>JAKCPB010000286.1:0-214154 GCA_021442155.1 Cymbidium sinense | reverse complement strand
CCTCTTGATAAACCAGTGGTAGAAATAGTACAAGCAATGGAAACTTCTAATCTGAGAGATGGAAGAAGGGATCGACCAGTCTTGAATAGCCTAGACCTTCTGTGGATCCATCTGAACTCCTGCAGTTGAAATGATGAAGCCTAGAAAATGGACATTCGGAGAGGAAAATTTACATTTACTGAGGTTGATATATAATTTCTGGGTGAGAGGATTTCAAATATTTTGGTTTAGATGAGTCAAGTGTTTTTATAAGAAACACTGAAGACTAAAATATTGTCAAAGTAGACAACACAGAAGAGACCCAAAAAGGGTTTGAGTACCTCATTCATTAATCACTTAAAAGTACTAGGCACAATCCGAACGACACGACTTTCCATTCATATAACCCTTCACGGGTTTTAAAGCTATCTTCCACTCATCGTCGTATTTGATGGTATCTACTCCTTATCTCCGGTTTGAAAATATGATTGCTCCATTGAGTTTGTCTAACATATCTTCCAACTTAGGAATTGGAAATCGATATTTGATTATAATCTTGTTGATGGCTATCATACATTATTTTTCATCATTTTTGGGTACTAATAGTGTAGAATAGCACATGGTGAGGCGTGTTGAATAAATTATTTGGCTAGACTCTTCAACTATTTATTGAAAACTATGTATTCTTTTGGGCTTATTCGATAATGGGGAAGATTTGGAAGATTGGCATTGGGAAGGAAATCTATATGGTGTTGATTAGTGCGTAGAGGTGGTAATTATGATGGCAACTCCAATGGTCCAATATCTTTGTATTGTTGCAATGTGGCTAATTTCAGCAGGTATATGTGAGGTAGACTTCTTCTCATTTGCTTCGATATCCACTAAAGCGAAGAGGGCAATAGTGTCTTTAAAAGAACTTAGTAATTGGGAGTTGTTCACTATAAAGGTAGCAAGTGTGGTATTGGATGGCTTGGTTGGACTGGTTGTAGGCAATAGTTTTAATAGTTTTCCTTTCCAATCGAATGAATAGGAATTGACACGACAATCATATTGAGCTCCCATGTCGTACTGCCACGACCTTCCCAGAATAAGGTGACAAACATCTATTTCTAACACATCACACAACACCTCACGTACATAATATTTTTCAATTGAAAAGATAACTCGACACATTTCAAAAATGAAAAAATATATATATATATATATATATCTTTCTTGACCCAACTGATCTTATATGATTGGGGATGCTTGGTAGTTTTGAGTTGAATGGCTTGAACTGATTGAGATATTATGTTCTCGGTATGTCCCAAGATGTGATTTTACCATTTATAGTACACCTTGTCTATAGCATGTCATGTGAAGAACCTAGCGGTTGGGGGTAAGAAGAAGCTTCTCAATAACTAAACAAGTATGTCTCCTTCATCCAGAAAATTTCTTGCACCTAGTTTCTCTAGGATCGATTCTTATTGTGTTTTCTCCTCATCAACTTCCCCTAACAAATGAATTTGTTGCATCACAAGGCATTCATTGGATTTTTGGCCGGGTTGGAAACAATGAAAACACGTCATAGTAGGCGTTTTGTATAAGGATTGTCTTTAATAGTAGTTTAGCCATGTTTAAAGCTCTAGTGTCAATACACGGCTAAATTTTTGGCATTATTTATGAAGGGAGCTCTTGCGATTCATAATGGTTGAAGAATGGTTGCTCTCTAGCAGTCATTCTGCCATGGGTTTCTTAGAGGTGTTGGCTCACCTCATGATTTGTTGTTTAGCTTTAAGAGAAATATTGGTCTTGAGAAAGTGTCCATATAGAATTTAATTCCAACTTGCCTTAAATTTCTTTTTAAGACTACCAATGTATCTTGCCACTACTTGATTACATGATTCATTCAAATTATTTTAGGTGATAAAATTCTTTGGTATAAGTGCTTCTTGATCACGATCCTTGAGTATAATGTTAATATTGAATATATATTTGTTCAAAGTCTATAAGAAGAAAGTGTCCTCTCAAATACTGTTTCATTCTATATCAATTCCGAACACTTTCTTTACCTTCTTTTCACCAACTTCGAAAAAGTTGTTGCCATCAAGCAGCCACACTTTTTTTTAATCCACAAGCGACATACTAATAGAATTATCATTGAATGTTGCCACATCAATGAGACTCATGAGATAACTATTTTTTTTTTTTTGGAAAAGATGAGGGCATTGTTGCCCAATTTCATTCCAAAAGAGAGTAGTTACAGAAGAAAAAATGTATAATGGAAAATTACACAAAAAGGGGGTCTACAATCTCAAAGACCAAAAACAAGTGGGATCAAAAGGCACAAAAACATGTAGGAAAAAAAACCTCCATTTGGACTCGAGTCACAAAAAATTAGAAAGAGATCATCAAAATGCATTAGTTCCAGGTTAATGTCACATCCTGGGTCATTATATAAAAGAGTCTCCTTAAAGGTGAAAAGAGCAACCATAATGAAAGCCATCATATTCAAACCAAGCATTTCCCAGGTTTCAGGTGACACCATCCAGGGAGGAACCAACAAGGGTACAACAAGATAAAAAAAAATCAGATATACTACCTTCAATAACATTAATCTCATCATCGTCCAGCCTTAAATAAAAATAGAAAGAGCAAACCGCCACGATGGATAGCAGGAACAGGTAACCAAAGCTTAAAGGAAAAACAGGATAAGCAAACAACAAAGAGTGATTTGTGCCATACCCAAAATCGATGCACAAGTATAAGACGAGCCATCAAAGCTAAAATTCCCATCTCCCCATTCTTAGACAATACCCATTCGAATAACCCACACACAACTGAAATCTTTCCAGACTTCCAAGGTAGAAATAACTTGTTGTGTGGCCAAAATAAATGTCCAACGTTTCAATTTAAGTGCTAAGCGCTTTTAATTTTGAGCGAGCTTCAAAGAAGTTTCCTTTTACTAAAATAATCAATTTCTTTCACACCATAATGTATAAACAATAATTGCCACCATCAATAAATAGAGCCTTGACAGGGCTTTATGCTCAAGAGAAGAAGAAACAACTAGGACTTGCTGTAAGGAAGGATACAGCAAAAAGAAATTCCCATTAGGGAGAATAGATTTAATAATTTTGAATGAAAAAGGGCATCAAAAAAAGATATGTGAATGTGATTCCTTCTCAATATGGCAAAATCTACACTCAATAACAGAACCAAGGCCTCTAGAACACAAAACATCAGTCATTTTCAACCCCTTATGATAAGCCATCCAGCAAAAAATTGCATAATTTAAAGAGAAACCTTTGAACCAAATGTCTTTAGACCAGTCCACTGAGGGAGAGTGAACAAATATGGCAGAAAGTATCAACTTACTAGTTATATTTTTATTCCCATCCCAAAGTATCTCATCATGTCTAGAGGAGAGAGGAATATCACCAATAGAACAAGAGTAATTCCAAGCGGGAGGGTTTGATACCACATATATTATTTTCAATGATAGAGCTCGGGCAGGGCAGATAGGAGATTTAGCCATGAAAAGCATGGCCTAAAATATCATAGGATCGACCTTGGCACCACCGGGTCAAAATAGAAAAAAGATGAACCATTACCAATATAAAAAAAAAATTTTTTTCTCTAATCTAGTGGCATATAGTTGAATTTCCCTCCATAGAGCGAGAGGAATGAGCGATTTTTGCCAAATCGACCCATACTTGTTGCACAACCAGGAGGCAAAGGGATTAGAATGATTTAAAACTTTCCATAGAACCTTCACTTTACTCATGATATTAAGGGTGTTCACGGAGATTAACCCGATTCCCCCTTTTCTCTCAGCAGTTTGGAACCATGAGATAGTGTACATTTTCTTACCTAGTTCACCATGGAAAAAGGATTTGGAAGTAATTGAGGTCAATTTTTTTAGAATATGTTTGGGAACAGACACCGCCCTAAACCAAAAAGATAAGTAACCATTGATTGAAGAGCGAATGAGCTGCAACCGACCCCCATAGGATAGCCACTTAGATTTCCAACCCATCAACCAAGATGAAATTCTATCCATAAGGGAATAGTGATGAGTTTTAGTCTTCCGACATTCAAGGGCAGCAAGTACTTCAAGGGGAACTCCCTCAAAATTTAAGTTTTGACAAAGAAGCTCAATTTGGAGGAAATCTTAGAAAAACATAACCAGGATTTATGAAAATTGACATCCAGACCAATGGAAGTAGAGAGGGTATGCAAAATATCTTTGAGAGCATGACTTGAAAATGAATCAACTTCACCTGCAACCAGAATATCGTCAGCAAACAGCAAATGGGACATGTGATAATTACCATAAGTGATCAGCTTAAATAAGCCCTCGTCAACTTTCTTATCCATTATACAAGAAAAGATATCCATAATGATTGTGAAGAGAAAAGGTGATAGAGGACACCCCTGCCGGAGACCGTTGGAAGAGGTAAAGTAACCTTGAATCTGACCATTTAGGACAATGAAAAAGGGAATACCCGTGACACATCCTTTGATCCATCTAACAAAGATTTCAGGAAAACCTTTTTGCTTGAGTCTATGCAAAAGAACTTCTCTATTTACACAATCAAACGCTTTTTTTAGATCATTTTTTGCACAAAATAAGCTTTTGCCTTGTCTCTAAAATCAGTCCAGATTTCTTGAGCAAACCGATATTATCAAATGTCCCTATGCTTTATGAAAGCATTGAGCATTATGCATTATGTATGGAAGCACTAATTTAATTCTATTAGCAAGAATTTTGGCAATGACTTTATAAATGGTGTTACATAGAGATATAAGTCCGAAATCGGCCAAAGAAGTAGCATGTTTTGCTTTAGAAATAAGTGTAATGACACTATGTTTGAGACAATCAGGGATCTGCTGAGTTTTGAAGAAGTGATGAATCGCATGTAAGAATTGCTTCCCAATGATATTCCAATAGCTAATGAAAAAGGTTGATGTAAATCCATTCGGGCCCGGGGATTTGTTTCCGTTAACGCTGTGAAGGGCTGCGATAATTTCGATCAAGGCTCCCAAATTAGCATATTATTGAGCACGACAACATTCCTGATGGAATGTCTTGTATGTTTGAATCGGTTGATCCTTATTAAACAAAGACTTATAGGAGTTACAAATTGCATTAACAATCTCACTGATCGATGGTACCATAATCTTTCTATTTCTTTGATTAAATTCGCATTCCTTCTTTCGTTGATGAGTGGTATAAGAACTTAAGGTCGTCGGCATGAGTAAGCCAATAGTTCTTGGCATGTTGTTTAACCCAAAGGCTTTCCTTTTTTTGCAACTTCAGAGTACCGGGAATTTATATCCTGAAAATGGTGAAGCATAATAGGGTTGACGGGGTCCTTCTCGAGAGCTAGAAGATTTCGTTCCTATTCCGCTTTGAGATGACTTAATTGTTGCTTTAACGGATGGACATCCCAGTGGAAATATCTTAAAGCATTTTTGACATTTTTTAACTTTTTGAACAGCACTATCAGTGGGTCTCCCCCAACATAAGCAGCCCAAGCACCCCGCACTACATCTTGGAATTGTGGATATAGTACCAGTAATTCCTAAACATAAATCGATGATGCTTTTGATCAAGCATAAATTGAGGTGATCAGAGAAGATAGCAGGGGAGGAACCTTGTAAAAAGAGTGAGGAAATTTTTCCAACCACAACACATTACACAGCACTCTATCCAACTTAGAGAGAATAGGGAGGTCGATCCTTTGATTGGACCACGTATATAACAGGCCTGAACTAGAGAGATCCATTAATCCTGCATCATTAACACAATTCAAAAAGTCAGATAATCAATTTGGATGGATAGCCTTACCTCCAGACTTTTCGTGGGAGTAAAGCACGCTAAAATCACCCATAAGCGACCATGGTAGCATGGTAAGAGCTAGAAAAGCTCTAATGGAATTCCAAAGATCTCTTCTATCATCGTTATGCATAAATCCAAGTTATATAGAAATCCTGAGATCCAGAAGAGGAGACTAACCCATGAATAAATTGAGATGACATATGCATAGGTGTAAAAGAGATATTTTCAGAGTTCCATTTCAGCCAAATACGGCCACCCAGGCTTTGATCAAAATTGCTGCAACAATTTTCTGAAGGAAAGAGTTTTAATTTATTGCTAGTAGAGGTAACAGGAGAGTGATCTCTGCTAAGTTTGGTTTCTAGAAGGCAAAACATATCCAGGTGAAACCCCTTAATAATTCTTCAACAGTCTTGAGTCCGGCCTTCGGCCAATAAGCCCCTCACATTCCAACAACCCAATTTTGGAGGGAACATTAAGAAGCAATGAGATTATTGATTCTTCCCCTTCTTCTTAGCCTTTTGAGCTAAGGAGAAAGAAGAGGAATTGGTCTTTGGCATAGTTTTCCCTTGGTTTGATTTCCCAAGGGATTTGGATCTAAGATTTTGGGTGAGATTTTCAATTGTCTTCATGGAGAGGCATAGGAGCGTGTAGTGATGCTATAGTTCACATTTGAAGTGGAGGTGGTTATGGCTTCATTCTCATCCTCGTTTGAGAGGATGTTGATGTCTTCTTGCTCGGGAGAGGAGTGTGATTAGAGGCTGAGTGATTTAGGAGCATAACCATAGTAGTTCCATGAGGTTGGGGTTTGATCTGCCTTGAGGCTTATGACTACGGCTTCGTCCACAATTCCGTTGATGACTTATTTCTATAAGAGGGAAGTGGGCAGCGGAATGAGAAAAGGTTGAGCACTTCCCATAAGCTTGAGGTTTCCAATCGTATTGGATTTCCTGCTCTAATCTAGTCCCATTCAGATTAATGAAAACAAAATCCGGAAGAGAGGAAGTAGGACTGATTTGAACACAAATCCGTGTGAAAGTAAGTCTCGATCTAGTAGCAGTTAGGTGATTAACTGCAAGGGGAATACCAATCTTGCTAGCAACTTTAGATAAGCCTTTATTGTTCTAGCAACATAAGGGAAAATTAGGTAATTTTATCCAAAGTGGAATATCAGAGAAGTTTTCTTTAACTGGGCGAAAGTCCTAGGACCATTTCTTGAAAATGAAAGGTCTTCCGTTTAAGAAACATGGACCATTGTCCCAAACTGCATCAAAATCTTCCTGACAAGAGAACTTGAGCAGAAAAAAATCTCCCTCAAGTGTGAGTAGATCAAAATGTCCCTTGAACACCCATTTTTTTCTTAATAGCGACAAGAGTGATCCAGAAGGGCTTCCGATAGCATGACCAACTAAGGAAAGCTTCCAAACGTTTTGGCCGATCTCTAGTTCAGCCTCAGAAAAACAAACATCCTCTTCTGTCGAAGGAGTATAGATAAGGTTAAGAGTTTTGTCAACCGATGGATAGGAGTTGAATAGCTCCTTCCAGTTACAAGTGGAATGGGGCCTCAAAGCAGGAAGGGGAAGGCGTGACCCAGAAGAGGCGAGGGGGGTTCCCAGAATGGAGCCAGAGACAGAGGTAGATTGAGGAGCCGGAAAGGATGATGCTAAACTGGGATCCATAGTTGTGAATGTGGAATGGAGGGAAAAAGAAAAGGGGCTAAATGCAAGTCGGTAAAGTAGAAGGCCAGTCCAAAGGAGGGACAAGGAGGAAACGCCTCGAGTAGCTGGACCCCTGGCCGAGACCGGAGGCCAGGGACAAGAAGGAGCTACTGAAGAACAAGCGAAGCGTACCTTCAACCAACGCCGCCGTGCAGAAAGAAAAATCGGAGCTCTTCGAAGAGGAAAAATGGGAACCCTAACATTCGACCCACTTTTGTGAGATAACTGTTAGCTGGCTCTATTAAAAAAAATCTGATTTTTTTTTTTAAATAGAGACGGGACAAGACATGAGAAACGGCACCGGCAGGTTACGTAGCCGGAAGTCTGAAGATGGCAATTCCATTTTTATTATTTTTTGCCTCGTATAGTATAATGATAGGCAGATGCTTCAAGCTATTATGGGCTTCAGATTTTATTTTAATTAGGGCCAATTTAAAAATATGTACATGCATTTCTATGTATGTTAAAGAGGCTTAGCAGTTAATTCATTCCACCCAGTGCCTTTAAGAATATGAGATCTCTGTATATTTCTTTCTATATATAAGTGAATTTAAGTAATTATAACAGCAACAGTTACTTTATCTTTATTTTATTATAATAAATAGAATTTTATCAAGACTTAATCTCGCCATAATTTATAATGCTTGATTAATAATTTTTACATACGTAATAATTTTCATTTAATCTATTTTATAAAATTAATTTCTCAATTAATTAAATTTTATATATATATATATATATATATATATATATATATAAATTTATCATTTATGTTTTATCTTAAATCTCATGCCGTCATCTCGCACAAGAAGTCGAATTGAGGAGAAACCAAAGCTTTGGGACCAACAAGATATGCACAATAGGCAGTGGTTGATTTTCTAGCAACGATCATCATCCGTATATGTATGCAGGACACAGATATTATTCTGATAGGGATATTAATTAAGGAGTGGTATATCATTCAGCAAATGCTTGTTTTGGTGAAAGATAATGCCATATATTTTATTTGGCCAACGAATGCTTGTCTTTGGACGTTGCTATTGAAAATGTTATAAAAGAAATTATTATTTCAAGAAATTTTAGTGTGGGTATATATATATATATATATATATATATATATATATATATATATATATATATATATATATATATATATATATATTACAAAAAAACAGCTTTCGGAATATCATCCAAGGTTGATAGATCAATTTGAAAAATATAAAATTTTCATTTTCTTAATATGTAATTAAAAGATAGTCAAAAATATAATATTCAAATCACATTGCAGCACTATCGCACAAAATGGGCCTTAATAATGACTTATTCTCTACGCCATGCATTAAATAAGATTGGAGAGCGTTAAGACTTTATTATTCGCTCGCAACTCGCAAGAAAATCTATTGCTTGACTTGACTTTGACTTGGGAACAAAAATACAGGAAAATCTAGAGCGAGTACGAGATAGAGATAAATTTTTGTAAACTATCACTCAATTTGAAGTCGTTTGCATCTAAAAATAAATTCATGAAGCTGTGAAATGGGAGATTTTTTTTTCTGTTTGAAGCTCCTCATTGCTCTCTTCCTCTTTATCCTCAGTACATTTCTATCCACTCTCCTCCATTTTTTCCAATAACAATGCAACAGATTATGAAACGTTTGTTTGTTTCAAGTATCAACTCTCGAAGCAACAACAAAACAGCTCTTCTTCTTCTTCTTCTTCGAGCTCATGGAACACACCAATAAGCTTTTTTTGCTCATGGGAAGGGTCACATGCAACCATAAGCATCCAGATAGAGTCACCGCTGGATCTCACTCCATCGCATGGCCCCTTCCTACTAGTACATCCATGTTGACCTTCATATATGTGTCATAAGTCGAGTCAAGTCTACAAGTATTGACGACTTCGGACACGATGCAAAGCAAAATATATTGGGCATCGAGAATAATAAACGACCTTCGTCGACGAATGAACTTCGTTGTTGTGTTGAAATGATTGATCGGTATAAATATTGCAATCTAATGGTTAACGTCAGCGATCGGCTATCGATATGGCGACATATCGGAGAAAAGAAGCTACGATGATATCCAAACGACCTCCATTCATGAAATTGATCATGTCATTAGCTTTGAAATATCGAAAACTATCAAATGAGACTGTCCATGCTTAAATTGGTTAAGTTTGTGCAAATATCAAATAATCGGAAGTGACAGCACCCAAATCGAAGTTAAAATGCACTAGACGTCGCCAAAATCAACCTAAATGACCTCCGATCGATGAACAAACTTTACCAACGCATTCAGAATATCAAAACTGGTCAGAATATAAATATTGCACAGCTTGATGATCAACCGATCAAGTGATCAAGGCGTCAATGTGCTTGCACGCATATCGAGATAAGGAGGGAAACCAAAACGAATGAAATTGATTGCGTTGTTAGCAATATCAAAATCTATCAAGCAAGACTATTCACTCAATTGGACAAGTCGACGAAAATCGAGAGGTTGGAAATGATAACGTGCATTTTGAAATTGATTTCAATTGTGACGCCGATGCCTCCAATCGTGAAGCGAGTCGTCGTTCTTTAAACATCTAATAACCTTACATTAATATATATTTTGATTAGCTAATCATGTCGACATAAAGTTCATATCAGGCTTAATTAAATGCTTAAGAAATTAATTTAAAATTCCTGTTTAATTTTAATAACCCAAATTAATCCCTAAAACCCATGAACCACTCATTCCACTGGTTTGGACCTCCCTCTCCCTCACGCAAATGACCCGACCCGGTCCAACCCTATTTTGTCTCTTTCGGACCAACAGCTCTCCCTTACGCAGCAAACCCGAGCCTGCCTCCCTCGATCGGTCCTCTCTTCACACACGAGAGCCTCCTCTTCAACCGCTCGGATCTCCCTCCTTCCGTCAGCCGTTCCCATGCAAAATCCCTCCTTCTTCTCTTCAACCGCATGCAAAGAGCACTGCCATTTTTTTTCTACCCCTCAAAACCAAACGACAAAAGTGGTATTTTTTTTCCCATTTTTCTCTCTTCCCTCTCCCAATTTCTTTGGATCTGAACAGAAGAAACTGCAAGGCCACAATCCTTTCATTCATCTGATTTCACTCAACCAAGCCCTCATCCTCATTTCAGAAGTTGCCATAGCATCAGCCTTTTTTCCTTGATCCAAAATCGTAGGCAAGCCTCACCAAATGACAAAAGTGGTATTTTTTCCCCATTTTTGTCTCTTCCCTCTCCCAATTTCTTTGGATCTGAACAGAAGAAAGAAACTGCAAGGCCACAATCCTTTCATTCATTTGATTTCACTCAACTGCAAGCCCTCATCCTCATTTCAAAAGTTGCCATAGCATTAGCCTTTTTCCCTTGATCCAAAATCGCAGGCAATCCTCTTTCGTTTTTCCCTTCTTCCCTCATCCGAAAATCTAAAACCCATTTTCCTCTCCTTTTCCAAACCGAAAAAGAGTCAGGCAAGTTCTTTCTTTTTATTCTTCTTCTTCCTCTTTTTTCCTCTCTTCCATTTCGTTTTCCTTATTTCTTTCCCCTCTCCAAAATCGAAAAAATCCTTTCTCTTCCACTTCCCTCTTTTCCTCCTTCGTCTAGAAATGCATGAATTCAATGCCCTCATTTCCCTAATCAATTTTCAAATCACTGCCCTTGTCAGAATCTTTTGGTTTAGCATTTCCACCATCTTTCCAATTCCATTTGCAAAAGAGAGAGAACAATCATTAGCTCCTCACTTGGTTTCCGACATTACCCATTTTCATCCCCTTTCAACCTTTCCTCTTGTCGCAGCCAAAGAGGAACAACATCATTAGGTGGGTTCCTCTCTCCGGCATTTTCAACTCCGTCTCTTTGCTGATCATTACAACACACAGAAGAAATAAGTTAGAACATATGTGATGTGGTTTATAATATATATATGCTTGCTTCTTTTCATTTGAAGAATATATCTTTAGCTTTGATGAGATGACTTTGTCAGAACACCACTCATTCTAGATTATGTGCAAATATTTGTTAGATGTTAACTTCCCTCTGAAATCAAATTTTATCAAATTTAGGCGTAAAAAGAGAAATGAACATATATATATATATATATATATATATATATATATATATATATATATATATATATATATATATATATATATATATATATATATATATATATATATATATATATATATATATTCACATTTTCTTTTCAGTTTAAAGGCCTCGTTACTCATTATGTGTGAGATGGAAATCATTGTGGTGTCATGAGACATCATATCTCATTGCATGAGAAAGCCAAACTGACCTTTATGTGGGGATGATCGAGAGCTAAAATATCAAACCTTTTGAATTAGAAAATTGAGAGAATAAAATGAACCGCTTAAAATGCTAAAGAAAACCTACTAAATTCAAATTAAAACATCAAATAAGAATAAAAAGAGGGGAGAGAAAAGAACATACAATGAGTACAAAAGAAAAACATTAAATCAAGAGGAGAAAATACATACAATGAAACAACATGAAAGTGCAAAGTCCAAAATCAAGATTAAAGTGCAAAAATAAATCAAACTTGGAATGATATTCATAATTTATTTAATGATGCCATTTTAAGAATTGAGAATTACTTGAAGAAACTAATCATAACTATAACACACTACAAGATTCATATGAAGAACTAAATAAAGCCTTCATGGACATTGAAGGAAGACATGTTCTTGTGAAATAGTTATCAATTATTTGCATAAGCAGTTAAGTAAGCGGGTTCTCTTTCTTCAAACTTTACAAAACCAAACAAGCTTTAGTTGAAACGAGAGGCGAACTTATAAGAGAACTAATTAAACAATTGCAAATTAGAGGATATCAAAAGAAATATGAATCTTGATTGAATATCAAATGACCAGTAATTATTGATGATAAATCTAAGTGTCCAATTTTAAATTGAAAATAAAGGTGAGCAAGTGATTTGATAGCTTTCTCACAAGCACAAGTTCGATTAGGAAACTCATGATCACTCATGAATGTAGCCTTTAAAAGGATTACTTGAATCCTATATTTGAAGTTATATTTAAAGCACATGAGAATCATGATATATATAAGTGCTTAGTTCTAAGATTAATGGTATTCAAAAGAAGTTATAAAGGATTTACAATGTAATTTACTAGCTTGGCAATGAGTATATACAAATTCCTTCAATATCACTTAAGTTACACTATGTGATACATTTAGTGAATCAATAAAATTAGATAATTTGAGTTAGAGTTATGATAAACTCAATGCTCATTTATAGAAGTAAAAAAATCGGTTCTTTTGATTTAGAATAAAAGCTGAAAGTGGCTAGTTGATAAAAACTTGAAAGTTCTTTGACAGCTACATGTCAAATGATATTTGAGAATTGAAAATTTCAACAAGCAATCTAAGTGTGAGTAATATTTTAAAATTTTACAACACCTTCAATGCCACTGAATTAGCAACACATCATACAAGTGAACAAAATATGTTGATTAAGGCATTCTTAAATACAACCACATAGGCCCTGACACTATGCTGAATGCTTAAATTCAAATTTTTGAGGGTGCTGCGCATTTGTTTCCTAGTTTAGTCTTAGGATTAGGTCCGGGTTAACAAAACCTAAAAATTAATTTTGAGAATTTCAACTTAATGAAATATCTAAGAAGCTAAGTCATCATGTGATAGATTTGACTCTCGAGCTAAATAGAGTTGACATCTAAAGTTCTCAAATATATATTTAATCAATTAACTATCCCGATAATGTAGAATGGTGACTTCTGAGGATACTTCCATCAAAATATAGTTTAATCTCAAATCAAAATAACTTAAATCAAGTATCAATCTTATTAAATGGAATTTAATCATTAAAAGCTTAAAATAAAGCTCAATCTATCTACCTTCCACTGTTTTGTCGATGTAATAAATTAAGAAAATTAGCTCACAATGGGCAAATGTCAAATCAAGCATTCTACTATGTTCACTCTCAATCAATCTCATACTGAGGGCGTGGCTGTAATTGCATGGCTTGGCGGTCCCCATGATGATGATGTAGTTATGACCATAGTCCTCACGATGGGTGGTTTTGGCGGTCATGCTCCATTATGATCATGACCATATCGCATGCTCCCCAATGGCTCACCCTTTAAGTTATGAATCATGGGTATAGTTGATAGGAAAACAATCTTATCACCTGGGTAGACTTAAGTCACAAACACCACTCCAAGTCTACAAGGATCTCTTGGGACGACCCATGTGTGTGATATGGATCCTTCTGGGGTTGGGTCAATTACTCTCGACTAAGTCTAAGACAGACAGATGATGGAACCATGGGATTTAGATCAGGCATGCCATCATTCCTACAACCATCTGGTTTAAGCTGAAATGATGAATTACATAATTTTAAATTCTAAAACTCCATATCTTTATATGCTACATTTAGTGATTTAACAACTAGCCTTGAAAGTTCTCTCTCACTTATTGAGAGAGGTAATTAAATATGGGGCTTACCTAGAAACCCTGGAACCAGATCTAAAGTTCTTACCAAATGAAAATGAAATCTCTAGGTAGTGTCTTATCTACTATTCCATCTGCCTTCCAAAAATTACATTGATACATAAACCATACTCTCTTCGATTCAATTTTTTGAGAGGTCGGTGGTGAATTTTTGGAGCCCAATATCTAATCCACTTTCCTTAGAAGGCTTAATCTCAGCTACAATAGTCTGTATAGCGAGATTCCTCCAAATCTCTCTTATGCAATATCTCATTCGGGCACCAATTCTTTTCAAGCATTTCCTACCGCTCCAGATAGCTCTCAACTCTAGCAGAAATAATTTCTTTAGTAAAATCCCTTCTGCCTTCTTCTTCTTGTCGAAGCTCAAATACCTAAACATCAATCATAATAACAACAATAGTGGCAACATCCCAACTTCACTGGGAAATCTTTAGTGAATTAAATCTTCGATATGGTGGACAACAATCTAGAGGGGAAATCCATGAACAACTCGGTAGCGCAAATTTAAGAACTTTAAGTTTGAGTTTAAATAATCGTGCATTGTTCCTTCTTATATCTATAACCTCTCTCACTTATGCATGATTTCATTATCACAAAATCATCTCACTAGTGGCCTTTCCTCCAACATCGCGAGTACTCTTCTACACTTAGAAATCCTATATTTAGGTGGTTACATGCTCAACAGATCTCTAATTCAAGCTCTCTCTAATTGTACCAGCCTCGTGTAGTTTGAGCTGAACGAAAACCATTTCAAAGATAGGCTTCCACCTGATCTTGGAAATATGTATAATCTCAACATCCTTAACTTAGAAATCAATGAACTTGAATATGATGATGCAGAAAGCTAGATGTTTCTTGATTCCTTAACCAACTGCACTGACTTAAAAGTGCTTGGGGGTGGTTTGCCAAAATCTATTGCCAACCTTTGGATCCAGATTGACGGACCTTTGATATAACAGCTCGCAAATCGGAGCTGAAATGCACCAAATATTGCCAAAATCAATTGAAAATACCCGATCGATGAATAAACTTCACCATTGCATTTAACGTCAAAATTGATCGAATATAAATATTGCACAATCTAATGGGCAACCGATCAAATGATCGAAGTTGTCGATGTATACATGCATCGAGTCGAAGGCTGCGATATCCAAACCTCTGTTCATAAAATTGGTATGTTAGCTTCAAAATGCTGAAACCTACAAAATGAGACCATTAACGCTCAATTCAGACAAGTCTACATGAATGTTGAATGATCGAAAGTGATACAATATTGGTAAATACACTCAATAGTGCAAAAATCAGTTGAAACAATTTTTGATCAATGAAAGGACTTTGCCATTGCGTTCAAGACATCAAAATTGGTTAGAATATAAATATTGTATAATTCGACAAACAACCGATCAAGCGATTGAGCTGTCAATGTATCGATGCGCATATCAGAGTTAGGAAGCTGCAATGATGTCCAAATGACCTCCGTTCATGAAATTGATTGCACAGTCATTTTGAGACATTGAAATCTATCAAATGAGGCTATTTGCACTCAATTTGGATAAGTTTGCGAAAAAATTGAGCGGTTGAAAGTGCTAACTCATATTTTGAGCTGGAATTGACCCAATTTGACGATAACTTAAACTAAATGACTTCCGATTGAGAAACAAACTATGCCGTTGAGTCTGGAACATTAGAATAACCCAAAATTAATATATATATTAACTATATGATTTATTCAGCATAAAATTAATTTTAAAAATGATTAAGTACTTCAAAAATTAGTTAAACTCATTTATGCCTTCTGAAACCGTTCCCTCTTGGCTCCATTTCCTCCCTCAACCGTAAAGAACCACTCTCTCTCATTAAAACTCCTCCAAAATGATGCAAAAGTACCCCTCCACTGAGAATCTTCCCCATTTTTTTTGCCTATTCTATCTCCTTGCTCCCACAGATACACCACTACGCTCTCCAGTGAATCCGAAGCTCTCTGTCTCGGATCAGCCGCAAGCCGCACAATCCCTCACAAGCTTTCTCTCTCAAAGGGAAGCATCTTTATTCTGCCCAAATCCTCAATCCTTCCCAAGTTCTAGCAAGAATAAAGGTGACTGTGCTTAAATTTCTCAATGAGTTGTCTTCTCCAATGCCTGCAATATCTTCTTTCACACTAATTTGCAAAAAATCAAGTAACAGCAGTCTTTGCAGCCGGATGTTGAGCGATGTTTCTTCCATTTCCCCTCTTATTCTTTTGGAAGGAGGCCATTCTTGTGATCTAGAGATACTAATGCCTTCATCAGAGTGTGGAAAGTCATGGATATGTGTTTCCAGATCTTGAGTCAGGGAAAGTTTGTAACATAGGGAGCTCTTTATAAGCGCTCTGATTCTCCTAACTATTTTTCTTCTCATAATGAAGTTGTGGCGCTTTAAGATGTTGTTGCTTTGCTTCTTTGCACTCAAACTAGTCTAGGAATCATGGCTTCTAGTAGAGGTGAAATCATTAGGCGTTTGCAAATAAAGGAGAAAGAAGGGGATATAGTTGATTTCTCAAAGCTTGGACCTGCTGGTTTTGCTATCAACGGAGACTTGAATATATCAAGCAAGTGGACTTTCTTTTGCTCGATACATTATTATAGTTGAGAAGGATGCTATTTTCCAAAGATTAGAAGATCGTTGAAGGCTACGGATGACTTTTGCGGGAGGAATGCGCTCGTCGACTCAACTTTTGAGAGTGAAGAACATTTATGGACTATAATGCTAGTTTGAATATACAAGCTTCTCAGTCTTGATATGACATTCTACTAGTCGAGCATGAATCTTGATGTCAAAAGCAAGTTAATCCTAAGTTGAAACTAGTGAGCAAGCACTTAAAATATCATTAGAAACTTTGGGATATCGGTTAAATCCTAAATAGCTCTTAAGCATGGAGTGTTTATAGTCAAATCGAGCATCTCTATGAGCCAGATCTAACAAGCCCAAGATCTCATAATTCTGACTTCATTTGAGCATTCAAATACTTAAAGTACATCAAATGATCAAATGAGTTATTTTGAGCCATCCAATGGACTGGAGTGGTTCGGGTTTTGCATGTATTTATAGAAACGCCACTCCTCCAATCTATAAATAGCCCCTCATTCTTCACATGAGGGGGCCCAAGCAAGAGAGAGGAGAGAGATCTAAAGCTTGAAAATCCTCCAAGCATAATCGTGCCACCACTCGACGGTCGTCGACCACCCCCGTTGGTTGCCACCGTGGCGCCGTCGCCGATCACCGTCGCCGTCAATCTCATCGCGGTCGCCACCATCGACCCGCGCCGCAACCATCACGGGTCACCAATCGTCGGTCATTGTATTATCATGGTGATCATCATCGATGCGGTCACCGCGACTCTACCATTAGTCACCTCCACACACATCGCCGACCATCTCCCGTCACCATCATGAAGATCACCGTCGATCGATCCCATGTTCATCATCATCTACACTTCAATGACAACGAGCATTGATTATATACTGTTGTTTGATTCTAGATTATTGTCGCCTTTCTCATATCTTATAATCCGTTATTGGGAAAAATTGTACTCAAAATAAATACATAGTGAAAGATTTTTTCTTGGGCTAGGCCGTGGTTTTATCCTATTCGAGGTTTTCCGTAAAATTAGAATTTTTTATTAATTCTTCAAATATTGTGTCTTTGAACTCCACAATAAAGCTAAGATGTAAACTCTTAATCTATCGGTGGTTTTCTAGCACAAGTTGGACCGTCTGTGGAATAGAACCCTCAATCATAATTTTTTGAACACGCATTATGGCCAATAGGCAATACTGTAACAATGGAACTCCTCAACTCTCTCGAAACCAATCCTTGAACCAAGGGCGTCAAGCTTCACCTCACTCCCCGATAGGCATGACCTTGTCGGTGAACAGAATCTCTTTAGAAGATCATGTGGAATGGAAGAGTCTCAAAATGAGATGATCCGACTTTTACAGGAACATGACAACAAACACATCTCCCCAAGATCGATCGTTAGCGTGGAGGTCAAAATGCTAATCTCCTCGTGTCGAAGTTACTCGCAGACCGTGATCGATCTCCTTGACACGCTAGTTCACTCATCATCCGCACGGCTCAACCACTAATCCACCAATTATTGCTGGTAGCTTGACATGTTCTCATCCTGTTGATTCCACTCGTCATGTTACATGCAGAATTATGGCGCTTAATGAGACTAATTTCACCTTCAAGGAAATCATCTTCCCCTCACGCTATGAGGAGTCTCACCTTTAGCTATTCTTCAACATCCTATTCTGTGGGTTTCAAGCTTAGAGCATTGATTCCTATGATGGACGACCCATATGAACATATCGATCATTCTGACCATCATATCCAGCTTTGACACACTATTTTGTCAAGTTTTTTTGTCACCCAAGTTGCCCTCGGTTCTACTCCATTCCAAGGGGATCTATCCATACCTTTGACGAACTCGCCAAGTTTTTTGTGGAACAGTGCATTGCAAACTGAAGGATCTTTAAAGATTCCTTCTATCTCTCTAACATTTGTCAAAATGAGGGTGAATCACTTAAGGAATATTTCCAGAGGTTCTCTTTAGAAGTTTGCCAAATACTTGGAGTAGACTATTAAGAGGAGTTTTCCTTGGAGGGCTCCATCCAAGGCCTTTTACTCATCACTTGTGAGATACGATCCCTATACCGACTTGGTCATCTTGGAAGCATAAATTTTTTTTGTGATGAGGCCATTAATGCCCATCATAAATAATTTGAACAATCCATATGTAAAAGTACCCTAGGGAATGCGGACCGATAATCTCATTAAAAGAAGCAACAAGGCAGTCATGATCTCCCTCCACGATCCTCACATCAACGACATGAACCACGGAAAGAATACACACCCGAACACATCTCGTTAACATCGATGGCTATTCGAGATGAAAAAAACCATTAAGTGGCCACATCCGAAACCAAATTCAGAAAATTAGAGCAATATTGTCACTTTTATCAGTTGTGGACATACCTAAGGCATGCAAATAACTCAAAGAAAAATTGAGACTCATTCAACAAGGATATCTACGTGTGAATCAATCGACTCAAACAAACATAACTCCAAGCTGGGGCAACAATCATCACAAAAATAATAAAATAGTCATCAAACGGTTGGAGAAATTGAAACAATCGCAGAGGACCAATACTATCTAATTAAGTTCTCATTACCATCTAAAGAGTTAAAGAAATCTATTGATCATTCCATCACTTTTAATGACTCAGACTTAGAAGGAGTCCATGTTCCTCATCAAGATCTGCTTGTCATCAGTGCAAGGATTGATGACCCATGCTATAATATTAGGAGAATTTTGATTGACAATGGGAATTCTGTTGATGTCTTATTTTACTCCACATTTCTTAGCATGGGCTTGGTTAGGAAAAAGCTCCAACTCACTACAAGACCATTATACGGGTTTAATAATCACCCTATGAGTAGAGGAGATAATCACCTTCCTATTGTCCTTAGAGAATTTCCTCGACAAGTGACTTATTTAATTCATGGTGGTCAAGTCAGGCATATACTATCTTAAGGCCTCTCCAATCAATTTTTTGGTACATCTCATATCTCATCTTAAGATGAAATTTTCAACCCGTTGGGGTTGGGGTGATCTGAAAATCAGCGAATATCATGTTATCTCGGACAAGCTCAACCACCCTTCGTGACCTTTATCAAAGATTTTAATTTTCAAGATGAAGAAGTACCCCAGAAAGCTTAGATGAAGACTTGCTCTGTTGCATTATCGGATGACCAACCACACTATGAGCGGTGCAAGTGGGATCTCTCTCTTAGAAGACAAAGGGAAAAATACATAGACTTCTTGCAAAATCAAGACATCTTTGCTTGGAGTCGATGGATATAGGGGTGCCCAATGTGATCATGCACTCCCTCAAGATTGATCCAACATTCAAACCGATCATCCAAAAGAAGCATAGTTTTGCACCTGATCACCTCCAGGTTATTGAACAAGAAGTTAACAAGCTCCTAAAAGCGATTCATACGAGAGGTACATTACCCTACATGGCTAGCAAATGTTGTCATGGTTAAAAAAAATAAATGGAACATGGAGAATGTGTATTGATTACACTAACCTTAACAAAGCCTGCCCGAAAGATAATTTTCCTCTTCCTCGAATTGATCAATTGGTCGATGCTACGTCTGGACATCAAATGCTCAATTTTTTGGATGCTTACTCTGGTTACAACCAAATAAAAATGGACCCAACGGATGAAGAAGCCACATTTCAAACATATAAAGGTTTATCTGTTACCAAGTTATGTCGTTTGGGTTAAAAATCTTCTATCAACGCTTATGAATAAGGTTTTAAAGACCTATTAGGCATAAGTATATATGGATGACATGTTAGTAAAAAATTTGGAAGAATCAGAGCATATTCTTGACTTAGAAATATGCTTTAACCTTCTTCGATGTTATAACATGCGACTTAACCGTGTGCCTTTGGGGTTACGTCGGAAAATTTTTGGGTTTATGGTACATTTGTGGGATAGAGGCAAATCAGAAAATTGAAGCTCTCATATGACTCCTCAAAAGAATATCAGAAGTTCAACATTTGAATGAATTGTGCCTTATCCCATTTCCTAGCTCGTTTAGGGATAAATACTTGTCATTCTTTAAAATATTAAAGGGAGCTAAAATAATAATTTTCAGAATGGTTGAATGTCAATGCTTTTAAGCAACTAAGAGTATTTAGCATCTCCACCCCTACTATCCAAGCCTATTCAAGGAGAGATGTTATACTATATGGTAGTCTCTTCCCATGATAAGCTTAGTTTTAATGCGAAAAGAAAATGGGATACAATGACCAATTTACTATGTCAATAAAATTCTCTAATATAGAAAGTCATTATCCACTTGGATAAAGTCAGCCTTAATTTTCTCGACATGAAAATTGCATCCATACTTCCAAGCTCACTCATCGGTGTTTACACTCATTTATCATTAAGGTCCATTCTATAGAAACCGAGGAGGCATCTAGGAGGTTAATTAATGGTATGTACAATTGGAGAGTTTGATATCCATTTCCTACCTCATAAAGTCTCAAGTACTGAGACTTTATAGTGGAATGCGCAACTCAAATGAGCTATCTACTACACGCCTTTCGTCTCCTCAATGGACCCTCTATGTTGATGGAGCTTCAGGAAGTATTGGTTCCGGAGCAGGAATCTTACTTATTTTCCCCTAACAGAATACCTTAGAGTATGGACTTCGCCTAAAATTTTTTGCAACTAATAATATGGTTAAATGTGAGGCTCTCATCGTAGGGTAGAGACTCGCCATCAATTGTGAAGCTCAAGACTTAGTGATCCACACTGACTCTCAGCTTGTCGCATCTCAGGTTAAGGGAAACTTTAATACTCATAATCCTCAGCTGGCGTAATACCTCAACTTAGTAAAGTCACTTCTTTCCCATTTTAAGACACATCAAATCATTCACATACTACGAGAAAAGAATACTCGAGCTGACGCTCTTGGTAAGCTTGCTACATCTACTACTTGAAGAAATATATTTTCCAAGTATCCAAAGGTCATGAGCAATACAAGTAATTAATGAGATAAAGGAACCTTCGTGGATGGACCCCATCCTGTCTTTTCTACAAGAAGGGACCCTTCCTGAAGACCCAACTACTACAACTCATCTCCGAAGACAAGCTTCAAACTTTATTATTATCGGAGGTGAACTATACAAATGAGCTTTTTTTAGGCCATACCTCAAGTATATCTCACCATCAGAGGCCAATTACGCATTAAGAGAGGTTCACTCGGGGATATGTGGAGAACACCTAGGAGGAAGGGCGCTAGCCCTTAAAATTATAAGGGGTTCTATTGGCCTGATGAAACAATTGAGTTCACAAAAAATGTGCAAGTTGTAGTTGCACTCTAATCTCCCTCATCTGCATCTGAGAGATCATCCATTCAAAGCCCATGGCCTTTCTCAATGGGAATTGATATCATGGGACCTTTTGATCGTGGCAAAGTTTATCATTTTAGTGGTCAACTACTTCACTAAATGGAATGGAAACCACTGCTAAAATCACGGAGGTAAATGCTAAACAATTTTTTTGGAAAAATATAGTATGTTGATTGTCTTCTGATCATCACTAACAATGGAACCCAATTTGAAAAGTCTTTACATCCTTTTGCAAAGATCTTCACATTATTGCATACGGTTGTAGCATCCTCAAAATGCTAAGCTACCACGGACTATACTAAAAGGACTAAAAATGCATCTTGAGAAGGCTGGGGGGCAATGGGTTGATGAGCTTTCTAATGTTCTTTGGGCTTACCACACTACATCGCGAACCCTGACTGGTGAGACACCATATAACTTGTGTTTCGGCACAGAAGCTATTATACTAGTAGATATCGAGGTTCCAAGTCCAAAAGTTCAATTATTTGATCATGATGGTAATGAAGAAAAACTCAGACAACACCTGGACCTACTCAAAATGACATGGCCTACTTGACGCTTCCTATCACTAAAGGGTAGCTCATCACTTCAATAGAAGAGTAAAACCCGTCCCATATCAGTGACTTGGTCTGTAAGTCTCAAGGCTTAAGGCCTGCATAAAAAACTCTCACCTCTTTGGGATGGCCCATGTAGTTATATAGCATGGTGAGAACATTCAAGCTCAAGGATCCAAAGGGAAAACTTTACCTCGAACTTGGAACACGAGAATCTCCAAAATATTATTAATTATTGCAACTTTTATTTTGTCGTTTATCATTTCCTCTTCAAACTCATATGTATTAAAATCATCTTATGATTATATCACCGACCTTATCAAAGTAATAAATTTATAGCTTTTCTTTCAAGCTTGTTGCATATAAACAATCTCCTTCATTTAATCCTCCCACTTGAAAAATACGTAACTCACGTTGTATCTCGATTGGGTATGATCAATGGGGACTTGATCGAGACCTCTTCCATACTGAGTAAAAGTCAAGTAACACTTTGGCTAATACGTAGAGTCAAAAGGTCATTGGTGGATATTCCGGCCTCTTCCATATAGGTAAGATGTCAAATAATGTTTTGACTAATACCTAGGATAGGCCAAAAGGTCCTTGGTTGACTTCTCTTGGCCTCGTCCGTACAGGTTAGCTTCGTTGAATAATATTTCGACCAATCACCCCGGATAGGTAAAAATAAAATAAGAGCATATCATCTAAAATTTTTTTTTTCATTGATAGCACTAACATGGTGATATAAGAAAGAATCAAAATACAAAATAATAACAATGCATAGATAAAAGAAAAAAAATGCATCCTCAAGTGATGCTACATGATATCAACGTCCTCCTCACCACTAGGAGATGCCTCCTTGGACTCACTCTCGACTCCTTCATCTCCTGAATCTGACAAAGAGTCTTCAGATACTTGATTGGGAGATAGATTCTTAATACTAGCTCCGGTTTTATGATGTACTAAGAAGATTCCTTTTAGGAACCCTCGGATAAAGCCCTCCTCTAAATATTGGTGCGCCAAGTCCATCACTTTAACATCAAGAATATGATTATGAGCTTCCTGGACATGGGCTTCAATAGTATCTCGATAAGCCAAGGAGTTCTTAAAGTCTTCCACTATCTTCAAGGAGGTTTCATTGCTTCCTTCTTATATTCCTTCTAAGATGATCTTGTAATATTTTCTTCTCCAGTTTGAGAGCTTTCTTCTCCGCTTCAAGTTTCTTGAGTCCGTTCTCTTTCTGGTGAGTCTCTGCCCTCACCTTAATCAGCTCATCACGAGTGCACTCCACCTCCTAACACTAAAGAGAAAGAGAAGTCGACATGTTTGTTAGCTCGGTTCTACACCCGGTTAGCTAATCCTCTAAAGTCACCACTTCTTTGGCCTTAATACTCATCTTTCGCTCATACTGACCTTGCAGATATTTTACCTTCACAAATTAAGTATTTCACTCATCTAGAGTGACACCCAAATGAGCCATTAGCCCTAATGTTTAAGCTACTTACAAAAAAAACCATCACAAATATTACACAAAGAAAAAAAGGAAAACTACATCGCGAACCCCGACTGGTGAGACACCATATAACTTGTGTTTCGGCACAGAAGCTATTATACTAGTAGATATCGAGGTTCAAAGTCCAAAAGTTTAATTATTTGATCATGATGGTAATGAAGAAAAACTCAGACAACACCTGGACCTACTCCCCGAAACTCGTGACATGGCCCTACTTCGGACTGCTTCCTATCACTAAAGGGTAGCTCATCACTTCAATAGAAGAGTAAAACCCCGTCCCATATCTGTCGATGACTTGGTCCTGTGAAGTCTCGAAGCTGCAAGCGAAGGCCCTTAACGCAAAAAACTCTCACCTCTTTGGGATGGCCCATGTGTAGTTATAGCTATGGTCAAGCCAGGAACATTCAAGCTCAAGGATCCAAAGGGAAAAACTTTACCTCGAACTTGGAACACTGAGAATCTCCAAAAATATTATCAGTAATTATTGCAACTTTTATTTTGTCTTGTTTATCATTTCCTCTTCAAACTCATATATGTATTAAAATCATCTTATGATTATATCACCGACCTTATCAAAGTAATAAATTTATAGCTTTTCTTTCAAGCTTATTGCATATAAACAATCTCCTTCATTTAATCCTCCCACTTGAAAAATACGTAACTCACGTTGTATCTCAGTCGGGGTATGATCAATCCCATGGGGACTTGATCAGACCTCTTCCATACAGGTAAAAAGTCAAGTAACACTTTGGCTAATACGTAGGATAGGTCAAAAGGTCATTGGCGGATATTCCACGGCCTCTTCCATATAGGTAAGATGTCAAATAATGTTTTGACTAATACCTAGGATAGGCCAAAAGGTCCTTGGTTGACTTCTCATGGCCTCGTCTGTACAGGTTAGCTTCATTGAATAATATTTCGACCAATCACCCCGGATAGGTAAAAATAAAATAAGAGCATATCATCTAAAAAAAAATTTTTTTTTTCATTGATAACAATGGTGATATAAGAAAGAATCAAAATTTTGATACAAAATAATAACAATGCATAGATAAAAGAAAAAAATGCATCCTCAAGTGATGCTACATGATATCAGCGTCCTCCTCACCACTAGGAGATGCCCCCTTGGACTCACTCTCAACTCCTTCATCTCCTGAATCTGACAAAGAGTCTTGATCTTGATTGGGAGATAGATTCTTAATACTAGCTCCGGTTTTGTGATGTACTAAGCAGATTCCTTTTAGGAACCCTCGGATAAAGCCCTCCTCTAAATATTGGTGCGCTAAGTCCATCACTTTAACATCAAGAATATGATTATGAGCTTCCTGGACATGGGCTTCAATAGTATCGCGATAAGCCAAGGAGTTCTTAAACTCTTCCACTATCTTCAAGGAGGTTTCATTCGCTTCCGCTTCTAACATTATAAGATCCTTCTCAGAAAGATGTTCTTGTAATGTTTTCTTCTCTAGTTTGAGAGCTTTCTTCTCCGCTTCAAGTTCCTTGAGTCTGTTCTCTTTCTGGTGAGTCTCTGCCCTCACCTTAATCAACTCATCATGAGTGCACTCCGCCTCCTAACACTAAAGAGAAAGAGAAGTAGACATGTTTGTTAGCTCGGTTCTACACCCGGTTAGCTGATCCTCTAAAGTCGCCACTTCTTTGGCCTTAATACTCATCTTTCACTCATACTGACCTTGCAGATATTTTACCTTCACAAATTCAGTATTTCACTCATCTAGAGTGACACCCAAATGAGCCATCAGCCCTAATATTTGAGCTACTTACAAAAAAAACCATCACAAATATTACCAAAGAAAAAAAGGAAAAAGAGAAGACAACATACTAATTCATCTGCTCGTTGACGTCCAGTGCATACATGCTTTAACACCTCTTCAAGAATTTTTGGCTTCGAGAAATGATCTCCCCCATTATGAGTTGAAATAACTAAACTCTCAGAGGCCAATTAGGGGCGAACATCTTCTCCGCAGATATTTGACGTAGTCACCTCGGCACATGTCTTTTTTTTCTTTGAAGAAGAAACATTTCTACCACCAGGATTTCTTAACGGGCTTGTTGAAAGAATTCTGTGAATATGAGGAGACCTTTCATCACTTTTACCTGATCACTTCAAAGGAAGAGCATGAGATCTCCCTGCCTAGATGGAAAGGCCAACCTTGAACATTCTATCTTCAATAATATATTTGCCAATGTGATGTAACTCATGCTGTAAGCTTTCTGCATCAGGAATATTGAGTTGTTAAGATTTCATTCTCTTCAATCAGCAATGGATCTGGAAGGTCATTCAATCTTCCCAATCTCTCAGGAAGGCCCCACTCATTTTTCATAAAAAAAGGATCCATTAGACCAATTTCTAGATGGATCCTATGCTAAAAATTCTATCTAATTTTTTATATCCCGATAAGAAACAAGTCCCTGAGCTTCACATGTGAATCTACACATTCCACACAAATATTTGATGTTCAAAGTAACACAACTCTCTAAAGAAGGCAGTCAAACCAACGATGATCACTAAAGCTCAAATGAAAATTGTGATAAAGCACCACATATTTTAAAATCTCAATCAACTCGGAGCCAGGAATCCGGTCCCGAAGAATCATCTCAAACGAGTATCACGGTGGAGGTGAGCGATGGACTTTTTGGCAACAATAGTCACCAATTCATTAGGGAAGTAAAATTTTCTATGGAACACTATTAAATTATCTGATGTAATAGTAGATGGTATATGTATACATCGCTATGGGTTTTCTTACCATCAATGAAAATACATAATAAATAAATAAAGAGAGAGAGAGAAATGATAAAAATTTGAGAATTTTGTGAAGCAACTCACTCACCCCAATACTTGGGCATATCCTTTTCTAACTCTGTCACTTACGGATAGCTTGGGATAAAATTTTTTGCCTACAATCTGACGAAAAGGATACGCATACATATGAGATCAAAAAAGAAGAAGAAGAAGAAGAAGTTATTCCTCTCTAAGGATTTTCTGAAATTACCTGCCAAACTTCCCGAGTTGTTCGAATGATGGTTCCTAATTAACGCTTCCCCGCCATCTTGGCAATCAACTGTTGAACCATCCATTGAAGTTTCAAGAAATCCAATTTCCTACAAGAAGAAGTAGGAATCACGGGCCTTGATCGCCTCCAAAACTGGTTGGTCTGACGAGGACAGTTGACACCTCTTTCGAGGGAAAATCGGAGCCTCGCTGTATGTACCACAGGCCTTGATCTCCTCCGAACCCGATCGGTCCAACGAGGATAGTTGATGCCTCTTTCGAGGGAAAATTGAAGCCTCACCATATGTACCACGAGCCTTGATCGCTTCTGAAACTAGTCAATCCGACGAGGATAGTTGGCGCCTCTTTCGAGGGAAAATCAGAGCCTCGCCATATGTACCACGGGCCTAGATCGCCTCCGAACCTAGTCGGTTTGATGAGGATAGTTGACTCCACTTTCAAGGAAAAATCGAAGCCTCGCTGTATGTATCACATGCCTTGATCGCCTCCGAACGACCTTCTCTCAAGAAGAAGAGGAACACTAGAGCGTTTGAGGAGTGTGCCCTCTCCATTGGCCCTAGGGGGTTTTTATAGACCCTCTATAGGGGCAAAGAGGTAAAAAATCAAAGAAAACTGCAAAAATCTGCTAAAAACTGCCAAAAATGGGTGAAAATGGGCCATAACTGGCAAAATGATTAAAAATGGACATTTCGCCGTGGACCTCAGCCCACTTGCAGCCACCCGGTGTGCCGCTCACCCCATGGCCGCCGCCTCCTTCTGCTGCCATCCGCTCGCCCCACGCGGTGTGTGCTCGGTGGCGACCAGCTCCCTATGGCCATCAAACATCCCATGACATGACCATCCTCCCACTCAGGTCGCTCCTCTCCCGTCGACCTAGCCATTTTTGCAACCCATGACCCGTTGCCCAGCCATCATATGGCCCGTACATGGAGTGCCATGAGCGGAGTAAGTCCACGCAGTAAATGTCCTAATGGGTCCATAACCCTGAAATCTGGCGTACTGTACTATATATCCATGTCTGCATCTCATACGTGGTCATAATCTTGTGCTTCCATGAAGATCTGTTCTCTCAAAATGTACGGTTAATGGACCCGCAAATTTTATTTTAGAATTTTTTATTTTCAAGTATTTGGCATATATATTTTTGGATGATTAAGATAATGTCATCCAAAAATAGGGGGCAACTGATATGACATTGAGATTCTAATAGTCGAAGCATGAATCTTGATGTCAAACGCAAGCTAATTCTAAGTTGAAACTAGTCGAGAGCAAGCACTTAAAATATCATTGGAAACTATGGGATATTAGTTAATCCCTAAATAGCACTTAAACATGGAGTGTTTATAGTTAAATCGAGCATCTTGACGAGCCGGATCTAATAAGCCCATGATCTCATAATTCTGACTTCATTTGGGCATTCAAATACTTAAAATACATTAAATGATCAAAGGTGTCATTTTGAGCCGTCCGATGGAGTGGAGTGGTTCGGGTTTTACATGTATTTACAGAAATGCCACTCCTCCAATCTATAAATAGCCCCTCATTCTTCACATGAGGGGGCCCAAGAAAGAGAGAGGAGAGAGCTCTAAAGCTTGAAAATCCTCAAACATGTCGTGTCACCACTTTCGGTGCGTCGACCACCAGCGTTGGTTGGTAAACACGCCGTCGCCGTGCCATTCGCCATCGCGATCCCCGTCGTCAATCTCCGTCATCGGTCATCACCGTCGACCACCGTTGCTGGTAACCATCACCGGGCATTGCTGTCAACCACCATCGCTGGTCATCGTCGTCAACCATCGTCGTCGGTCATCAACACCGAACACCGGTCACCGCTGCCGACTACCATCATCGGTCACCGCTGCCGACTACCATCTTGGTCACCATCGCCGACCATGGCCAGCCATCTCCGCCGGTCACCATCACGATGACTTTCACCGTCAGTCGCTGATCCCCACTGTTCACTATCATCTACTACCACTAGCAACTGTTACAACCTGAACATGACTATGTAGCTGTTGTTGTCTGATTCTGGGATTCCCATTATCAGCCCTCCTCATATCCAATTCTATAATATCATTATCGGGAAAACTTTGTACTCCAAAACAAATACATAGTGGAAGATTTTTACTGGGCTAGGCCCCGTAGTGTTTTACCCTATTCCTGGGGTTTTTCCACATAAGAATTCTGCATTTTTCTTATTAATTCTTCAAATATCTGTGTGTGTACTGAACTCCACAACATAGCTAAGACGTAAACTCTTACTCTACGACAACTGGTTTTCTAGCATGCAACGAGTCTCTTTTTACTTCATAGATTGTTTCATCTACTTGGAAAGTCTACAATCATTTGTGCAATGGAAATTTTAAAAGTAATATTGAGGAGTGTAAATATAAAGCTTCTATTCAAACCAACTAGAAATCAGAAAAATCTTCATGGAGCACGCATAGGGATTGTCGCTAAGCCTTTTGCTGAATTTGTTACTGAGCATCTCCACACTTGGCTTAGTGGTGGAGTTGCAGTTCCACTTGCACTGAGCTATCCTGAGACAGAGCTCTTACTTGTGGTGAATGATTCAGATATCTCTGTGGTTTTAAGCACCAAGAACATCAAGAACTAATGGAGAAAATGGCTATGAGGTGTTCTTCTAATTTTTCTCTTCTTCCTCCTATTACTAGTGTACCTGGAAAGACGGACTCGCTTGAACATATCGGGGAATGACCAGTTTCATTTGATTTCTAAATTGGTAGAGGAAACAATTGATTCAAGAAAGTCAGAAGGTTCAGATTCTAACAGAAGCATGAGAATATGCACCTATGCATTGCTTGCCATTACATCATGTTCATGGGCCTTTCAATGCACTGCTTGCCCCTCTTTATGCTAGAGCTGTGGTTAAATTTATGCCAAAATTTAGTGTAAGAGGTGAATGTGCAACGAGATAGAGATAAGCTTGAATGTGTGGAAATTATCTATATATATATATATATATATATATATATATATATATATATATATATATATATATATATATATATATATATATATATATATATATATATATATATATATATATATATATATGTGCTTGTCTTCATTTGCAAGTTTCAAGACCCCGCTAATGCCCAATAGAGTGATGTGGGTGTGAAGATGGCTATAGTGTTGCAAGACATCACTCGTTATGCTCGATAGGGTGTACCAGGTAAGCAAAAAGAATTGTTAGATGTCACTCTCCTATGCCAAAATGCTGTCGAAATATCATCAAAATTTGGGACTTAGAAAAAAAGGAGAAAGCTTAAATATGTGAAAATTATATATGTTCGCTATATGCACGTGATCGAAGATCCCACTAATGCTCGATAGGGCTCAGTGGGCACGAAGACTTGGTTGTGGTGTCACAAGACACCGTCTGCTATGCTCAATAGAGCATATCGGGTAGGCCAAAATAGTTCTGATGCAGCGCCCTATGCGGGGACGACGTCGGAGTACTGTCAAAATATTATCGAAATTTAGACTAAAATTCAAGACTTAAGAAAATTTAAATAAAAAATATTTAAACTTAAGTTAAATAAAAGATGCGTAATAAATATGAAATTAAATATTAAATAAAAAAAGGAGAAAAGGAAGAGTGCTCATTAAAAGATTTAAGCAAGTTGAAAGTCCACTCGAACTTTGAACCACAATCTTTCTCCCTCTTTTTCGAATCCTCTAAACTCAAGCAAATGATATGAAATGCAAGAATCCTCTCCTTAGCCTCATTTATAGAAATAAAAGAATCAATGTGGGACCCATTCTTGCTAAGACTTAATTCCATGGTATAAACTGAGTTCACTTTGTTTCAAATTCCTCAAAATTAGACAAGCTTTAATTGAAGCTTGGGAAGTCAAATACTAAATCCACAAGGGACTTAGGACGAACTAGAAGTCCAGTTATTAAATAAATATGAAGCCTGATGTGGAGTAAAGGATAAATTTATATTAGAGTTGATGTCTCTGTATGTAAATAGAGTTTCTCTTTGAATATTCAATGTATTAAATTCACAAACGAGTAATCAATATGAGTGAAAGTAATTCAACAATTGAAAATTAGGTATGATATCAAATGAAGTAGAAATCTTGATTGAACATCAAGTCAAAGCACAAAGGATCCTCTTTGAATTAAGATATATTCTTCAAATATATCCAAGTAAATTAAAGAAAATCAAACAATTTATAAGGGATTCCTAATGACATTGAAATATTGCAAATAGACATAATCAAGGAATTCTTGGAAAATATTTGAAGCATGTTATTTGTCTTATTAAATACTTGAATTGAATCAAAAAGAAATTGAATAGAGTTCTTAATGAGTTCAATGATTGCTAACGGATATAAATGAGAGTCTATTGAAGGTTTAAAGATTAGGCAACTTTGAATAAAAAAAGAGGAGAGGCGATCAAATATTATTTCCAAGGGGTCTAGTAAGCTATTAGAATAATTTAAAATGCCTTCTATGCCACTGGATCTGTAACTCTTCGTACAAGCAGATAGAAGACATTTGCTTAAATTTTGAATAGACTTCAAATGTATTAATTTTGCATAAATTATGGAGCCGACTATCACTCAATTCAAGTGCTTCTGAATTTGTGCAATCATTTGAAAGAAATGAATTCTTGTACAAAATAGAAAGCAATCTTCAATTCAATTTGAGCTTTTTAAAAATTCATATAAATATTTTAAACACCCGTATGGACCCCGACACTATGTTGAATGCTTAAACTTAGTGTCTAAGGATGCTACACAGGGTTCTTCCCGATTTGGTCTTAGGACCAGTTCCGGGTTAACAGAATCTAAAAATCTAATTATTATAAAATTTAACTTATTAAAATATCTAAGAAGCTAATTCTGTCTTTTGAGAGTATATATGATCGTCTATTATTAAATTAATAGAGTCGACATGATCAAGTAAATTCATAAATCCCGATGATGGCTATGTTGAATGGTGATTTCAACCGGAGGGGATACTTCCATCAAAATGTGATTCTAATTTCAAATCAAATTAACTCAAATTAAGTATCAATCTATAAACTACTTCAATGAAATTCAATCATCAAAAGCTTAAAGTAAAACTCAATCTATACACCTTCTGCAATTATTTGTTGGAGGTGACAAATTAAGAAAACTCTAGCTCACAAATGAGCCAATATAAAATCAAGTGTTATGTTATGTTCACTTTCAATCAATATCATGCCAATAAGGATGTGGCTCGTGTCCTCTAACTGCGTGGTTTGGCCGATAAGCTCCACAGATTATACAGTTACGACCAGAGTCCTCTAATCAGGTGGTTTGGCCAATATTGCTCTATTATATTACAATCACAATCGTAGCCTGTATACTCCCTAATGGCTTTGTCCTTTGAGTTGTGAATTATAGGGTACACCTGATAGGGCAAAAAAACCCTCATCATCTAAAGTAGATTTAAGATTATCTTTTAGACAAACACCACCCTAGGTATACAAGGATTACTTGGACGACGTAACCCATGTATTGCTAACAGAGATCCTTCAATCAGGCTGGGTCGACTACCTCCTCTCACTAAATAGACTAGGAACCATGACAGCCCGGGATGATGGAATCATGACAGCCCGGGCATATCAAACCTTTTACACTAGGAAGGAATGATGCCATAACTCCCTTTTCTAGAGTAAAATTGAGTAGAAAGCAAAGAAAGAAGGAATATTGAGTTGAGAGCTCATCAGCTCTCACATGGGCCATCTGTTACATAACCAACCTTACAACTAGAAGCAAGTATTCCCACTTGCCATAAATTTAAAGTTTTGAAATAGGTGAAAAGTAATAGCTCTACTGGTGATATTAAGCAGTCTTTTTGGGCTCAACAACAGTCAGCTCAAACATTTCAGATGAAACAACCTAAAATTCTATCTGCTTGAGTACATAGAGTTCTAAAGGTTGAAAAAAAATGCCTTATGAGGAAGAGGTATTAAAGGCAAATTATTAGAGGAGCAAAAAATGCTTCACTAAAAAAGCTACCATTAGTGGTAGTAAGAACTCACGATTGTTCTGAGCTAGCCTTGCACGATGAACATCGGGGTGTGACACCTGAACCACATGTTCGAGAATCTGCTACCGAAATATCCTGGTAGAAAGAAAAGAAAATATGGAGGCCAAAGCCTCTAGAAGAAGTAGTGACGCATAACCATTTTATCTAGAAGCAAGCTAATATAGGAGAAAGAGTAATGTTGAACTGCGTGCTCAATAGCCATTGTTCAAGTAGAAAATTGTATAACTTGTTGTGGAACCAGAAGTGAGTGTTCCAACCTATAATAGGTTTGACAGCCAAGGATGGGTAAAAATGGAGCAACTCTATTGGTCAAATCAAATATTCCTTTTAGACCCTACAACATCAGGTTCTAGCTTCTTTAGTGAGAAAACTCAAAATTGTATATGCAAGAGTGCATCAGGTCCTCAAAATTGCTAAGGAAAAAGGACAGATGAAAAGAAAATATCAAGGTCCTGTCATCAGGGAGACTAGAGTTGCTCCTTCAAGAAAAACTCCTACAACCCCAACAAGATGTCGACTAATTCAAGTCTTGCACGATGAGCATCGAGGCATGACACTTAGACCACAGGTCTAAGAATCCACTACTGAAAGGTCCAAGCAAAAAGGTAAAAAAATTTGGAGGCTAAAGCCTCAAAGTGAAACTACCTTAAAGAAAGATAATGGCATGACATATGGATTGCTCTCCCATAAAATTCACTCATTATGCACTAGTATTTGGAGCTAAAGCAATCTTTCCACTTGAAGTTGAACTACCTTCACTCTGAGTAGTCATTCAACAAAATCTCATTCAAGATGAGAATGTTCATCCATAGATGAAAGAAATTGATGCACTTGATGAAGTTAGGCTCCAAGCTCAGTAAAATCTAGAAGTCTACTGAGCGAGGATGTCCAATGCTTTCGATCATACAGTGAATCCATCGAACATTTCAGGAAGGAGAATTGGTCCTAGTGCTGAGAAGATTAATTGTTCCTCATTGTCATTACATGTATAAGTTTTGCTTAGAAATTCTCTTGCAATGTAAGAATGCATTTTTGAAATAAAGCAAACATCCCCCTATTAGACAGGGGGCATATTTTTAGTATATCTATTTAGGTTAACATCGTGCTTCAAGTCAAGAACCTTAAGGAAATATACTTACTTAAGATAAAAAATTTTCCTGAAAATTCCCCTATTACATTGGGGGCATTTTTAGATGTTTATACATAGATGAAGTCAATGATACATGTTAAAACCTTCTTAAGTTCAAATATATCAACTCAAATATTGATATATTTTTTAAAGTTATTTTAGAGCTCTTTCGAAGTGCTTTAGAATTTTTCTGCAATACAGGGGGTATTTTTACATATTTATCTAAGTTGATATTGTGCTTCAAACTGAAATCCTCAGATAAATATACATGATGATCAGAATGAGCTACATTTATATTTTTTAAAGAAGTTCAAACTATGTGATATATTTTTGAGCTAATCTGCAATCCACCTATTAGATAGGAGCTCTTTTTATGATCAAGGTTGTTCAATTCCTTCCTATGAAATAGGGGGACTTTCTTGTATATATATTAAGGTTGACATTGAGCTTTATGCCGAGATCCCTGAATATATCTATAATTATTTTTATTAAAGTTGTAGGCTCTTGCAAGGAACAAAAATAATCTATTTCCATGTATGAAAAGGCAGCACTAAATATCAAAAGTTTATCTCCCAGATTTACTAAATTCTGGGGATCAAGTCAGAAGAACTTCCAATTTTAGAAACTTCAATCAACTGAGTTGCAAAAATATCAACCTCTACATCCTAAAGTTTAAGACATAGATTGGTTCTAAAGGTCAAACTCAACAACCCCACAAATGGTTGAGTTGTTGACGCTCTCTTCACTCAATAAGCCATAAAAAAGGATGCAATGAAAAAGCCCATGTTCATTAGTCCAACACCAAATCACCAACCTATCATAGATTAAGTCGAAGACTTGAGTAGGTTCTAAAGTTTGGACTCAATAAGTCTATAAATGGTCGATTTGTTGAAGCTCTCCTCACTCAAAAAGCTGTAAGAAAAAGTCACAATGAAAGAGCCCCTGCTCATCAGTCTAATGATGATAACTTTTCAATCTCAAACCAGATCCAGATTGATGACTACAAGCAACTAAAATCTAAGAGATCTTTTTTACTTGATCGATAGACCTACTAAGGAAATAACTCCCAATTCAGGGCTGCCTTAAATTAATTTATATATTGCCTACAATGTGATGTTTCAATCTATTTTTAATTGATCTAATTAAGCACAAAGCATAGATCAAGGTCAATTGTCATCAAGTCTATCAAAGCAGAAAGCACAAGACTGAGGGAATAATTTCATAGTTCATACAAAGTCGATGGCCAAACTAAATAAATTTTCTAATTATTTAATCTGTTAAAGCACACAGTGCTAGGCTAATAACTTGACATTATAGACTTAATATAAGCCAGAAGGCTAAGTCATCTGTACACATCCTTCAAAAAGTTTGTCAAAGTAGCAAGCATAGGGTTGAAGATATACATACACTTCTTGATATGTCAAAGATGACAAATCAATCAATCATCAAGTACGTCAAAGAAGAAAGCACAGGACCGATGGAACAATTTGATAGTTCATATAAAGATGATGGATGAAATAAAGGAATTTTGTAGTTATTTAGTTTATTAATGCACACATTGCTAGGCTGATAACTCAAAATTATAGGCCTAATATAACCCAGAAGGCTAGGTCATCTATACGCATCCTTCAACGAGTCCGTCAAAGAAGCAAGCATAAGGTTGAAGATATATGTACACTTCCTAACAAGTCAATGTGGACAAATCAATTCAATCATTCATTAAGTCCATCAAGTTTAAAGTTAGGACAGAAGGAATTCTAAATCTCAAAATAAGAAAACCAATTCCTCCATAAAATTCGAGCAAGCATGAAGATGGGGGCACAAGAAATTTAAACCTACAATAACATAAAAGAAAGAGATCTTCAGCAAAGCCATTGAAGTAGAGATTATATGGTGCAAGAACTCTTATCCATCCAATGAGTTGATCCGACAAATTAGTTAATCCGTCATTTAACATGTCCAAATAAGGCATCATACTAATGACAAATCCTACCAAAGCCACATAAGCTATTGAAATCAAGTTTAAGTGATCCAAGCTCGTGCCCAAAGGGACCAATTTTCAACTAATGGACTCACCATGCGAATCACATTTATTGGGGGGCATTTGTTGACCTCCATGCATGATACATCAGTCGAGTCAAGCTTAAAATCCAAAATCGACGGACCTTTGATGTACCAACTCGAAAATCGAGGCGAGATGCACCAAACATCATTGAAATCATTCAAAATGACCTTTGATCGATGAACGGACTTTGCCATTGCATTCAGAATATCAAAATTGATTGAAATATAAATATTGCACAATCTAATGAACAATCGATCAAGTGATCGAAATTGTCAATATATCGACACGCATATCAAAGTAAGGAAGCTATGATGACATCCAAACGATCTTCATTTATGAAATTGGTTATGTTGTTAGATTTAAAATTTTGACACCTACCAAATGAGACTATCCACACTCAATTCAGATGGGTCTACATGAATATAAAATGATCAGAAGTGATGGCATGCAAATCAAGATTAAAATATACTCAAAGGTGCAAAAATTAGTTAAAATAATCTCTGATCGATAAACAGACTTCACCATAATATTTAGGACATCAAAATTGGTCAAAATATAAATATTGCACAATTTGACAAGCAACTGATCAAGCGATCGATCTGTCAATGTGCCGACGCACATATCAGGGTCAGAAAGCTGCGATGATGTCGAAGTGACTTCCATTCATGAGATTGATTGCATCGTTAGTTTTAAAATATTAAAATATATCAAATGAGACTACTCGCACTCAATTTGAACAAGTTTGCAAAATTGGCCAAAAGATAACACATTTTGATGAAATTAACTCAATTCGATGTCGACTTAAACCAAATGGCCTCTGATTGTGAAACGAACTATGTCATTATGTCCAGAATATCGGAATAACCCAAGACACACACACACACACACACACAATATGATTTCATCGATGTAAAATTCATTTTAAGAGCGATTTAGTGTTTAAAAAACAAGCTAAACCCATTTATGCCTAAACTCACATCCGAAACTATTCCCCCCTCTCGGCTACATTTCCTCCCACAATCATAAAGAACTGCTCCCTCTCATTAAAACACCTCCAAAATCAACTCAAAAAGAACCCCTTAACCACAAGAATCCCCTCCCCATTTTTTCGCAACTCCCATTCTATCTCCTTGCTCCCAGCTGAACGACAACCTCCATGCTATCTTGCGAATTCAGAAGCTCTTTGTGTCTTGAATAGAGCCGCAAGCTGCACGATCCATCACAAACTTTCTCTCTCAAAGGGAAGCATCTCTGTTTTGCCCAAATCCTCAATCCTCAATCCTTCCTAGGTTTTGGCAAGAATCAAGGTGGCAGTGCTTAAATTTCTCAATGAGTTGTCTTCTCCAACATCTGCAATATCTTTTTTCGCACTGATTTGCAAAAACTCAAGTAACAACAGTCTTTGTAGTGGGCTGCTTAGCGATGTTTCTTTCATTTGCCCCTATCATTATTTTGTCAAGAGGTCATTCTTGCGATCTGGAGATACTAATGCCTTCATCAGAGTGTGGAAAGCCATGGATATGTGTTTCCAGATTGTGAGTCAGGGAAAGTTGGTAGCATAGAGGGAGCTCTTTTATAAGCTGCTCTGTGATTCTCCTAATTATTTTTCTTCTTTGAACAAAGTTAACAGGGTAGTTCAAGATATTGTTGCTTTGCTTCGTTGCACTTGGACTAGTCTAGGAATCATGGCTTCTAGTAGAGGTACAATCATTGGGCGTTTGCAAATAAAGGAGCAAGAAAGGGGATATAGTTGATTTCTCAGAGCTTGGACCTACTGGTTATGCTATTAATGAAGACTTGAATCTATCAAGCAAGCTAGACTTTCTTTCGGATGCTCGATACATTATTATAGTGGAGAAGGATGGAAATATGCACCTACTGAACAAGTTCTGCATTACTTGCCATTACATCATGTTCATGGGATTTTAAATCGTTGTTTGCCCCTCTTTATGCTAGAGCTGTGGTTGAATTTATGCCAAAATTTAGTGTAAGAGGTGAATGTGCAATGAGATAAAGATAAGCTTAAATGCATGGAAATTATCTGTATATATGTGCTTGTGCTTCTATTTGCAGGTTTCAAGGGCGTAGTGGGTATGAAGATGGCTGTGGTGTCGTAATACACTACTCACTACATTCAATAGGGCATATCGAGTAAGCCAAAAAAATTGTTAGATGTCGTTGCCTTATGCCAAAATGCTGTTAAAATCTCGTCAAAATTTGAGACTTAGAAAAAAATGAGGCTTAAATATGTGAAAATTATATATGTTTGCTACATACACGTGATCGAAGATCTCACTAATGCTCAATAGAGCTTAGTGGGCATGAATACTCGGCCGTGGTGTTGCAAGACACCATCCGTTATGCTTAATAGAGCATACCAGATAGATCAAAAGATGTAGCCCCTATGCGGGGGACATTCATCTTGAATCTTTGCCAAAATTTAGTTTGAAATTCAAAACTTAAGCAAATTTAAAATGAAAATCATTTAAACTTAAGTTAAATAAAATATGCATAATAAATATGAAAATAAACATTAAATCAAAAAAGAAGAAAAGGAAGAGTGCTCACAAAAAAATTAAGAAAGTTGAAAGCCCACCCGAACATTGAGCCAGAATCCTTTTCTCTTTTTTTGAAGTCCTCTAAACTCAAGCAAATGATATGAAATACAAGAAACCTCTCCTTAGCCTCATTTATAGAAATACAAAGAATCAATGTGGGACCCATTCTTATTAAGACTTAATTCCATGGTATAAACTGAGTTCGCTTTTTTTCAAAATCCTCAAAATTAAACAAGCTTTAATTAAAACTTGGGGAATCAAATATTAAATCCACAAGGGACTTAGGATGAACTTGAAGTCTAGTTATTATATAAATATGAATCTTGATCTGGAGTTAAGGATAAATCTATGTTAGAGTTGATGTCTTTGTATGTGAATAGAGTTTCTCTTTGATATTCAAAGTATAAATTCACAAACGAGTAATCAATATGAATGAAAGTAATTGAACAATTGAAAATTAGGTATGAAGTAGAAATCTTGATTGAACATCAAATCAAAACAAAAGATCCTCTTTGAATTAAGATATATTCTTCAAATATATCTAGGTAAATTAAAGAAAATCAAAGAATTCATAAGGGATTCCTAATGAAATTGAAAGATTGCAAATAGGCATGATCAAGGAAATCGTGGAAAATATTTGAAGCATGCTATTTGTCTTATTAAATACTTAAATTGAATCAAAAAGAAATTGAATAGAGTTCTTAATGAGTTTGAGGATTGCTAATAGATATAAATGAAAGTCGATTGAAGGTTCAAAAATTAGGCAACTTTGAATAAAAAAAAGAGGACAGGCGATCAAATATTATTTCCAAGGGGTCTAGTAAGCTACTAGAACAATTTAAAACACCTTCTACGCCACCGGATCTATGACTCTTTGTACAAGTAGATAAAAGGCATTGTCTTAAATTTTGAATATAGTTCAAATGTATTAATTTTGCATAAATTATGGAGCCAACTATCACTCAATTCAAGTGATTCAAAATTTATGCTATAATTTGAAAGAAATGAATTCTTTTACAAAATATAAAGTAATCTTCAATTCAATTTCAGGATTCCAAAAATTTGCATAAGTATTCTAAACACTTGCATGGGACCCGACACTATGCTAAATGTTTAAACTTAGTGTTTGAAGATGTTGTGTAGGTTGCTTCCCAGTTTGTTCTTAGGACTGGTTCTTGGTTAACAAAACATAAAAATCTAATTATTATAAGAATTTCAACTTATTGAAATATATGAGAAGCTAATTCTATCATATGACAGTAGATCTGATTCTCTATTATTAAAATAATAGAGTCGACAGGATCAAGAAAACTCATAAACCTCGATGGTGGTTGTGTTGAATGATGATTTTAATCAGAGGGAATACTTCTATCAAAATGTGATTCTAATTTTAAATCAATTAACTCAAATTAAGTATCAATTAAAAAACTATTTAAATAAAAGTCAATCATTTAAATCTTAAAATAAAATATAATCTATCTACCTTCCACAAATTATTTATCGAAGGTGATAAATTAAGAAAACTGTAGCTCACGAAGAAGCTAATGTCAAATCAAATGTTATGTTATATTCACTCTCAATCAATCTCATGCCGGTAAGACATGGCTCATGTCCCTCGCTGGTTTGGCCAAGACTCCATAGATGATGCAGTTATGACCAGAGTCCTATAATCGGGTGGTTTGGCTAGTAAGGTTCCATTATATTACAATCACAACTATAGCCCGTAGCTCCCCAATGGCTCTGCCCTTTGAGGTGCAAATCATAGGGTACACTTGATAGGAAAAAAAAGTCCTCTATCAGCTAAGGTAGATTTAAACTCTTTACAAACACCACCAAATGTCTATAAAATTACTTGGATGGTAACCCATATGTTGCTAATAGGATCTTTGGTCAAGTTGGGTCGGCTACCTTCTTTAACTAAGTAGATTAAGGACCATGGAAGCCCGGGATGATAGAACCATGGGATCGAGATCGGGCACGTTATCGTTCCCCCAACTATGCGGTTTAATCTAATATTGATGAATTTTATAAATCTAAATTTTAAAGTCCACATGTTCATTTATTAATTATTAGATATATAGTTAAGATTTAAATAGATAGTCATAATTTCAATAAAGCCGATCAAGGGTGAAATATAAGAAAATCTATCATATATCATTTGATTGATTGCTTGATTAGATTGTTATGAAGCTACCTGCTCTGACAACAATAGTTGAACATTCAGTTTTAGAAATGAAAACAATCATGAGAATGTTATTAAATAAAATAATTAATGATTTTTTAAGGGTTTATTCATAATATATATAAAGAAGGATATTGAAATATATTTAAATGTAGAATCAATGAATAATGATTTTGTTATAAAAAAACATCAAACATAATTTATAAATTAATCATAATGACTAGATTAAAAAATATTTTTTAAAATTTGTAAGTTATTCTTAGCTATTTTTATTTAATTATTATATTACATTTATTTGATTTAAAATAATAATAATATAATTTTAATTTCACCAAAATTTGATTCATCCATTGGACTAGGTGTGTTTTTTTTATCTAATGTTTTGCCCACTACATTTATCGTTCAATGATACATCTAGCATTGGTATACATCATACATAAATCATAGCATAATATAATGATATGTATCTAATATAGTGAAATATTTCAATGAAAAAAAAATACAATGGGACATAAAATCAGTGTGGTGGGACACTGCAAAAGAGGAATATTCTTTAGCGAAGTATATACCTCGCCACCTTCCTTCGCATAATAATTCGTGTTTTCTACTTTTCTGAATGCTCGCAGCACTCAGAAAAAGGAGTGAAAACCAGTGTTCATCCATTGCTTCTTCAAATCTCTTAAAATAATACATAAAACAAAAAAGAAATATGACTTTGGTGACCTCTCTCTCTCTCTCTCTCTCTCACACACACACACACACACACACAAACACACACACACTCAGAGAGAGAGAGAGAGAGAGAGAAATTTTTTAAAAGTCATTCATATTGGTATTTTTTTTTGGAAAGATTGAGGGCATTGCCCAATATATTAATTCCAAAAGAGTAATAAAATACATGTGTAAACTAGGGAAAAGAACAAATAAAAAGCAAACATGGACAACTGAGGCCATTGCTCTCGCCTACAAGTGATCAAGAACACTCTTACAAAATGAAGGAAAAATGATTAGAGAAACTTTCGTGAAAAGAGAATTATATAATAAAAGAGGGGACTGCACCATCAAAACCAGAATTATCTAGCTAGTAGATTTCATCAAAGATGATGATGATAAGCAAAAGAGAGTTTGCGGTTGCCTTCAAGGCCATCCAGTGGAGCCACATAATTCGCATATTGAGTAACTTTGGAGCCACAAGGGAGTCAAAAATGGTCCAGAGAGAAGGCCCTCCAAGACATCACAACAAATTGTAACCATCTGCTGGTCATCATTGTCCAACTGAGAAACAAAATCCAAAGGCCATAGGGAGACAGAGAGAGAGAAAATCAAAAGCAAATACAGAATTATGGTGGTTTGAAGTTCCTCCACTGCTTCAGAGTATCGAGAACATGGCCAGACCATGTTTCCTTGCATTTCCATCTTTGAAGTTTGGCCGAGACCCTTTCCTTAATTAAAGAGATAAGAGCCGCAAAAGACAAACAAGTAGAAGAGAATAATTGGTTATTCCTTTTTCGCCAAATCGAATACACCATGATAGCAATAATCAGATAATGCAATCTAGTAATCACCTTGCTGGAGCTATCATCCTCAATACAGAGTACTTGATGCAAGGAGGCCGGCATTAGGAAGAAATGGTCATTTGGGAGAAGGGATCTAACCAACTTCATAGAGATGGGGCATTCAAAAAATAAATGATTATAAGATTCAGAGGAGGAACTACACAGACAACAGTTAATTGTAGAGCCAATGCCGCATTTTGATAAGATGTTAGAAGTTTTAAGCCCACCCAAGAGTGCAAGACAACAGCAGAGAGCATAGTTAATGGCATGACCCTTGAACCATAGTTCTTTAGACCAACAAACATCCAGGAGGTGATCAAATATAGTAGACTTGAAGTACTTATTTGATGGTGAGCTACAATTATACCAAGCAGTAACATCCTCTCCTCCCCTTATAGGAATGGACAAAATTTTGCTAGTTAGAATGGGGTAAGCACCAGTGAAGTGGGAGGGTAATTGCCATTTACCATTTTGAATAATAGAGCACAGCCTAGCATTAACCGGCAGATCCAATAAGTGGGGACATTTAGACCCCAATAAGTTGATAAGAGAAGAATCACCACACCAGGGATCATAAATAGTGAGAACTCCTTGCCACTTCCAATCTGTAGGAGAAATTTATCCTTGAATTTGGTTGCAGTTTTAACAATGGATTTCCAGAGAGGTGAGGCTTTACAGGGAGATGGGTACCAAACAGATCCATATTTTGAATGACACCACTTTGCAAATAAAGAAGCCCCCAAACTAAGTTTCCAAGTGATCTTTAGTTTACAAATTAAATTTAGAGCAGAGGCAGAGATGAGTCCAACACCACCTTTCTCTCTAGGGAGTGTCGTGCGATCCCACGATATAGTATGAAGTTTCTTGGACTCCCTAGCATGGTAAAAAAAATTGTCCGTGAATGAAAAAATACGCTTTATAATACCTTTAGGTATGGAAATGGCATGTAACTAGTAAGCTAGGTAATTATTCACAGAAGATCGGATAAGTTAGAATCTACCTCTCAAAGAAAGGAACTTACATTTCCAACCAACCAGCCAACCAAGATTGTAATTTATCAAAGAGTCCATTGAAGTATGCCAACTTGATAATGCCAGTGACTAAGGGTAAGCCTAAATACTTGAGCGGAAAGGAAACTTGACAAATATCAAGTATTTGAGTGCATTCATCAATTTTTTTACAATTCTTAGAAAAGCAGATAGAGGATTTATCAGAGTTAACCTTCAACCCAAGGTAAGACTCAAGAGTATTGAGAGAGGATTTGAGAGAGTGTAAAGTGTCCTGAGAGGCCACTCCCATAGCTAACAAATCATCTGCAAAAAGAAGGTGGGAAATGTTGCAACTTCCATAGGAATAAGGAGTGTAATGGAGAATATTAACTTCTCTGTCAATGAGACTAGAAAAGGTATCCATGGCTATAGTAAAAAGAAAGGGAGAGAGAGGACAGCCCTGCCTCAACCCATTTGTAGAAGTGAAGTAGCCTTTAATGCATCCATTCAGTAGAATTGAAAATGGAACATCCACAATACAAGCCTCCACCCACTTGGTGAACGATAGGAAACCTTTAGCAAGAAGTCTATGCACAAGGGAGTGTCTATTAACCTTATCAGCTTTCACGAGATCAAATTTAGCAAGAAAATATCCATTGCACTTAGGGGAAGAGAATTCATTGTATATCTCATATGCCAGAGAAAGATTATCACCAATGTCTCTTCCCTGAATAAAGGCAGACTGGGCTTGGTTGATAAGCACAGGAAGTAAGGTCTTCATTCTATTTGCTAAAACCTTGGCAGTGACCTTATAAATGGTGTTGCAGAGGGAGATTGGCTGAAAATTAGATATCAAATTTGAGTGTTTTACCTTTGGAATCAAAGTGAGCAAGGTGTGTTTGTATCTTTGAGGGATCTTGCTGGTTTTGAAGAAGTGTTGGATAGCTTTTAGGAATAGGTTTCCTGTAACATTCCATGTTTCAATAAGAAATTTGGAACTGAATCCGTCAGACCGGTTTTAATCTCGTCGATTGTAAAGCATGAAGGATCTCTTGATCTTTAATGTCAATGACTGCACTTGAGAGGGAGAGAGGCAATCACCCTTGGGAATATCCTAAAGAGGAAGGATTAGAGAGTTGCTGCTATTAAATAGAGTGGAGAAGTACTTAATAAATTCCTCAACAATCAGGCTTTGTTCAGACACAATCCCATTTGGAGACTGAATTTCTCTAATGAGGTTGGAGTTCTTTCTTTCTTTGATAGAATAGTATAGATATTTTAGATCATCATCCGAATGAGTTAACCAATGCTCTTTGGCCCTTTGCTTGATCCATAAACTCTCCTTATAAAGGAGGAGATCAAGGTATTTCATTCTATATCCTTGGCATCCAAGAAGGAGGGAGGGGTTATCGTGGTTAGTTCTAAGCTTACTGAGAATGAGTTCGATTATTTCTAGTGTCATCTATTTGTTGCTTAAGGGAAGTGGGTTCTCTGAACATTCCTTTAAGATCCCACTTCACTTGCTTTAGTTTATAGGAGAGGACAAATGGGGTCCCTTGAGTATAACAACCCCAAGCAAAATTGATAGCATCCTTAAACCCAACAAAGATCGGTCAGAAATTTTAAAAGGAATATGTGAGAGGAATAAAAGGAGGCGAGGAATGATCACCAAGGGTGAATGGTGAGAATAGAGAGGGGGGGGGGGAGACTTTATAGTGAGAAGAGGGGAAAAGATCCAGCCAACATGAGTTACACAGGACTTTATCTAGTTTGGAGAAGATGGGCATCTGGCTGTAAAGAAAAGACCAGAGCTTGATAATTCTAGAAGTTCACAATCATTGATGCAAGTCTTGAAGTCAAGAGAATTGTTAAGAGAGGCGGAATTCCTCCGCCTTTTCTTTCCAAAACAAAGTGCGCTTAAAGTCGCCATGATCAAGGGTGATCGAGATTGTGCAATTTCTCTGAGGGAGTTCCAAAAGAGATCCCAGCATCATTATCACATAAACACAGTAAGGTAAAAGGAGAGATACTTGTACCCAAGATGCAACCATGAATGGTGGTTCCTAACAATCGGGTCGAAAGTAAGCTTGTCGAGTTCCAATCAATGACCACCTTGAGAATAGTCAAAATTGGATACACTAGCCTCTGGTTTGAACATGTCAAAGTTTTGAAATGAGGGGGAGGGGTAAGGAGAGTAACTTTGGAGTTTAGTCTCCAGAAGGCACATAAGGTCAATATGGGATTCCTTGATTATGAGAGTGAGCTTCGCCATCGTAAAGATCACGCGTCCAACACCCCAAGAGAGGCTGAATCATTGAGAGGAGGTTGGGAGGGGCTTTTTGCCCTTCTTTTGTTCCCCTTACCTGGAGTAGGGGTTGGGTTTGATGTAGATTTGGTGGAGGTCTTTTCTAATGAGGATTACCATGAGTTTTGTAGACTTTGTCAAGCAATAATTGTTGATTTCCACGGGACGGAGAGGTAGCGGCTGATCGGGTGATGACTCCTGATGATGTGGGAGCCCCAACATCATCCGACTGGGGGATATCAATATGATCCAAGGTGAGAGAGGTATCCACATTCTGATCAATCTGGTTATCAATAGGAGGGGATTGAATGGGTGGTTGGTTGAGATCATTTATGGTCTTAGACGAAGAGGGATGTCGGCTTTCCTTGGCCTCGAGGGCAGAACTTCCAGAGAAGGATTAGGAGTTGCGATGATGATATGCTCATCTTGGCTCTGTGAATTGGGATTGGTGAAAGAAGAGGCCAATCTAGATCCTTTCAGAGGAGCACGACTCCTACTCCTACCACAATTTGCCACACGAGGGATAGGATTAGAAGGGCAGTTGCTGTCATCATGATAGAAAGTAGTGCATTTGGAGCATGAAGATGGTTTCCAGTCATAATGGATGTCCTGTTTAAACTCCATACCGTTAAGGTTGATGGGAATAAAGTCTAGGAGGGGGGAGGAAGTGTTAATTTGTACACAAAATATGAGGTAATCCCATTTAGAGGCCATAAGGTTATCAACAGCCAGAGGGATCCCTATACGGCTTGCAACTTTTGAGAAACCAGCTTCATTCCACAGACAGAGTGGGAAATTAGGTAGTTTAATCCAGATAGGAAGTTTTGAAATGAGCTCTTTGGTTGGTCAAAAATTCCACACCCATTTTTGGAAAATAAAGGGCCGGCCATTGAGGAAGCAAGGGCCATTGTCCCAAACTATATTGAAATCCTCCAAGCAGGTAAATTTAAAGAGGAAGAAGTCACCTTCTAGGGTAAGAAGCACTAAGCTACCTTTGAACTTCCATTTATTCCTAATTGTAGCAAGTAAGGATCCATAGTAAGGCCTTTTACATATGGTGACCAATCAGTGAGATATTCCACTCTTTGCCCTTCAGATAACTCATCAGCAGAAAAAGAGACAACTGGGGAATCGGGGTGGGGGGATAAAAGAGAGGGGGATGTGTTGGCTTTTTTCATTTTGAGCAAGGAGAAGGTCTTTCCAAACACTCGGTCTGGCAGGGGAGGAGAAAGGTTGCCCAAGAAGGGAGGAGAGAGGGGAGGAAGACGCCAGGGGAGGAAAAGAGGTGTTGGATGAAAGGTTAGCAGCTAAAAGATTCATAGCTGCCAAGGAGAGCAAAAACCAACCTCCAACCAAGGCTGGAGGTTTAGGAAAGGGAGGGAGGGAGCAGAGGAGGAAGGAAGGAAGAGCACGATCAAGGGAAGGAGAAGAGGAAAGAAGGGAGGCCCCAGGTCATGAGCATCAAGGTTGAGGTGGTGGTATATCTGGCAGGTTTAGACAGATTCACATCCAATTATGGGAAATTTACATACATACCACACAATTCTTATGCATTTACATATTTCACACCCAATTATTTAATATTTCCCAAAAAAAAGTATCCGAGTATCCTGCCAAATATGTATGAAGCCATGTAAACTACAATGTCCTAAAGATTTGTTGATCTATTTTTTTTTTTCACTTATGTGAAGGTGGACCAATTCTACTTTTATGTGAAAAATAATATATTCTAAGAAAAACTAAAATAAAAAATTGATGTTATATAAACACCTAATGAGACTTATCAATAAATTATTATTTTTAAGTGGTGGATCCTTGCCACCATCTTATTGTTGTTTAATCCATTTACAAAATTGTGATATAAATAATTATATAAAATTAAAATTATCTAAATCACATCAATTATATTTTAAAGATTAGTTTATGGTGAAAAAAATCAATTTTCTATATATATATATATATATATATATATATATATATATATATATATATAGGTATGAATGACATGTTTATTCAGTATTCTTTGAGAAGAGAAGATCATAGGCTAGGAAGTCCAATATAAATCTTTATGTTGATTTGGGAGTTCAAACCAATGTTTATGACATGCACTAGCTTTATTAGTGATGGCGTGTATCGATTTTATTGGTGATAACGAGTAATAAAATGAGTGGATACATATATTAATGGCCATACTATGCATGAGTTCTAAGTGTAAAGCTATTCATCAACTTGAGCATTATCATCTTTGCAACACTTAATTTTATACTTCTCTTTTATTGGTCAATATTTTGGACCATAAAAGCATTGCATCTTATCACCATCTTATAAAATTTTTCCATCCCATGCATTCCTCCTTTTCAACCATCCAACTTGAATTCAACTAAAACATCCCCATCTATTTTGGCATCACATTGATCAATAGATTCAATGTCACAACCCCAATACTAGATCTTTGACAAATAAAATTACACTCTATGTATTCTATTTTAGATTTACTCAAGCAGTAGCTTTTAAACTTTAGGGTTAACCTCTAAAATTCAAGTTTCTCTTGTACTCTCTCTCTCTAATATTATCAATAAGAAGAATATCTTTAGAAAAAAAATACACCAAGATAAGTCATTCCATAAATGATTAGTAAGAACATCCATAATTAAAACAAAAAGATATGAGCTTAAAGTTAATCCTTGATGTAATCCAAATGGAGTAAAAAAATTACTTAGTTAATCCTCCTTATGTTTAAACACCAATAACACCTTCAATATACTTATCCTTAATGACTTGAACATAAGCAATATTAACTCCTTTTTTTCTAGAACTCTCAAAAGCACTTTTCTTGAAACTTTATCATATGCTTTCTTAAAATCAACAAATATCATATGTAGATCATCATTACTATCTCAACTTTTCCATCAAACTTCTTAATAAATGTACAACATCCATGGTATATCTACTTGACATAAAACTAAATGAATTTTGAAAAAAGTGTCACGTAATAACTTATGATCAATTTCTCTCTCCCATAATTTTAATGTATGTCACATTAACTTAATTTCTTTATAATTTCATACATCAACTTTATTGTTAAAAATCAGAACTGACAAACTCTTTCTCCACTCATCTAACATCTTTGTAGTCTTTAAAATAATATTAATAAGATTATTAAGCCAAGAAATTCTCCTAAGCATTTACACACTTCAATTAAAATATAATTTTATCCTAATGCTTTTCACACTTTATTTTTTTAAACCTCTTCAACTTTAGTTTTACTAATACAATAATAAAACAAAACTTTTATTGTCATTTAGGTTACTAAGAACACTTTTCCCAACCATCACTAAAAATTTTATCACAATATTCGTCTATGTTGAATATCATATTCTAAGAAAAGCATTTTTTGATCTTTTTCTAAATACAAATCACTCGAACTAAATTTTTTTACTTCTCCTATCTTTTTGCTTGACTTATTTATACATGCTTATTTTGCCTCTTTAGCATCCAATTTATTATGTAAATCACAAAATGCTAAGTTCATTGCATTACATATAACATTCTTTAAATTTTTATGGGCAACTTTATATCTTTCTTAATTCTCCAAGCTTTTACATTTAATTCAAATTTTATAATTAATCTTTTTAATTTTATCTTTTATTGCACATTTTGACTCTATTAGCAACTATTTTTACGATTATGAGCTTTTTTTACTCTTTAAGTAAATTTTTTTTGTAACTTGTTTAATCTCACTTGTCACTTTTATTTTACATAACATTAACTTTCCTATTGTTGACCTCCCCATATGTGTCATAAATCAAGATAAGCCCACAAATCGAATTCGATGGACTTGAGGTGATAATCAAATCGGTCAAAATGCATGACGTCACTAAGAATGGTCGAAATGACCGATTGATGAACGAACTTCGTCGTGTTAAGAACGAAATTGATCAAAATATAAATATTACAAAATCTAATGAACAATTATTTAAGCCGAATATCATATGTCGACATGTGTATCGAAGTCGGTAAGCTGCGATGATATCCGAACAACATCCGTTGAAATTGATTATAAACTTCAAAACGTCAAAATCTATCAAATGAGCTATGCGTCTCTTTAGATGAATTTGTGCAAATGTCTAGTGATTTTAAAGTGATAACACACAAATCGAGGCTAAAATGTAGTGGCAAATTAACTCAAATGACCTCCAATCAAGAACGAACTTTCATAATGTTTAGAATGTCGTGAAAATTGGGGATATAAATATTGCGTAACGATAATCGATCAGCTTAAGTCATCAATCAATGCGTACCGAGATCGTGAGCAAAAGTAAAATGATTCATAAAATTGATCATGTTGTTGCTTTAAAACTCTATCAAATAAGAATTTAGCTTAATTCGGACGATCGGGTGAAAATCGAGCTAAAGCGTGAGCGTTTTGAGCTAAAATTTACTCAATTTACGCCATTTAAATAAAATAAACTCATAACGGATTGCAGATTCGTTGATCGATATATATATATATATATATATATATATATTAATTATATGCATTTTGTGAAATTCACTTTAAAATTATTTAATAAATTTAAAATTATTTAAAAATCCCCAAATTACTCCTATTTTCAATTTTTTTAAAAAATTAATTTAAAAAAAAAACTGAAAGATACCCTCATTTTTCTTTTCATTTCTCTCCCCATTCTCTCTCTCTCTCCCTCATTCCCATTTTCTGTTTCTCTCTCATGCATTCCACTCTCATTTTCAATTTTCGGTTTTCTCCCCACTCTCTCTCTCTCCCGTCGGAAAGAAGAAAAAAAGAGGCAAGTGAATTCTCCTCCCAATTTCCTCTCGGTTTCTGTCCAGCCCGCTGGCCTTTGCTAGCTACCGGCGCAACCCGCTGCGGCCTGCTCCCGCGAACCGGCCTGTCCCGCATCCCACGGCTGCGACCTGCGACCGCTGCTAAGCCCGCCGACCTGGCCCACCCTCTCCTGCACGATCCGCTCCGCGATGCCGTGATCCGGGCCTGCCGCCCATGACCCGATCCGTCTTCGCGGGCGCGCTTGCCGTTTCCGCGCAATCCGGTTTCGCCGCCGGTCCGCCTTTCTTGATTCCGCCGGAATCTCACTGCCATTCCATTTTTCTAGCGTAAAACCTTCCCGCCGATCCACGGATCCCGACGCCGTTGTCGTTGCGCCGCCGGCGTTCTGCTGCTACCTCCATTCCACGCAATCAGCCATAAAACCACCGGCCCGTCCGTTAATTCTTGCAAAACCGCAAGCGCGGTTCCATTCAAACCACGACCGCAGCTCAAATCTACTCCGGCCCACTCCTCCCACGAAAACGCAACCCAAACCCATGGCTCACTGCACCCATGGCCCGCCAGCCCTTCAAACAGCCCTAATCCACTGTTCCGACCCGTTATGTACAATCTAGCCCGCAAATCTAGCCCATTCTGCATAGTCAACCTCGGTATGTGCATCCGCAGCCCAAAACCTTCCACTTTCTGCCAAATCGGGAAGACATCGTCGAGGAATTTTCTTTCTATTTCGTGCACCCTTTGCTTTAGCCACCCAATTTTCACTTTGTCATGAATCGAGGAAAGATCATCGTCAAAAGGAGAATTCTTCTTTTGATTCTCGGCATTGCATGCCCTATATCCCTTCTAGTTTTCACTTCATCGCGAATTGGTGGAAGAACATCGTCAAGAGGCGAATTCTTCCTTCAATTTTCGGTGTCGCACTTCCCGTAACCCTTCCTACTACGCTACAATCGTGGGAAGAACATCGTTAAGAGGCAAATTCTTCTTTTGATTTTCAGCATCGTATTCCTTGCCTTAGCTTTTCTACCTTTGCTTCGCGGTAAAATCTGGGAAGAACATCGTCAAGAGGAGAATTCTTCTTTCGATTTTCGATGTCGTATTCCTTGTCTTGGCCTTCCTACCTTCGTTTCGCTGCAAAATCGAGGAAGAACATCATCAAGAGGCGAATTCTTCTTTCAATTTTCATCGCTCGCCCCTTGTATTCCCGTCGCATACCCAATCCGTTCCAAGCAATGCGGCGTCGAAAAATATATATATATATATGTGGGATATGTGAATGTATATATATATATTATTATTTCAGAGGGAGCGGGATGAAAACAGTTGTGGTGTCGAAAACTATTAAAACTCAAAGGCGTCTGAGTAAAAAACACTCCCCAGATGAAATCTTTGTAAATTTTGTCTAATTTTCAGACTTAGAAAAAAAAGGGGAGAATAATTATATATTGCATTGTGTTTATTCTTTCAGGTCTGAAGACCTCATTGTGCTCAAGAGGGTGCGACGAGATGAAAACTCGGCTGTGGTGTCTCAAGACACCGCTATGCTCATGAGGGCATACCGAGCAAGCAAAACATCCTCGATCACACCTCGGGATGACGCCGAGAGGCTGCTAAAATTTCATCAAAATCTTTTGACTTAGAAAAAAATGGGAGGGTAAATTGAGCTGATTTAGGGTCACTAAATAGAAAAATTTGCAGCTAATTTTAAACTAAAAAGTGTCAAGCATGGAAAAAGGGGGTAGCCTTTAAAGCAAATTTTGGGAAGAATAGAATATTTATTTAAAATCTAAGTGAAATATGGGGGAGGCGAATATTAAACTCATAAATTTGGGGGAGGCTCACAAATTCTAAGTTGCAATTCTATGGCTTAAATTAAAGCGGTGAAGTGAGTTCTCTATCTTGCAAATTCTCAAAATTAAATAAGCTTTAATTGGAATGGGGGGGATTAATGCCAAACTCATAACAACCTTGTAATAAACTCAAAATCTAAGGATGAATCTAAATTGAGTTTAATAATTCTTATATGAATCTGAATGTAAATTATGCTTGCTAATAAGCATAAGTGGGGCTAAATCAACAAACACTGAAATCAGAATAACTTATCAAAATTGATATAATTTGAACATAATCAAATTGGGAGAAATCAAAAACTCAATAAGTAAACTAAGTGTAAGAAATGTGTTAAGCTACAATCTAACTCAAAATGCCTTCTTCGCCACCAGATCTATAACTCTTCGTACAAGCAGATAGAAGGCGATACTAAATCAAAATCTACAAGAAATAGAAGGTGATACTAAACCAAAATCTATAAAAATCATGGAGCTTTCCTTCAATACAAAAATTAAGGAATTTCATCCTAATTATGATTTTCAAAATCAATAATTTTATTAATTAGATGAAATTAGCTAAACTATAAACTCTTGCATGTGCTCGGACATGAGATTTCAAGTGCAAATTTTAATGTCTGAAAAGGCTGCGCAGGCTAAATTAGAATCAAAAATACAAAATCAATCTCATAATTCAAACGTAAAATTACCGAATTACGATACACATGGGCCCGATAATATGTTGAATGCCTAAATTCAAGTGCGAGGATGTTATGGGTTATTTCGGTTTAGTCTTAGGACTGGGTCCGGGTTAACAAAATCTAAAAAATCTATAATAAGAGTTTCAAATCAGTGAAACATCTAAAAAAATTAATTATGCCAGGTGATAGTAGATCTAATCCTTTATTAGTAGCTAAACAGAGTTGATAGGTCTAAAGCTCTTAAACACATATAAATTAACCAATTTTTCAAATCAAATCAAATAGCAATCTAAAATGGCTTAAATAAAATTCTATCATTTAAATTTAAATCGAACATAATCTATCCATCTTCCATAAGTGTTTATCGGGGGTGACAATTTAAGAAAACTTTAAATCAAAAAGGAGCCAATGTCAAATTAAGTGTTTTGATATGTTTACTCTCAATCAATCTCACGCTAGTAAGGATGTGGCCCGTGTCCTCTGACTTCATGGCTTGGCCAGTAGGCTCCACAGATGAAGCGATTCTGACCAGTCCTCGATCGAGTGGTTTGGCGGTCGACTCCATTACATTATGACCGACCATAGCTGTATGCTCCAATGTCTTTTCCCTTTGAGTGAATCATAGGGTATACTTGATAGGGCAAACAACCCTCTGTTAGCTAAGGTGGACTTAAGATTATCTCTTTAGATAAACATCACCCCAGGTCTACAAGGATTTCTTGGACGATGTAACACATGTGTTGCTTATGAGGATCTGTGAGGTTGGGTTGACTACCTCCTCACTAAGTAGAGGAAGTGGCAGGATGATGGAACCATGGGGTCTAGATGCATGTCATCATTACCCCAAACATCCGGTTTAAGCTAAAATGATAAATTTCATAATCTAAATTTTGAAACTCTACATGCTGCTACTATACGCTACATTCTACAATCTAATGACTAGCCTTAATCGAAAATTTTCTCTCACTTATTGGGAGGGTTAATTAACTATAAGGGCTTGCATTTATAGGAAACCTAGAACTAGATCTAAAGTCATCACTAAATGAGGATGAAATCTCAGGTAGTGTCTTACTATTCCATCACCAAAAATTACACCAACACTTTAAACTACTCTTTTCTTCGAAGAGGTCAGTGGCCAATTTTTGGAGCCCACAGATTTCTGGCGACTCCATTGGGGATGGTTTCTCTTTTCATCTTTGGCTAGTCGAATTTAAGCTATAGTAATAGTGGAACATGATAAAATTAATATTTAAAATCAATTATCAATGAGATTAAATTTAAATCAATCATATTCTTATAACTAATTTATTTGTTTTGTATATTGATGGATCTTGAACACTATTTATCATGCTTGGGCCAATATTCATCTGCTAATCGTGTCAATGGGATGTTGGAGCTACTATTCAATTTGATAGTGTAGACTTTCCAGCCATTATCGCTATAAATAATCCTCCACCTAAAGTGTTTGCATATTGTACACACCAACCTATGCATTGGAGGATGACAATTGGAATGGCCACTACTGTCACTGAGGTTCCTCAAAAGAGAGCCTTTGTACTTAAAATATTGATTCATTTTGAGGCACCGGTCATAAAGATATCCTTCACTGGGCAAAAAGTTTCAATTATACTTGTGAATTTGACAACCCTTCCAGTTGAACCTTTCTAAAAGGTATGATCGCCTCATCTTCTAGAGAAAAAAAAAATGAGCGAAGGCAAGGAGAAGAAACACTAAATTGTGAGCTCAGTAGTTGTTGTCTGAATCACAAGTCATACAATCAACCTTACAACCAGAAGCAAGTATTTCTAGCCCACAATAAATTTGAAAATTTTAAGATAGGTGAAAAGGAATAGCTCTACTAGTGATGTTAAGTGGTATTTTTGGGCTTAACAATAGTCAACTTTAACTTTTATGAAGAAATAACATGAAACTCTATCTACTTGAGCACGTAGAGTTTTGAAGGTTATTAAGAAAAAAATGTCTTATGAAGAACATGTATCAAATATCAATTATCAAAGAAGCCAAAAATACTATACTACAAAAGCTACAATCAGTGGTAGTAAGAGCTCAAGACTGTTCTAAGCAATTCTATGGTGAAACATAAGGTGACACGATCAGAATCCATGAAAGGTCCAGTTAAATAGGAAAATAAATATGGAGGCCAAAGCATCGAGAAGAAGTAGTGATGTGAAAGCTTCTTCATCTAGAAGCAAAATAATCTAAAGACATCAGAGAAAGAGAAATGCTAGATTATGTGCTCAACAACCATTATTAAAGCAGAAAATTATACAACCAACTGTGGAACCAGAGGTGAGTGTTTTAATCCATAATAGGTTTGACAGTCTGAGATGGGTAAAGTGGAATACTCTATTGGTCAAATCAAATAGTCATTCTAGACTAGATAATATCAGACTCTAGCTTATCCAGTGAGGAAACTTGAAACTGTATATGCAAGAGTGCATCGGGTTCTCAAAGTTGTTACGGAGAAAGGGCGATAAAATAAAAATATGAAGGTCATATCATCAAAGAGGCTAGAGTTGCTCCTTCAAAGAGACCTCCTTATACAAACCTGGCAAGATGTCTATTAATTCAAGTCTCGCACGATGAGTATCGATGCGTGACACTTGAACCACATGTCCAAGAATCCATCGTTGAAAGGTCCCGACAAATAGGTGAGCAAATTTGGAAGCCAAAATATCGAAGCAAAATTGCCTTACAGAAAGACAATGATGTGACATCTAGACTGTACTCCCATAAAATTCACTCCTCATGTTAAAGTATTTGGAGCTGAAGCAGTCTTGTCACTTAAAGTTGAACTACCTTCACTCTGAGTAGCCATTCAGAATCTCTCTTAAGATGAGAATGTCAATCTGCTGATAGAAGAGCTTGATGCACTTGACGAGGTCAGGCTCCAAGCTCAGCGAAATTTAGAAGTTTATTGAGCAAAGATGCTCCATTCAAATGGGACAAGGAGTGCCAAGAAGCTTTCAATAACTTTAAAAGTTAAATCCATCCTAGTAGCGCATATTTTGAAAGCCTCTCATTCACAGTGCATTAGAGGAGTCCCTTGGAGCATTATTAACACAACATAATGAAGAAGTCAAAGAGAATGCTCTTTATTATATCAGTTGGAGGCTGATTGAAGCAGAAATGAGATACTTTATGATAGAGAAGCACTGTTTAGCATTGAACTTTGTAGTCTAAAAGCTTCGTCATTATATGTTATCTCACAAGATTACTCTCATCTCATGGATCGATCTGTTGAAGTACTTGATGACAAGACCAGCGTTGACAGGTCGCTTGGCAAGATGGGTAGTATTGCTTTTTAAATTTGATATCACATATGTTCCATAGAAAGTAGTGAAGGGACAAGACTTAACAGATTTTCTTGTTGTACATCCCATCCCTGCGGACTCTTCTCTTAATGATGATTTGCCCAATGAGCAAATTATGCTCATTCATGAAAGAGAAAAATCACAAATCTGAAAAATGTATTTTGATGGAGTCTCATCGATCAAACAAGTCTAACATCTAAATTTCTCAAGAGCAGTGATCCATCATCTTCATAACACCAAAAGGAGGGATAATGAGACGATCATATGGATTGACCGAGCCAAGAGCTAATAATGAAGATGAATATGAAGCATTATTAGCAGGTTTGGACGAAGCTATTTTCATAGGCATTCAAAATCTACATATTTTTGGTGATTCTTAGCTTATAATAAATTAAGTACTTGGCATTTATAAAATCAATAAGCTTGAGTTAGCTTTCTATCACAAGCAAGTTCTTGAGCATACGAAGCAGATCCAAATATCACACTAACTCGAGTCTCTCGATCCGAGAATAGTAAAGCTGATTGCTTGGCAAAATTAGCTGAGGAAATGAAAAGTATGAATGGTGATTATGTCATGATCGGCATATTTACTCGACGAGTTCTAGAGCCAATAAAGTTTCAATCCCCACAGTTAGAGGGGTTAACAAATCTAACCTAACAGATGCGACTCAAGTTTCTACTCATACTCAAAATTAACAAGAGCTAAGAATGACATTGCCTCAGAAAATTAGTGTGAAGCCTTTGTTATAGAAGAGTCACGTGATTGGAGGCAAGCCTTCATCGACTACTTTAAAGAAGGCAAATTACCAAATAATAAATCACTGTCAGCTCAAATCGAAAAAAGAAAGCTATGTTATGCTTTCGTTAACAACACTTTATATCGTAGATCTTTTGAACAAATGTGGTTACGATGCCTAGGTGTAGATGAAGCTAGCAAAGTGATGGTTGAAGTTCATGAAGGACTTTGTGGTGCACATCAGTCAGGTCTCAAGATGGGAGTAAAAATCAAAAGGATGGGTTATTATTGGCCGTCTATGGTGAGAGACAGTATTAATCATGCTAAGAAGTGTCATGAGTGTTAAGTACATGGGGATCTCATCCATCAACCTCCAAATCCATTACACCCAACAATAGCATCCTGACCATTCGAATGTTGGGGTACATATGTAATTGGACCAATTGATCCACCGTCGTTAGCTAGACATTGCTTCATCCTAGCAGCGACTGACTATTTCTCTAAGTGGGCTGAAGCTATTCCATTTAAAGAAGTTACTACTAACCGAGTGATCAACTTCTTCACAAATAATGTAGTCTATAGATTTGGAGTGCCATGCCGAATAATTTTTGATAGTGACACAGCTTTTAAAAGTGTAAGGATTTATAGATTCGTCGATTGACACAAAATTGATTGGCGATACTCTTCAATATATAATACAATAGCAAATGGTTTGGCAGAGGCCTTCAACAAGATATTAGTCAAACTGCTCAAGAAGATTCTCACTAAAAATAAAAGAGAATGACATACCAAGCTAGTAGAGGCTCTATGGGCATATCGAACTACCTACAAGATGCCGACTAAAGCCACCTCCTATTCATTGATATTTGAACTGAAGCAATTCTTCCACTTGAAATTGAGTTGCTTTCACTTTGAGTAGCCATCCAGTACAATCTAACAGAAGATCAAAATGCTTGTCTAAGAATGGAGGAACTCGACGCACTTGATGAAGTCAGATTACAAGCTCATCAAAATCTAGTCTATTAAAATTTGGTGCAACCTCAACAAAGATGTCCATAGTTTTGACCATACGGTCTCGAATATTTCAAAAGGAGAATTGGTCCAGTCGAGAATACCAATTATTTCTGATCAAAAATTTGGTGGCAAATTTGAGTCTAACTAGGAAGACCCTTTTGTCATTGAAAAAGTATACCAAGGAGGGGCATACCAACTTATCAACTTAAAGGGTGAAAGACCAATGCCACCAATTAATGGTCGATACTTGAAAAAAGTACTATACTTGACGATCACATTCTCGAGCTACAATAGAAATGCCCCTACAAGATAGGGGGCATTTTTTAGTATATCTATTTAGGTTGACATTGTGCTTCATATCGAATCCCTAAATAAACATACTCTAGATGAAGAACTTTTCAGTGAAAATTCTCCTGTTACACAGGGGGAATTTTTAGATTTTTTTATATACAGATGAAATCAATATTGTTTGTTAAAATTCCCTTTAAAGTATGTCAATTCAAATATTGATGTATTTGTGTATTTTTCATCTTGAAAATTCTCCTAAATATACTTTAGAATTCCCCCTACAAGACAGGGGGCAATTTTTAGGATCTGCATATTACCAAAAAATTGACATACTTTAAAGGTGATATTTAGGGGGAATTCTAAAGGTGCCTCAAATCAATCTTTATATTACCTGCAAGGTGATATTTCAATCTATTCTCAAATGATCTGATCAAGCTCAAAGCAAATCTATCTCCTGTGAAATTAGTCAAGCAAAAGCATGATTGAGGAAGCAATTCCATAGTTCAAACAAAGTTGATGGCCCAAGGAATTTTATGGTTATTGATCGTTAAAGCATGGGTTGTTAGGAATAACTTATGATCTATATAAGCCGAAGGTGTTGTCTCATGTACCCTTGATGATATCAGCGGTAAGTAGGTTCATGGAGTGCATACACATCGACAAAGTATTGACAAATCGAGTCAATCTTTTTACCAAGTCGCCAAATCTGGGATAAAGGAATTCCAAATCGTTCACGCCGGAGATGATTCCCCATTGAGTCCTTCATCAACAAGAAGAGACAATTCCTCCCCAGAGCAAATTTGGGTTAAGGAAACTTAGATCTCGATGACATAAAAAAAGAGATCTTCAAAACCATTAAAGTGATAAATAGGTCGAACTCTTATCAATCGACAACTCGATTCAAACAAATCGGTCATTATTTAGCATGTCACGAATAGGTGCATCATAGTGATAAATCTCAGCTGTAAAATTTTCAATCAAAGCAGCCATCAAGTCTGTACCATATTAGATTTTCAACAAATGTGACTTGCTCCATGCATGGTCACATTTGTTGAGAATCCTTATCGTGTCATCAAGATAAGCCACAAATTGAAGGACTTTGGTGATTGTACACAAATCGGGGTCAAAATGCATTATACGTCACTAAGAATGGTTGAAACGACCTTCAATCGGTGAACAAACTTCACCAATGCGTTGACATCAAATTGATCAAAATATAAATATTGCAAAATCAATGAGCATTATTTAGCCTTCAGTTATCATATGTCGACGCGTTTGGATTGAACTGCTAATGTCAGAACAATCTTTGTTCATGAAATTGATCATGTCATTAGTTTCAAAATGTTGAAATCTTCAAATGAGATTGCCCACCTCAATTTGGATGATCAAATGTAAATTGATTTGAAGTGATACGTGTCGAGATCATCATTGGGCATTAAATTAACTCAAATGACCTCCATGATGACGACTTCTCCATCACATTTAGAAGCGTTGAAATTGGTCGATATAAATATTGCAAAAAATGCGTATCATAAATTACATCACGCGTATCGAGGGCGAACCGTGCATGAATCTCCTTAAAATTAATTATGCCATTGGCTTTAAAATGTTGAAATCATCGATAAACTTTTACTCAATTGGACGAGTCTGCGTGAAAATCAGTCGAAGTGGTGATGCGGCGTTTTGGTGAAATTGACTCAATTTAGCCGACACCAAATAATGGCTCGAAATATGTCATTGCATTCAAAATGATGGAATTACCCTAAATCAATATATATGTTGACTATGCATGTTTGTCGGTGCAAATCCCACTTTAAAATTATTTAAAATTCCCAAATTACCCCCATTTTCCCCCTATTTTCAATTTTCTGAAGAAATTAAAAAAAATTGAAAGAAAAACTATTCCCCCCATTTTTCTTTCCATTTCTCGTAACTCCCCCCATTCTCTCCCACTCTCCCCTCATTCCCATTTTTTGTTTCTCTCTCCTACATTCCCCTCTCATTTCCAATTTTCAGTTTTCTCCCCACTCTCTCTCTCTCTCTCTCTCTCTCGTCGGAAAGAAGAAGAAGGAAAAAAAAGTCAAGTGAATTCTCCTCCCAATTTCCTCTCGATTTTCGTCCAGCCCGCTGGCCTTTGCCCTCCGCCGGCACAATCTGCCATTCCACCACCCGCCGTGGCCCGCTCCCGCGAAACTGGCCTATCCCGCATCCCACGGCCGCGACCCGCAGACCTTTTCTACGCACGCGACCCGCTGCACCCAAGCCCACCGACTTGCCGGCCCGCAGCCCTCTTCCGTGTGATCCACTCCGCGACGCCGCGATCCGGGCCCGCCGCCCGCGACCCGACCCACCTTCGCCACCGCGCCTACCATTTTCGCGCGATCCTATTCCGCCGCCGGTCCGCCTTTCCTAATTCTGCCAGAATCCTGCTGCCATTCCATTTTTCTCGCGTAAAACCTTCCCGCAGAGCCCGCCGATCTGCGGATCCCTCCGCCGGCGTTCCGCTGCTACCCCTCTATTCTCGCAATCTACTGTAAAATCGCTGGCCCGTCCGTTAATTCCTGTAAAATCGCACGTGCGGTTGCATTCAAACCATGACCGCAGCCCAAATCCACTCTGACCTGCTCCTTCTCCCATGAAAACGCAGCCCAAACCCATGGTCCACTGCACCGACGGCCCGCCAGCCCTTCAAACAGCCTAACCCGCTGTTCCGGCCTGTTCTACGCAATCCAGCCCATAAATCTGGCCCATTCTGCACATTCCTTTGTGGTATCCCCTTCCCTCCTTTTCGTGCCGCTCGAGGAAGAACATCGTCAAGAGAATTCTTTTTTTCGTCGTCTTTTCTTTAGCGGTAAATTTTCTTCATCATGAATCGAGAGAAGAACATCGTCAAGAGGTGAATTCTTCTTTTGATTCTCGATGTTACACGCCCTGTAGCCCTTCTAGTTTTCTCTTCGCTGCCAATAGGGGGAAGAACATCGTCAAGAGGCGAATTCTTCCTTCGATTTTGTTGGCACTCGTAACCCTTCTACCTTATTTCTTCTGTCGGAAGAACATCATCAAGAGGTGAATTCTTCTTTCGATTTTTGGCATCGCATTCCTTGCCTTAGCCTTCTTACCTTTGCTTCATTGCAAAATCGAGGAAGAACATCGTCAATGGGCAAATTCTTCTTTTGATTTTCGGTATCACATTCCTTGCTTTAGCCTTCCTACCTTCACTTCACTACGAAATTGGGGAAGAACATCGTCAAGAGGTGAATTCTTCTTTCAATTTTCAGCGTCGCACCCCTTGTCTTGTGTTCCCAATCGCATACCCAACCCCGTTCCTTTGCCTCGCATTGCGGTCTTGTGACAAAATAAGTCGAATATGTGGAATGTGAATGTGAATATATATATATATATATATATATATATATATATATATATATATATATATATATGCTTGTGTTTCTTCTGAGGTTTGAAGACCTCGTTACCTAGAGGCATGTGAATGAAAGATAGAGTGGTGTCATGAAGCACTCATTATCTTCAAGAGGCGTCTGAGTAAAAAATTTGTTAGATGTTGCTCCCATAGGCAATCTTTGAGAAATTTTGTTTAATTTCCAGACTTAGAAAAAAAAAGGGAGAATAATTATATATTGCATTATATGTATTCTTTCGGTCAAAGACCTTATTGTGCTGAATGAGATGAAAACTCAATTTGTGGTATCGTGGGCAGACTCATTCACCTTCATGAAGAGCGTCTTAGAGCAAAACACTCGTCGCCTAAATGGGGATGACGCCAGTAGGAGCGCCATAAAATTTCATCAAAATATTTTAACTTAGAAAAATGAGAGAAATGAGTAATTATAAATAGAAAACTGCTAATTTTAAACTAAAAGCTTAAACAAGGAAAAGGATAGCCTTTAAAGCAAATTTTGGAAAGAATATCATATTTATTTAAAATCTAAGTGAAATATGGGGGAGACGAATATTAAACTCATAAATTTGGGGGAGGATCACAAATTCTATGTTGCAATTCTCTATAAAAAAAATGTTTGTATAGAACTTCCAATGGATAGTTGGATTTCAAATATATGGTGACTTTGAATTAAATTAGGGTGTGCATAATTAGTTAATTTCAATAAAAAAATGAATCAAATCAAATACATTCATTTGATTTGTTTTCATTTATTGAAGGACAATTGGTTTAGTTTTAAGAGTAATGGTTATTTATATTTCAGTTAACAATTTGATTTTAAAAATAAAACTTATCATTTGACCAACCAAAAATTAAAACTTAATGAACAAAGAGTCAAATATTATTTTCTTTGAAAATGTTTACTAACTTAAAGAAACAATATTAGGAAGATTTACATAGATACTACACAATTCTTATTAATTTATAGATGTAACACCTTAAGTTAAATATAACTTATCCACCACTTTATTATGCTTATAAAGGTGTATTTCACTTTTAAAAAAATAAGTAATGATTGTATTTTTGATGTAATATTGAAGATTGAGATATTATATATGTAAAAATTAAAATTTAGCTATTATATATGTAGATACATAAAAATTGTGTGGTATGTATGTAAATCCCCCATGATATTATTATTACTCAACATTTTAGTTCTACCTATAATTTGGTTTTATTTAATTTGTATGACAAATCCCTTATCCAATCAATCTAGATTGAGTGAATGCACAAATTTTAATTTATTTGGATTTTAAATTTAGTTAAAGTGAAATAAATTAAACAATGATTCAATTTTGGTTTGATTCTACTTATGATTTAGTTAGTTCAATCCTACATATAAGGTAGTTTAATTTAACTAATTTAATAAATTTGTCTATCAATTCATGCAAACTAGCTGCTAAATGCTCACTCTAATTAAAAACTAATGTTCTTTATGTCAAAGAAGTAACTTTCCTCCCTTCTATGATAAAAGAGCTAAGTTTCTAGCTTCTTTGAAGATATGCCTCGCCTAAGTTTTCGTGAGGCGTACATTTTTAAATCTATTTTTTAATCAAATATAAACTTTGCTTGCCCAAATGGTATTCACGCCTTAACAAGCACACAATCAATCTTGAGTTATTTTGTAAGGCAACAATTTGCATTTAAAATTACACTTCAATTGTCATTACCTCTTCATCAACAGCAATATCAACTTTTTCAGTAAATTTGGCAAAGGCTTGTTTAACTAACTTAAGTCTAGCAAAGAAATAATCATTTACCCTGGATGGTTGCAATAACTCATCTCCCATCCTATCCACCTTCTCATAACATCGAATAGCACTTAGCATTTTCTTTACCATCATTGTCCCCATGCCATTTATAACTTAGTATTTTTCAATAATTGTCTTGTGTTTGAATCAAAGGTATCACTCAAAATTCCCTCAATTTTGTTCCTATGGATTGGTCAAATTCAGATAGAGGACAAATCTTGACTAAAGCTTTGACCACTAAATATATCACGAAATTTAAAAAAGTAGAATAATGATTATCAATGAAAATGGATTTGCACACTTACACAACAAAATTTGACTAAAGAGAGTGCTAACTCAATGAGCGACTTTGAACTATACTAAGCATGATCGAACTCTCACAATTATAGATTTAAAAAAAAAATTTAAGTTCTTCATCAAAAAGCCACCAAATATTTATCCCAAAAAATGGAACCCTACTAATAGTGTGAATAGGCCATCCTTTTATTGAATATTTAAAGAAAATTTTCTTGCATCAGACCCTCACCCTTTTTAATCCTTCAATTTCTATGTTCTTAAAAACATGGATAAAGTCATCCTTAGTTGATTTTATTTTTAACATATATTAGTAAAGACTCACACTCTATTTGATAAGTTTTTCTTGCAAAAAAAAAAAAAAATGCTATCATAATAGCACAAGAATTTCGAGCTATCTAGACAAGAATCAAATTTTGATGCTAATAGTAGTTGATAGTTCCCGAGAAAAGGGGTGTCGTAGCCTTGAATAAATTTGATCTTAGAAAAAATAGAGTTATTTGGGTATCATTGTATTTAGAAACTCGCCTACCATTGAAGCTCGAAACATAAAGTCTCCCCTAATGGCCAAACTCCTACGATAAATTGATATCCTGCTTCGTGATCAATAAAGAAAAATTAAAACTTGCCGTTATTAACAAGCTTAGAGAAGCTCTTGGCACAACATCTAGTGAGAAAATTTTTATTGTGAGAAAATTGTGAAGGAATTGAAAGTAATGAAAAGTAGAAATAACTAGAATTATAAGGAAACAAGGTGGAAGTCAATGCATGACACAATCCAGGGTCAAATCATAAAGTAATACTTATATTTTTTAAAAAAATTGAAGTAGCAATAACAATCAAATCAAAAGATAATTTGATACACCAAATCATATTTCTCATAAATATTCAAATCTTTAAAGATTTGTGAATTCATTGTTTCCTATAAAGATAGACAAGGATGAGCTACAGATAAAATCATAAAAGTCAGAAAATAAAATCTAAGCTATTTCAATGTGGTTGATTGGTGAAACTTTTTCATCCATTGACAAGTAAAAATGATGTAGATGATCCAAAAAGCTAAGCTAAGTAGATTAAACAAATCCAAATAAAGTTCTTAACATAGCAAAGAAGAATATTTTTATCTGAATCTCTTGTTCTTTTTTAAGTAACTTCCACAAATATAAAAAATTAAAATACTAAATACACGTATAAATATGTTGGATATATTAAACATGGTAGTTCAATGCATAGCAACCCATCATAATCAAGCAGATGAGATCACTACAATCATCACAAACTCATAGCAAATTCACCTGGGCAAGTTGACAACTTCACCTAGGAAGTCAACAACTCCGATTTCATTTAAGGCAACTATTTTATCTAACAAGTCAACAACTTCATCCAATGAACAAATGATTTCACTTAACCAAGTAAGGCACCTTCACCAACAAGCTGGCAACATTGTCTAGTAAGATGGTGACTTGAGGTAACTAAAAGCACATAAACAAATGCAAGTTTCAACCAAAGATGAAGATTATTTCCGTATATATATGACTACATGCATTTTCTAATTGTAATTCAATCTCATAATATATGTTCAGCCTTTTATAGTTTTTCTTGTAGCACCAAAACTCCTGGCTTAAGTTATAAATAGAGTTCAAAGGCAGGCTTGACACACAAAGTTCATGGTACCTTAAATTCTCTACTTTAAAAGCTTTAATATCTTTCTCTCTAAATTATACTGAATCTCCCTTTCTCTCTCTACTTATTGTTCTAAATCTTGTGATTCTTGAGAGGAGCATTTTATTGTTGTCCATGAACAATTTTAGGTTCAACAGATTTGATAAGTGTTTGATTTGCCCTTTATTTTATACTCATCAATACTTAATGTAACATTTTATATATCTTAATGTAACATTGCTCTCTTTTATAGTATATGTTAATATGTTATTATTGCTATATATCATACCTGTTTTTAATTCTTAATGCAACAAATTGAACATACTTAATATCTACACAAAAAAAAAAAAAACAAAGGTGGTAACTTGGGATTGATAGGAACAACAATAAAGTTTTTGTAGGAATTCACATTGTATTCTTTAATCACTGCAAGAATTTTGAGTTATTGAATATTCTGCTTAAAGGCATTGGTAAGGTTTAATTGGTATTCATAGTTTTACTCATATTTACAAAAAATTTAGGACTTGATCATGTGACTAAAAGCTTAGCTCATGCTTGTCAATAGCAAATGGGGCACTCATAGAGCCACATGACATTGTGCATGGTGCAACATGAATCATTTTAAGTATTGTGTAAATATATTTAATATATATATATATATATATATATATATATATATATATATATATATATATATATATATATATATATATATATATATATATGTGTGTACATCTACATACTTACATACATATATAAAAATATTTAATTGCATGGGAGCGCACACGTGTGTGACTATATCTATGTATGCATGATGTATATTATTTTTTCACATCAAATCTCAAAAATCAACTTATCGTGTGTCATTTTAATGCTCTGCATGGTGCATGCAAATGACATTTTGTGCCATTGACATGTAATATTTAACTTGGGTTTCTCTTTTATTAAGGCACTGTTTGGAAACAAGTAAGATTTAGTTAATCCTATAAATTAGTATTTACTAAGTCTTGCATGCATCAAATCTTGAAAACTATTTGGCATTATAGATGTTCAATTTGAATAAAATCTAGTGAATTATTTGACAACTATTTCAAGATTTAGGATTTAAATATAGTAGAAAACGAAGTACAATAAAGAGAAATGTAGATTTTTTTTAATCCTACTTCTCCTGAAATTTACCGAAGCAGGGATTTAACAAAAAACAGGGAGAAATAAGAAAGTATTAGGATTTAATTGGCGTAACTAAATATAAGTTAACCTTGCAACCAAACAACATCTCCTTAAAAAAACGAAAACAATTAGCTAACTTAATCATAAAATCTTTAGCTTAAATATTTGTAATAAGTTAACAAAATATGTAGCGAGAAAAGGTCAAAAAAATTACATTCAAATCTTAAAGAGCTCACCAATTTCTGTAGTTAACGCCGTTAAGGTGGAGCAGCCAGGGCCACCGGTGAGCCATAGTAGCAACGGATCCACTTTTCGTTCTTCTGATTCTAAATTAGTAGAAAATTTGTACACTGCTAACCTCATCGATTGTTACAAATGCAATATCTGTGAGTAAAACCTAGCCTTTGATCAACTTCACTTTAGCCATGCACATTAATCGGCGCTTCTATGTAACAGGAAACAAAAATTACAGTACGGAAGTATGAAAATCTTGAAAAAGGTAAGCCGGCTTACCCTGTCTCCAAGTAGAAAGGAAGTTTGCCTTCAAAGCCCGGAAGATGAGTAACGATATTCACAGATTCAATAAAGCAAGGCCATACAAGAAGAGTGTAGAACAGAAAGAGAAGCTGTCGATGACTTCTGTAAGCAATTGAAGACATTGCTTGTTGGCGGAGAAAAAAGAAGAAATCGGAGGATGAGGGCTTCGTGGGAAAGACAAAGTGATCGCAGGCCAGAGATAGAGAGAGATTGCATGTGCGTGTGTGTCTGTGTGTTAAGTGAGAGAGAGAGAGAGAGAGAAGAGGGAAAGAAGTGGGTTTCTTAAAAAAGGAAGTTTGTGAGAAGCCTTGGATTATATATATATATATATATATATATATATATATATATATATATATATATATATATATATATATATATATATATATATATATATATATATATATATATATATTAAATTTCATTAACTTTAAAGGTTTAAACACTAATTAAAGATATAAATTTTATAAAATTAATTAGACAACTTATAGAAGCTCTCTTGAAATTTAAGTAATTTTTTTATTTTTAAATTCAAAATCATCCATTATATACTAAATATCATCAAGCTGATTTTCTTTTTGAAAGTTTTTACATTTTAAAATAAATATAAATGATCATATAATTTAACAAATAAAAATGATAATTTGCAAAATATTTAGGAGCCGTTTGGGATCACTTTTGTTTTTTATTTTTTATTTTATTTAATTTTGTTTTGTTGAGCTTAAGAGAGATGCTTATGTTACTTCTAAATTCTTAAAAAAAATATATCTTAGGACACAATAGCTTAGAAATAAAACCACAATAGCCTACAACCATTGAAGTATTTTTTAAAATATAAAATAATAGTAAAAATAATATATATATACACTAATAATATATAAATAAAACTAGAATAATTGATATTGGTAGAAGTTATAATTTAATGCTGTTTATTTACAAGATTATTAAAATTATATTTCACCCTTGATCGGCTTCATTGAAATTATGACTATCTGTTTAAATCTTAACTATATATCTAATAATTAATAAATGAATGAGCCATAAATTTATGTTTAAAAAAATAATTTTTCATCCATTCATTGTATTTTTTTCAGCATATTTATATTTCTTTTGCTAAGTTTATAATATAATAATAATCTTTAAGTTTTAAATAAAACTACTTTTTTCTTTTTAAGTTATTTTAGTTTAATTTCTAATAAATTTAGGTTTACTAATTTAAAATTTATTTGTAAAATTTATATTTACTATACAATTTTTTATTATATAATAAACATGTAGTAAATAAAACTATATATATATATATATATATATATATACACATATATATACTTTCACGCACTAAAAATATTTTAAATTTTCATGATGGCTATAAAAAATTTACCAAGCTATTAAATAAATTTGATTTATTTACTTCCATCCAAAAAAATTTTTAATAAACAAATCCAAAAATCAAAAACTAAAGTTTTCTTGAATTGAAATCAAAGTCCAAATTATAAAATTCAAAATCAAATTAAATTGCTCAAAAAATTTAGTTTGATTTAATTTTTAGGTAAAAATAAGATAATGCACACCCTTAGCTATAAAAAATAGAGACATTGATAGGCAATTCAAGTTATTTTATTCAACAAAATTGTTCCATTTTTTTTTTTTTTTTGACAAGAACTTGATTCCAATATCACAAGAAAGTTAAATCAATTTTTCTTTTTATCAAATTTATTATTTTATAAAATATGCTTTAATCAAATTAATTGTACTTCCAAAAGACAAGCCAGTAACTCTGACATCATTTGATATTATAATGCTATGTTATATACTGCTTAGATGACAATACAACAAAATTATATTACATAAAACTAAGTGGAGTGAAATATTCCTTAATTATAAGATGCTATTGCAGCTTATTTATCTCCTCGAAGGCCTCCTTCCTTACCTTATTTCGATTGAAGATAGGCGCTCTCATGCAAAGCTTCTCAGTGAAGTAGTTGAGCATGAAAGGCCAACCGCTATAGAATGCAAGCACTCTATGATGCTTTTGCTATAGTTTCTTCTTGCTTCTTCCACATTGTTCATGTTCGCTTGTTGTTCTTCAACTAATATTTTATGATCAACGATATCGCTAACCGATAAGCCGCTATGATGAGATTATGAAGGTTTAAGTCATCCTTGAAAATATCATCAGTAGGCCTCCTTCTGATGAGCATTTCTAATAGTATGATTCCAAAGCTATAGACATCACCTGAGCTAGATGGATGGGCTCCTCTTCCATATTCTGCAAATAAGATGGAGAACTTTCAGTAATTGTATGTTTTAAACTTAATTTGTTTGCATAGTTTTGATCTGTCTTTTTTGGTTTTCTATTCCTAACAATTCAAGGGAAGTTAAAGAATTCAGTTCAAGTATATCATAATGCTCAAAAAAGTACTCTCCTGGGGCAACATAACCAATAGTTCCTTTAATCCAACACTTACTATCTGAACTTTGATGAGGTATGCTTATAGATTCAAAAAGAATTCTTGCTAGCCCAAAATCTCCTACATGAGCTATCATGTCTTCATCAAGTAGGATGTTGCTTGGCTTCATATCACAATGAATAATAGGTGGCTTACAACTATGGTGAAGATATTCCAAAGCCTCAGCAACATTAATGGCAATGTTCAACCTCTGTTCCAGTTGAAGAAGAACTCCATCAGTCGAATCTCCTTGGTGCAGCCACACATCTAAGTTTCCCTTCGGCATGAATTCAAATACGAGAGCTTTGAAATCTTTACCATTGAAATCAATGGTCGAGCAAGATGTCAAGACTCTCAAAAGATTACGGTGTCAAATGTTTCTTAAAGCATCACATTCACCGTGAAACTCGCCTCCCTCGTATGTCGAGATTAAAACACTTTGATGGTTGATTGGCCTTGCGTTGCCTTTGTACACCATATCTTCCTCTCCCTATAAGATTAGAGAACTCGTATGCTGTTTTTAACTAACTCGCATAAGAAATCATTAGAAATGGTTCTTCTATAGCAGCCCCACGTGAAGCATTTCTACTTCTCTGATGTCGTATTTTGTACCTGTAGTAGTACATAATAGCAACAAAGGATAGAAAGATCAGGAGAGCACCTAGGATTGGGAACAAAATCTTGAGAACACGATGAAGCCTTCTCTTCATTTTGTTGTTGGTTTCAAAATCCTCGACACACGCAGGAAGGTGAAGTTCGTGAATCCCTCCACATAGCTCAATGTTTCCATCGAGATCGATCGCTGTTGCATTTTTAAAAACACCAACATTTGGCACTTCACCTTCAAAATTGTTATATGATAGATTCAACAGGTTGAGCAAATTGAGATTTTGGAGAGAATCTGGAATGGCTCCTGACAAGTTATTTCGAGAGAGGTATAATATTAATAAGCTTTCTATAGTAGGAATAGGGCCATAAAACAAGTTATTGTCTGTAGAGTTTGGTTAGCATTTGACGCTAGTGTTTGTGGTATCATGCCTTCAAATTTATTGCGAAAGATCTAGCACATTGAGACTCATGAGCTTGCCAACTTTTGGGGGAATCGTCCCATCAAAATGGTTGCCAGCCAAACCCAGATAGTGCGATAGTGCAGAAATGCCTAAAAGCTCTTTGGGAATAGTACCTACAAGGTTGTTATTGTCAAGACTCAAGAGATTTAGGCCGCTGAGATTTCCAATATTTGAAGGAATGACTCCTGTTAATTGATTTTCACCAAAATCCAATTCGCTGAGGCCGGTGAGGTTCGCCAAGGACCAAGGGATGGCTCTCGTAAGTCCATTGGAGCCAAAAGTAAGCATCTGCAACATCTTAAGCTTCCCAATGCTATGTGGTATGTCTCCAATGAGATTGTTCAACTCCATTCCCAATGAATTCAAGTTGATTAGCTTCTCTATTTCGGATGGGATGCTTCCTGATATATGGTTTCTTCCAATTATTAGAGTTTGGAGCTGGATTGAAAGGTTGGCAATAGATTTAGGCAGAACACCCCCAAGTTCATTCATGTCAAGACCGAGGAGTTGTAAGTAAGTGCAGTTGATCAGAGAATCAATAAATTTCTAGCTTTCAGCATCATCAGATTCAAATTCATTTGATGCTAAGTTAAGGAAGTTGAGATTCTGCAAATTTCCAAAATCAGGCGGAAGTCTATCTGTGAGTTTGTTTCCGGCCATGTCAAGCTGTATGAGGCTGGTACAATTAATGAGAGCTTGAATTAGAGGTCCGCTGAGCATGTTACCACCTAGATATAGGATTTCTAGGCGAGGAAGAGTACTTGCGATGCTGGTGGAAAGAACACCAGAGAGATGATTTAGGGTCAAACAAAGCACGCGTAAGTGTGAGAGGTTGAAGATACAAGAAGGGATGATGCCTGACAGATTATTCAAACCCAGACTTATATTTTTTAGATTTGTTGCTTTTTGTGAATGCTCCCCTCGAGATTGTTGGCCACCATGTTGAGAGATTCTATGGATGAAATTTTCAGAGAAGTTGGGATGTTGCCACTTGTTGTTGTGGTTAATGTTCAGAATTTGAGCTTGACAAGAAGAAGAAAGGGAGGGAATTTTACCGGAGAAATTGTTTCTTAACTCGGATTATAAGCTCGGAGCTCAGGTTGGTGAATGCTCCTTGAAGGGTTGATTGAGAAGTTGTGACGCCTGTGAGAGGCGAGAGGGATCTCGCCATACAGATTGTTGTAGCTGAGATCAAGCATTCTGAGGAAGGTGAGATTGGATGTACAGGTATGAAGAGGACCTATCAAGCCGATGGACCTGAGATCCAAGGCTATGACTCTATCAGGATGCTTGCCGCCGCATGTGACTCCTTCCCATGAGCAAAAAAGCTTATTGGTGCCGTTCGCCCATGAGCTCAGGATTAAAGTGGCGGAAGAAGAAGAGTTGCTCTGCTGTTTAGAGTTGATGCTTGAAACAAACAAGTGCTTCATAATCTGTTGCATTATTATTAGCAGCAATGGAGGAGAGTGGATATGAAAGATCTGAGTATACAAGCTAGAGGAAGAGAGCTATGAGGAGTCTCACACTACTTAAAAAATCTTCCATGCACAACTTCATGAATCTATTTTTAGATTCTTGTTATTATTTCACAGGAGCCACAGGAAATTTATCTCCATCTAGTTCAGATTTATCTCTTTTAAATTTTTTTTAATTCCAAGTCAAGCAAAATAAAGTCTTAGTCAAGCAAAATAAAGTCTTAGTCAAGCAAAGTAAACTCTCCAATCATATTTAGCGCATGTGGTCGATGAAATATATTTCGAGTTGAATAATCAATCAATTTTGTTATCTTATTTCGTAATTAAAATAGATTCTATCCATATTAATTACATGGAATTTTACGTTCAAGATCATATTCTTTCTGTATAATAGAAGGGACGTTGATGGTGAGTTAAAGATATTTTCTTCTGAACGTAAAATTATAATTTCTGTAGCATTCTATTTAATTAAAGACTTAGCATCACACCAGCACATAATAAAAGGAAAAAAAAAAAAGCACAGCTATTACTCTCATAATCAAGGCAATTTTTTAAAAATAAGTATCATTAGAATAGTAATTAGTTAATTAAGTATGGCCAAAATGAAATTTAAGAATAAGTATAGTCGCCTAAATTGCCATCTGACGGTAATTATGTTTCGTTCATGAAAGCCTTATTCTACTTCAATAATATAGTTTAAATAATTAATTTCTTTTAACATTAAAGCGATAGTTTTAGATTTATTGAAGATCTAAAAGTTGTGTTGCAAGTACTTTCATGCATTTAAATTATATTTTTGGAAAATAAATTTACAATTTCCTTTTAATAAGATAAATATTATTCTGAATGTGATTTATTTTTTATTATATTTAAAAATAAATAATTATTTTTCATTCATTAAAATTGAGTGAAATAATTAACTATTTCAATAGCTTTATAAATATTTATAATTATATCTATATTATAAAACTATTATTATTTAAAAGTGATTTGTATATCCTAACCAATAATAGTATATAATAGTTTTAAATAATAATATTTTTAAATAATAATAGTTTTAAATAATAATAGTTTTAAAATATAGATATAATTATTGAAACAACGGATGCTATTTAACATTTTCATGCATGTAATCGAATTAGCATAAGAATGAGATAGAATTAATTCATGTAATCCTTTAATAAAGAAATTTTTATAGATTAATAATACAGTAATTCCAATCTTGAAATCGCCATAATTTTTTTCTTTCAAAGCTAATCTTTAAGTTATGGTCATTAGTTGGTCAATAACAAATAATATGGAATTCCTAAAAAAATACTTTCAATAAGAGGAGGCTAATAGCTGAGTATGTGATGCATAATGACCTATTATGACTTTATTAATTGATTCTGCATGTTTCTAAAATTTAAAAGATTGTTGGCGCTCGGATAATACTAATATTGATAGCCCACACTGCCCTCACCCTATTTTGAATACTATCATAATTGTATCTCAAAATTCATTTGTCAATATATCATAACTATAATTAATTGGCATTTAGATATAAAGCCCGAAAAGATCATATGATAGATAGAGTCTAGTTTAATATTAGAATATCATACAATAAATAAAGGAAATCAAGTTTTATATTGAATTAAAATAGTTGGCTAGCAATGATTTCACTGTATGTTTTGAGCATTCAAGTCATGCAAATATATTTGGACATTTTGTAATGACAAGACCTTTCATCTTAAAAAATTTAGGAGAATGCTTCTTTCAACAATCGATATCGAAGTAAGTAATAGTTTATTCACTTTAGCTTTTACAATTGTTAGGAATGAAAATAATGATTTATGGATCTACTTTTGGAGAGTGTTGAATGAGTTGGTTACAACTATTCAATCTCGTAGTGACTTATGTGCAATTTTTAATAGATATTTTGAACTTGAATGCATGTGAAAATTTTAAGAAATTCTTACTAGCCATGGTTCCAAAGAGATGAGTTATGTGATAAAATGTATAGCGTTGGGAATAATGATGATGTTAATTAGGGGACACACATCTTATCTCCTAAAAAGAATCTTATATTAATATAAGGTGGTGTACATGAATGTATCTTAAGAATCCCTTCTATTATATTTGATTTTTATCAATGTCATGCTTAATTTTATTTAAAGGCCTCGATGGAGAAGATGAGTCGTCGATATGTTTACATACATATTGGAGTCTAAAGGCCTTGATGACATCCAAACAACCTCAGTTCATGAAATTGATTATGTCAACATGATCAAAATGTCAAAACTTATCAAAAGAGACTATTCGCGATCAATTTGGATGACTCTATGCAAGTGACGAGCAAACGGGCACGTTATCACACTATTCGAACAAAAATTCTCTTGATTCGATGTCAAAATATTTAAAGGATGTCTGTTCGCAAAACGAAATGCTCTGATATATTCTATCGAAAATGTCTAAGAAGGACATTCATATTGCATAAATCGGCCTGCAAATATGAATGAAATAATTAATTGAGCAAGGGAGGTGGATGCACGAAATTTAAAAGGTACATATGATGAAGTTTATGAGAACAAATTTAAATATATATCTAATATAATAATGATAATCAAGCTAAATTAAAATTAAATTAGGCTAGATTAAGCATGTTGATAAATTAATTCAAAAAAGAAATTTATTTTTTTTTTTAAATTTAAGTATGTATGTGATCAAGGTCTTTCAATTGTCTTGCTTGAAATATTATGGTCGACAGTAGAATTTTTTATTTTTTATTTTTATTTTAGAAAACGTCAACAACAAAAATTCTAATGAGATAAGGCCATAACGGGGCAGACAAAAATATTTTTCATTGATATATCTATATATATATAATTTGATAAATGCACAGGCTGCCACATTAAATGAGTATATGGGGAAATGAATCAAGATAGACAATATCTTATTGGATGGTCGCCTCAGGGACTCTAAAAAATATTATTAATTTAGTTTTATTAAAATAGTTTATTTGCAGCATTAAAATAAATATATTGGAAAAATATGTTAATATATTAGGTCGACAATTTCTGGCCATTAAATGTGACAAAAATGTTTCCAAAAGTTAGGTGCTACTTTAATATTTAAATGAATTTGCTTTCTTATGTACTTTTAAAATGATCATTTTCTTATTTATCTAAATATTAAAATAAATTAATGAATATTTGTAATATTAGAAATCAATTTTAGTTTCTAACTGCAATTAACTAAATAATATATCTCATAACTAAATAATATATATATACTTTCATGCACTAAAAATATTTCAAACTTTTATGATGGCTATAAAAATTTTACCAAGTTATTAAATAAATTTGATTTAGTTACTTACATCCAAAAAAAATTTAATAAACAAATCCAAAATAAAAAACTAAAGTTTTCTTGAATTAAAATCTAAATCTAAATTATGAAATTCAAAATCAAATTAAATTGCTCAAAAAATTTAGTTTGATTTAATTTTTAGGTTAAAATAAGATAATGCACACTCTTTGCTATAAAAAAATAGGGATGTTGACGAGCAATTCGAGCTATTTTCATCCCTACAATAGTTGTTTCATTTTATTCTAACAAGAACTTGATTCCAAGAAACTTAAACCAATTTTTATTTTTTTTAATCAAATTTACTAGTTTCTAAAATATGCTTTAATCTAATTAATTATACTTTCAACAAACAAGCCGGTAACTATGGCATCATTTGATATTATAATATTTTGTTGTATAGTAAAAGAAGCAGAAGGACCTCGATCAACATACATAGATGGACCTGGATCAATATATATAGATGGTTTGATGCTCCAATCATGATGTGAGACACCCTCTGTAGGCTCCGATCCGTAATGTGTGTCCCCGATATGTACCGCATGCAAGTCTCTACTATTAACTCATGACCTATCGATGACTCCCACAGCTCGTGCATCCGCTGGTGGAAGATATCTTGAGTCAGATGTGCTCCACTAAAAATAGTATGTGAAATAAGCATCAAGTAACATATTGAATTTAAATGAGTACTTATATTAACGCTTACATATATATGTTCTACAGGTGCTCTGTGATAGTAAGTGGTCGGAGGATCGTTGGGCGCCTAAATAGAGAAGCCCGTAAATCGACATGTCTTTGATAAGCCATCCTATCCTCATCTTCATCCAAGCCCTCGACAAGGTAATCCCTCCGCCTCTCCCAAGTGGCAATGTGCACTTGGTGATAATCAACCTAATCGACATCCACTTTGCTTTGCCATCGCCCCTTTGAAAGGTCAACCGGTGCCATCACTCTCGGTATGAACTATCGTAGCACTCAATCTGGTAAATACCACTCAACCCTCTTCCAGTTGATCAGAGGGAACCATATGTCAGATCCTGCTGAGCATGTATGTGAAAGACGTAGCGTGATCTGCTCAGTGTACGGCTCCCAGATCACCTGTACATATTGAAAATCATGTTAAATTAGAATATGCATTGTATATATTTGAACATAAATGTAATTTGTAAGTCCAACCTGAGTATGCAGTAAGCAATCCAGCTCATTTATATATACTGCAACGTTCGCCATTGGCATTTGGCAAATATATTTCTCGTTCCACCTATGCACACAACATAGTTTAAACAAACAAATAAGTTAAAAATTTGAAAGAGCAGAAAATAAAATATACCTCAACCCAATGCTAAGACTGTTAAGATCAGTAGGAAATGACACATGTAGGGTCGGCCTCCCCACATGAATATGCTCCCAAGACCATATCTGTAGGAGGTGTAGTCATGTTAGCCACAGTGGGCTGGTCAGCTCTCTCCTATGAGGTGGGCTAGAACTACTCCTCCTATAGCCTGTGTACTGAATATATCCAGGTCCTCTAAAAGTGGTAGATACTACAGGTGGACCTCAAAACGTGATGTATCCGACAGTAAGAAATACTCAATAAGAAATAAAATGTAGGCACATAGGTCTCTAAAAAACTCATCAGTGCTCAAATGCACGTATGACTCCCTGTAAAAAGACCACCTAAGCAACCTCATGCATGCATGTCTGCGCTTGTGCATGGCCCATCCTGAAGGTTGACTTGATGTGTGGACTGATCGGGTCATGGTACATCACGTCTAGTATAGGGTGTCGACCCAACAACTCGTCATAACAATCAGGCCAGCTAGCTCATCTCATCCCCTCACCGATCACAATGGGGCCAATAATAGGTGGCTCATCAACATGTAATCCCAAGATCATCGCCACATCCTGGAGCGTCATAGTCATCTCACCAGCAGCTAGGTGGAAGGTGTTGGTCTGCGGAGACCATCTCTCAACCAGGGCAGTAAGCAGATGATGATCTAGGAGGATGAAGCGAAGCTGGCTGACACACTATAGGCCTACTATCGATTCCATTGTTTCCATCAATTCCAACAACAGTTAATAACTACCACGATACTTTCCTAACAAAAATGTACCGTAAGCTGGGAAATAATGGAAGGACCAAATGCCCAAAAAAGTCTTTGGAAGCACTATGTACTGCAAGATTGAATTTTGTAGACTGTACTAAATAAAGTATTGTAAATTGATTTCATATAAAGACTGAGAGTCCTGTAAGACTTTTCTTAACTACCAATGATTTCTTTAATTTCCTTATGCCTTTCATCCCAAGCCTTCATGTACGAAACTTTAACATTGAATTTTCACTCCATTCTATCTATAATCTCCCTAGGTTTTAGATCAATCTGATGCTTGATCACAGGTATAATGAAGTAAGCTATGAATTTTGAACTACACTACCGATGACCGGCTGCACTTACTGCATTCATACATCTATGGTTTTTCCTAACTCTAGATATTCTCCAAGCACCCTCTAAGCGTCTGCTGTTGTTACAATGCAAACGCCAATTACATGGTCTTGTAGGACTATCATGGTGTATGCATATAACCGTATAGTTCTTTTGGTTAGATGTCATTGTTTGGAATTGGACATTATTCACTATGCACCACCCAACAACAGCAAATTGAAGACTCCATTTATTTGCGAAACACATACCTTCGACAAGGTCACCTAGGATTTCAGTATCATCTGTTAGGACATTTTCATCAAATGGACTGTCAAAATAAATATCATTGTCACACTCTCTCGTAGTTTGACACATCCGTACATACTCGTTTGTGGACAACATCTGACTTTCACTATCAATATTTCAGAGTGAATGATTTCTTAGAAGATCATGACTGTCTAGTTTCCCAATCACTGTGACTTCTACCCTAAGTGAATAATCATCATCAGCGATATCCTTTGCTCTTGAACCGCTTCATAGTTTGATACTCATCATAGTCGCTCGAGCACAAATGGTTCCTCTGAACAATAGATAACATCATCGCTGCCACAAAACTCATAAGTTGGATAACAAACTATCATATTAATTATTACAAGTACAAAGCGAGGAAGGGTACAATTCTTGGAAACAATTCATCAAAGCGCATTGTGTGTGATATGTGCGATGAAATCATATGTATCGTCATTGGTATACTAACCTTATCGGTGATGTGGATGCAATATTAACATCCTCCACTTTGACATACAACACTAATATCTGGCGGGAAGCTTCGTCCAGTGTAACATCACAAACTTCATCGTTAGATATAACAGATGCTATAAATCCATTACCCACCGGATAACGACATGTAAGAGTTATTGTGTGACGCTCTGAATCAATGTACAAGGATCTCATAATTCTTTGCTTCAATTCCAATAAGGTGCTGTGACGCAAAATCTTAACTGGACGATTTCAACCTCCCACATAACTTGGACTAAATTGCTCGTCGATACTTAGTTCGCCTCCATAGAAAAAGATCAGTGAAGCAAATTCTCTATTCATTCTTGTAAAATAAACTATATAAATAATAAGAAATTTAAATCAATCGACATTATCTGGCGCATCATCTAGCGTTACTACAACTATGAGCTCTAGCTTATTGCCAAGCAACAACCCAACCTAACTCATACTTTTCAAAATTATGTTGTACACCTAAATAATACTATACCACGACATCTTATTACTTGAACCATGCTAACACGAACATACAAATCAAACCAACAAAATTCTAACCATACAACTCTAATCCCTAGCATACTCTATTAATTTATAAATCAAGCATTCTTGTGTGTTGTGAAATCTGACTAGAATGAAAATGATAGAATCCGCCGCAGGAAACTTCCCCGAATAAAATGGAGCCGACGGAATCATCGTCGGAAGCTAATGTTGGCTTCCAACGGTTGCTAGATTGAGAGGGAAGTCGTCAAACTTCGTCGATGCAGCTGGCGGGAAGAAAACGACTTGCTTTTGGGTAGAAGGAGAAGACGACACAATGCTGGTGGTTGGACGGCTATTGGGAAGCTTGGAGACGAAGAGGAGCGTGCTCGGAAGGAGAAAACCGCGTGACACTGGAAGCGGAACCTCGGATCGGCGGATCGAGGCGATTGAACGAAATGAGAGATAAATTCGATCGATCGACCTATTTCATTTCCATGACAATCGACCGGTGGCATTCGTGTGACAATGTATGTTTTACGATGTGAAACTCTCATCATTAAGTGGAATTATCTTTATTTTATATATTTTTTTAACGATGCTTAATTACATAATTAAGTTTCTAATGATACTTAATTTAAAAAAATTTTCTTGATACCTGTGGCGCCTTTAGAGCTTACAGGAAATATATCTCCATCTCGTACTCGTTCAGATTTATCTCTTTTAAATTTTTTTATTTCTAAGTCAAGCAAAATAAAGTCTTAGTCAAGCAAAGTCTTAGTTAAGCAAAGTAAAGTCTTAGTCAAGAAAAGGAAACTCTCCAATCATATTTAGCGCATGTCATCGATGGAATATTTTTAGAGGTGAATAATCAATCATTATGCTGCCACTTTGTTCAACATCATATTCTTTTTTATATTTCTGAACGTAAAATTATAATTTTTGTAGCATTCCATTTATTAAAAAACTTAGCATATAATAAAAGAATAATAAAAGAAAAAAAAGAAAGAAAACTTTATGTACATATGGCACAATTTTTTATTCATTTACATATCTTAATATTTTATTTTTTGTGTTTTCTTTAGAAATAAAGCACTAATGGAATCTGATATATTTCGTTTATTGGATGTTTTATAGTATTACATAAAAATATACTATTATGTATTTTTTTTAAAATATTTTGCTAACTTGATTGAATTTAGGTTCCACTATTTTCTATCATTAGAGATACTCCAACTTTTCGATGCTTATATAAGACTCGCATTCCTCCGATCAATATTTTATTAAATTCTTAATATTTTTCTCAAATTGTATAAATATATGAATTTATTAATTTAATTTATTTTGATAAAAATTTTATAAATAAGCATATTTTTAATAATTTGCATATATTTTTATGCTATATTTTACAAGTATTTGATTAACTAGTAGAAAAATATAGTTTAAATGACTTTTTATTTAATTCCAAATTTGTTTATATATAGACTTTTGATCTTATCATTACATTTTAAATATACTTATTTTAAAAAATTGTCTTTCTTGTTATTATTTCATAGGAGCTCTGATATTTTTGGCGCCTTTAGAGCTTACAGGAAATTTATCTCTTTTAAATTTTTTTTATTTCCAAGTCAACCAAAGTAAAGTCTCAAAATTTAAATCCAAGTCAAGCAAAGTAAAGTCTCTGATCTCTGAATTTGATGGTGAATAGTCAATCATTATGCTGCCCACTTCGTTCAATATCATATTATATTTTTCTTTTAAAGCCAAGCACTAATGGGGCGTTGATGGAGACTTCAAGATATTTTCTTGTGAACGTAAAATTATAATTTTTTTAGCATTCTATTTATTTAAAAACTTAGCATCACACCACCACATAATAAAAAGAATAATAAAAGAATAAAAAAAGAAAACTTTATGTACATATGACACAATTTTTTATTCATTTACATATCTTAATATTTTATTTTTTGTGTATTTTTTTAGAAATAAAACACTAATGGAGAATGCAATATATGTTCTTCAAAGCACAACTATTACTTTCATAAAAGATATATATATATATATATATATACATATATATATATATATATATATATATATATATATATATATATATATATATTCCTTTCTCTTGCTATTTTAATATAATAAGTGTTTGCTCCTTCTCAGTAAGTTTCTGTCAGCTTAATTTGTTTAACTTATTTCATTTCATAATAATGTTTTTTATTTTATATTAGGAGAGAGAGCTAGAGAGAGAGAGAGAGAGAGAGAGAGAGAGAAAAAGGTGAACGATATTACAATATTAGAAGGGACAAATTGCTTGAAGTGAGCATCTATGCTCTTCAAATTGCCGAAAGTAATTGGTCATTTGGGATGAAGGTCATTACGGATGTAATATCGATTCAATCAAGCCAAAACTATGATCGGCTGAAAAGCTTTTAGAAGTTTGAGAGGTTAAAAATTACAATATATAGAATTAAGTAGTTATTTTACTCTGAAATTTTTACTTAAATTATTTAATTAAAATATAAAAAATCATATATTGATTAATATTATAATCGGACAGTTCATCAAAAATTTAAAGAGAATCATCAATCTCTTGATTTTTCAATTCAATCATCAATTTTGATCAGCTCTGACTAACTATAAGCATAATTGATTTTAAGTTTAAATAAGATCGACTAGAGGATCAGTACAATTTTGAATCCATGGGTAACGGTACTAAGCTAAATGCCTGTTTTTTCCTTTTATATATATATATATATTAAAGGCCCAAAAGGTGTACCAGTATACTAAGATCCAGATAAATGCCCATAATTAACACCTGATAGGTTTCATCAATATTTTATTTAAAGATTTAATTTATATTTTCATTGTACGCATACACTATATTATGCCTTCAAAAATCTCTACAATTATATATAAATTAATTAAAATTGATGGTTGAATTATTTGAGAAATAAAAAAATATTACAAAGATTAATTAATTTATGGAGAATTTACATACATACCATACAATTCTTATGTATTTGCATATTTAACATCTAATTATTTAATTAAATGTGAATTATAAAATAAATTCTAATTTCTATAGAATATAGGCTAAACTGTACTAGTTTTTTGTTAACAAAATTTAAAAAATAATGGATGTGAACATGATCAAGATTAGAAGAAATATAATGAGTAAAAAACTGATATATGGGAGACTTCTATATTCCAATAATCATGATTATCATTTCAAAATGATCAAATGTTATATATAGGCTCCACAAAAACTTACAAATATACTTAGGGTGTGCATTATTTGGTTTTAATCAAAAAATCAAATCGAACCAAAATTTTTGAAAAATTTGGTTTGGTTTTGAACTTAGTAATTTGGATTTTAGTTTTAATTAATGAAGACTCTGATTTTTAATTTTTGGATCGGTTTGTTAAATAAAATTTTGGATGAAACTAAATAAACTAAAGTAATTATATGTAATACGATATTATTAATTTATGTACAATACACTTATCTATTATACACTAATTTTTATATTTTTTGAATACTTGATAGGTGCTTTTTTGAAGAACCATTATCTAATTTTCCCAAATATTATAGTCTCATAATATGGTAAATAAAATTAATTTTAAATATTTTTTAAGCACATGAAGTAGTTAATTATATTTTTTTATTATATTTATGTTATTGCTTATTGCTTGTATATTATATAATAAAAAATTATACAAATAATTTTTAAATGTTGCCAACTTCGGTTTATCCAAAACCAAACCAAATTATTCAGTTTGTTTGATTTTACATTTTATTTGATTAGTTTGGTTCAATATTTTTAGAAATCCAAAACCAATTGATTTAAAATATTTATCATCCAATCCATCCAAATCAACCAAATGCACACCCCTAAGAGGTGTAGCAGTTTTTTTTTTATAAATTAGGGCAGTTTTTTCAAGAAAACTGAAAATAGGGGGGATAATTTGGGGATTTTTAAATTAATTTTAAATTAATTTAAATTATTTTAATTTGGATTTCAATATAAACGCATATATAATATATATATCGATTTAGGTAATTCTGTTTTGAACGCAATGACACCGCTTAATGACCGGAGCCGTTTGGTTCGAAGTCAAATTAAGTCAATTCACCAAATACGTGATCGCCACTTTCAACCGCTTCGATCTTAGTGCACTCGTCCAATTGAGTGGAATCCTTGCTTGATAGATTTCGAGCGCCAATTGCATGATCAATTTCACGAACGGAGATCATTTGATCCTCGTCGGCACCTCCTGACCACGATATGCGTGCGGGCGCGTTGATGACTTGAGCGCTTGATCGGTTGCTCATCAAGTTGTGCTATTTTTATATCGTGGCCAATTTCGACATTTTGAATGCGATGACAAAGTCCGTTCGTCGATCGTAGGTCATTTGGATTGATTTTAGCGATATCGAGTATATTTTAGCCTCGACACCACGATTATTCGACATTTGACAACTCGGTGAGCGATCTCATTTGGTAGATTTCGACATTTTGAAGCTAACGACGTGATCAATTTCATGAACTGAGATCTTTCGACATCGTCACAGCTTCTCGACTCTGATATGCGTGTCGATATATTGATAGCTCGAGTGCTTAATCGATTGATCGTTAGATTTTGTAATATCTATGTTCTAATTAATTTCAATGTTCTAAATGCAACGACGAAGTCCGTTCATCAATCGGAGGTCGTTTTGACCATTTTCAATGACGTCCACTGCAAACTTTTGACTATTGTGGTCATGACATAATTAATAAATGAATGAGCCATAAATTTATGTTAAAATAAATAAATTTCCACTGTGTGTTTTTTTTTAAAGTTATGCACAATAATCATATATTTCTAATAGGATTTAGATGGTGAACTTTTAAAATTAATCAAATTTAGATTTTCCAAAAAAAATTGGACCAAATAGATCAAATAGAATGTAAATCAAACAAATTAAATAATAATTTGGTTCATTATTTTAATTTGATTTTGAATAAATTTAAGTTTACAATTCTTTATGCACTAAAAATATTTCAAATTTTCATGATGGCTATAAAAATTTTATCAAATTATTAAATAAATTTGATTTATTTACTTCCATCCAAAAATTTTTAAATAAATAAATCCAAAATCAAAAACTAAATTTTCTTGAATTAAAATCAAAATCCAAAATATAAATTCAAAACCATAATTAAATTGCTCAAAAAATTTTGTTTGATTTAATTTTTAGGTTAAAATAAGATAATGCACACCCTTAGCAATAAAAAATAGGGACGTCGATGAGCAATTTGAGTTATTTTCATCCCCGTAAAAGTTGTTCCATTTTCTTCTGACAATAACTTGATTCCAACATCACAAGAAAGTTAAATCAATTTTTCTTTTTATCAAATTTATTATTTTCTAAAATAGGCTTTAATCAAATTAATTGTACTCTCGCATCATTTGATAATATAATGTTGTGTTGTATACTGCTTAGATGACAATACAACAAAATTATATTACATAAAATCGATGTTTAAATTATGAAAGTCCACAACTTGTCTATTTAATCAAATTTATTGTTGCACATATATAAATATATATATATATATATATACATATATATATATGTATATATATATATATATATTATATGATATATATATGTGTGTGTGTATATATATATATATATATACATGTATATATATATATATATATATATATATATATATATATGTATATATATATATATTTATATATATACATATATATGTATATACATATATATATACATGTATACATATATATATTACATATTATTATTATATTACATGTATATTACATGTATATATATATTACATAATATATATTATATATATATATATATATATACATATATATATATATATACATATATATATATATATATGGGAAGAACATCAATGTCATTCTTCTTCTGGTTCGGTCGAGCCTTACATGCCACCTACTACCCGCTCCTTTATCGAACACCATACTGAAAACGTAATCGTAAAATACGTAATGAATATACATATATATATATATATATATATATATACATATATATACATATATATATATATATATACATATTTTTCTATATATATATATATATAGCTTTTCGGTCGGGCTCATTGATTGACATGAGCAAAGACACCGACACACTCATCGTGGCAGAGAGAACAACACTTGTTAGATGTCGCTCACCATAGACGCTGTCGAAATTTGGTCTAATGTTTAGACTTAGAAAAAAAGGGGGGACGATTATATATTGCATTATATGTCTTCTTTCAGGTCTAAAGACCTCGTGCTCATCGAGGACGAGATGAACCGCCGTGGTCAGTAACCGCCGCCACGCTTCATCGACGCACCGAGTAAGAAAAATACCCCGACGCACTCTATAATGGACGACGATCTGCACAAATGTGTCAAATCTTTTGACTTAAAAAAAAGGGGAGAGTGAAATGAAATGACTTAAGAGCACTAAATAGAGAAGTCTCCAACTAATTTTAAACTAAAAGCGAGAAATAAGAAAAAAGGGGGAGCCTTTAAAGCAAATTTTGGGAAGAATATAATATTTATTTAAAATTAAATTTGGGGAGACTAATATTAAACTCACAAACTCTAATAGCTATTCTCTATGGCTTAAATGGAAGTAATGAGTGAGTTCTCTTTTCTTGTAAATTCCTCAAAATTAAGCAAGCTTTAATTGAAATTTGGGACTAATGCCAAATTCACAATAAACTTGAAATAAACTCAAAATGAGGATGAATCCAAATTGGGTTTAATAACTCTTATATGAATGTGGAGGTGATTACTATGCTAGCTAATAAAGAGTAGTGGCTAAAGCAACAAACACCGAAATCGCATAATTTATCAAAATTGATGTAAATTGAGCATAATCAAGTTGAAAAATTACAAAACTCAACAAATAAACTAAGTAATGCTTTAAACTACAATCTAAATCAAAATGTCTTCTTTGCCACCGCAGAATTCTTGTACAAGCAGTGAAAGGTGACACTAAACTATATGTTGCACGAATGGATGAGTTTTCCTTCAAAATAAAAAAATCAAGAAACTCATTCTAAATTATGATTTTCAAAATCAATGAAATCACTAATTAGATGAAATTAGCTAAGTTATAAATACTTGCATGTGTTCGAAGATAGAGATTTCAAGTGTGAATTTTAATGTAAAAGGTGCAAGAAGCAATTGGAATTAAATAAATATAAAATCAATCTCATAATTCAAACATAAAATTACTTAAAATTACTATACACGGGCCACACTATGTTGAATGCTTAAATTCAAGTTCCGAGAATGGCAGGTTGTTTCCTGCTTAGTCTTATGACCAGGGTTTTAACAAAACCTAAAAATATATAATAAGAGTTTCAAATCGATGAAATATCTGAGAAATTGATTCAGTTGTAGATCTAATCCTCTATCTAAACAGTTGTAGGATCTAAAGCTCTTAAACATATTCCAATCAATCAATTTTTCAAATCAAATTAAGTAAAAATTTGAAATCAATCTCACAACTCAGAAATAAAAACTGACCAAATTACAAATACACCTGCATGGGCCATGACACTATGCTCAATGCTTAAATTCAAGTTTGAGGATGCTAGTTGCTTCTAGTTTAGTCGGTCCCGTTAACAAAACCTAAAAATCAATTATGAGAATTTCAACTTAGTGAAATATCTGAGAAGCTAATTTTGTAATGTGAGTAGATCCCTCTAGAGCTAAATAGAGTTGACAGATCTAAAATTCTCAAATATATTTGAGTACTACCTCCTCTGACTAAGTAGACTAAGGACCGCGACAACCCGGGATGACACAACCATGGGTTCTAAATCGGGCACGTCATCATTCCCCCAACCATCCGGTTTAAGCTAAAATGATAAATTTCATGAATCTTAGATTCTAAAACTCTACATGTTGCTACAATACGCTACATGCGTAACGACTAGCCTTAATCGAAAGTTCTCTCTCACTTATTGGAAGGGTAATTATTATAGGGACTTACCTAGAAACCTCGAATCGAAAGTCCTCACCAAGTGAGGATCAAATCTTTGGGTAGTGTTTTATCTACTATTCCATCTACCTTCTGAAAATTACACCGACATTTAAAACAATCTTTTCATCAAAGAGGTCGGTGGTAAATTTTCGGTGTCCACAGATTTCTGGCAATTCCATTGGGGACAGGATTCTTTTTCTATCTTTGGCTAGTCAAATTTGAGATATAGTAGGAGTAAAGCATGTTAAAAAAAATTTAAATGTAAAATCAATTATCAATGAAATTAAATTTAAATCAATCATATTCTTATGACTAATCTGTTTGTTTTATATATCAATGGATCTTCAGAATACCATTTAACATGCAGCTTGGTCGTAGAGCCAATATCCATCTGGCTAACGTTATAATTATTATTGGGGATATTAGAGATACTATTCAATTTGATAGTGTAGACTTCCCAGCCATCACCGCTGTAAATAATCCTCTACCTTAAGCAACTGCATATTCTACGCACCAACTTGTGCAAAGGAGGAGGACAATTGGAATGACCACTACTGCTATTGAGGTTCCTCAAAAGAGAGCCTTTGTACTTAAAAGATTGATTCATTTTGAGGCGCCAGTCATGAAGAGAACCTCCACTGGGCAGAAAGTTTCAGTAATACTTGTGAATGCGATAACCTTGCGAGTTGAACCTTTCGCACTAGGAAGGCATGGTGCTGAAGTCTCCTCTTCTAGAGAAAAAATTGAATAGAAGGCAAAGAAGAAGACTGCAAGCTCACTAGCTGTTGTCTGAATCATAAGTCATACAACCAACCTTACAACCAGAAGCAAGTATTTCTAAACACAATAAATTTAAAAATTTTGAGATGAGTGAAAAGGAATAGCTTTACTGATGATGGAAAGTGATATTTTTGGGCTCAATAATAGTCAGCTTCAACCTTTATGAAGAAACAACATGAAACTCTATCTACTCGAACACATAGAGTTCTGAAGGTTGTTAAGGAAAAATGTCTTATGAAGAATGCGTATCAAATGTCAATTATCAAAGAAGCCAAAAATGCTCCACTACAAAAACTACAATCAGTGGTAGTAAGCGCTCAAGACTATTTTAAGCAATTCTACACTGAGCATCGTATGCGACACCGAACTGTGGGAATGCTTATCAAAGGTCCCGGTAGAAAGAAAAATAAATATGGAGGCCAATGCCTCGAAAAGAAGTAGCAGCATAAAAGCTTCTTCATCTGGAAGCAAGCTAACCCAAAGACAGCGGAGAAAGAGAAATGCTGAATTGCATGGTCAACATCCATTGCTCAAGTAAAAATCATACAACCATATGTGGAACTAGAAGCTAGTGTTCCAACCCATAATAAGTTTGACAACCTAAGATGGGTAAAGTTGAACAGCCCTATTAGTCAAATCAAGCAGTCCTTCTAAACCTGACAATGTCAGGTTCCAACTTCCCTAGTGAGGAAACTCGAAATCGTATATGCAAGAGTGTATCAGGTCCTCAAAGTTGCTAAGAAGAAATGATTGATAAAAAGAAAATATGAAGGTCCTATCCTTAGGGAGACTAGAGTTGCTCCTCCAAAGAGACCTCCTCTTACGGTGAGCATCGATGTGTGAGACTTGGGCCACATGTCCAAGAATCCGTCGTCAAAAGGTCCCAACAAATAGGTGAGCAAATTTGGAGGCCAAAATCTCGAAGTGAAATTCCCTTACAAATAGACAAATGCTTGACATCTAGAGTGTACTCCCACAAAATCCACTCCTCATGCTATTTGGAGCTAAAGTAGTCTTGCCACTTGAAGTTGAACTACCTTCACTCTGAGTAGCCATTCAACACAATCTCACTCAAGATGAGAATGTTTGTCTATGGATGTGAGAATTTGATGGACTTGATGAGGTCAGGCCCCAAGCTCAACAAAATCTAGAAGCCTATCGAGCAAAGATGTCAAAAAGCTTCATCATTATATGTTATCTCACAAGATTACATGCATCTCAAGGATCGATCCGCTGAAGTACTTGATGACAAGATCAGCGTTGTCAGGTTGCTTGTCAAGATGGGCAATATTACTTTTGCAATTTGATATCACATTCATTCCATACAAAGCAGTGAAGGGACAAGTCTTAGATTTTACGCACATCCTATCCTCGGACTCTTCTTTAATGACGATTTACGATAAATAAATTATGCTCATTCATGAAAGAGAAAAATCATAAATTTGGAAAATATACTTCGATGGAGCCTCATCGATCAAACAAGTCCAATCTCTAAATTTTCCAAGAGCAAGAGCAGGAATCAACATCATCTTCATAACACCAGAAGGAGGGATAATGAGACGATCATATGGATTGACCGAGCCAAGAACTAATAATGAAGCTGAATATGAAGTATTAGTGGCAGGTCTTGAAGAAGCTATTTTCATAGGCATTCAGAAATTGCATATTTTTGGCGATTCTCAGCTTATTATAAATCAAGTACTTAGCATCTATAGAATTAATAAGCTTGAGTTAGCTTTCTATCACAAGCGAGTTCTTGAGCTTATGAAGTAGATACCAAATATCACACTAACCAAGTCTCTCGATCTGAGAATAGCAAAGCCGACTGCTTAGCAAAACTAGCTAAGGAAATGACAAGTATGAATGGTGATTATGTCATGATCGACATATTTACTCGACGAGTTCTAGAGCCAATAAAGTATCAATCCTGTAGGTAGAGGGGTTACCAAATTTGACACAGTAGGATATGACTCAGGTTGTTCCTCATACTCCTTAAAATCAACAAGAAGTTATACCAAGAAGAGTTAAGAATGATATTACTTCAGAAAAGAAGTGTGAAGCCTTTGTTGTAGAAGAGTCACGTGATTGGAGGCAAGCCTTCATCGACTACTTTAAAGAAGATAAATTATCAAGTAATAAATCACTGATAGCTCAAATCGAAAAGAGAATGCTACGCTATGCTTTCGTCAACAACACTTTATATCAGAATCCTTTGAAAAATGTGGTTACGATGCCTGTGTAGATGATGAAGCTAGCAAAGTGATGGTTGAAGTTCATGAAGGTCTTTATGGTGCACATCCAGTCCCAAGATGGCGAAAGATCAAAAGGATGGGTTATTATTGGTCATCTATGGTAAGAGATCATTAATCATGCTAAGAAGTGTCATGATTGAGTGTCAAGTACATGGGGATCTCATCCATCAACCTCCAAATCTATTACACCTAATAATAGCATCATCATTCAAATGTTGGGGTACAGATGTAATTTGACCTATCGATCCACCATCGTCAATTATACATCGCTTCATCCTAGCAGCGACTGACTATTTCTCTAAGTGGGCTGAGGCTACCCCATTTAAAGAAGTTACTGCTAACCGAGTGATTAAATTCTTCACGCATAATGTAGTCTATAGATTTGGAGTGCCACATCAAATAATTTTTGATAATGGCAGAGCTTTCAAAAGTGCAAAGATTTATAGATTCATCGATCGACACAAAATTGATTGGCGATACTCTTCAATATACAATCCAAGAGTAAATGGTTTGGTAGAGGCCTTCAACAAGACATTAGTCAAGCTGCTCAAGAAGATTCTTACTAAAATAAAGAGAATGGCACATACCGCTAGAGGCTCTATGGGCATATCAAAACCACCTACATGCCACTAAAGCCCCTATTCATTGGTATTTGGAACTAAGCGTTCTTCTTGAAGTTGAGTTGCCTTCACTTCGAGTAGCCATCCAGTACAATCTACTAAAGATCAAAATGCTCGTATGATAATGGAGGAACTCGATGTGCTTGATGAACTTAGATTACAAGCTCATCAAAATTTGGAAGTCTATCGAGCAAAGATGTCCAGGGCTTTTGACCATACGGTGCGGTCTCGAACATTCAAAAAAGGAGAATTGGTCATGGCGCTGAGAAGACCAATTATTCTCAATCGAAAATTTGCGGCAAAAATTAACCTGGAAGGCCCTTTTGCCATTGAAAAGTATATCAAGGAGGGGCATACCAACTCATCAACCTAAAGGGTGAAAGATCAATGCCAACGGTCACACCAAAAAGTATTATACATGACAAATACATTCCCAATGTACAATAGAAATCCCCCCGCAAGATAGGAGGCATTTTCTTTTTAGTATATCTATTTAGGTTGACATCGTGCTTCATGCCGAGATCCCTAAATAAACATACCCAGATGAAAAACTTTTCCGTGAAAATTCTCCTATTACACAAGGGGCATTTCTAGATTTTCATATACAAATGAAATCAATGTTGTATGTTAAAATCTTCTTTAGAGTACATCAATTCAAATATGTATGTATTTGTATATTTTCATCTTGAAGATTCTCCTAAATGTACTTTAGAATTTCCCCTGCAAGATAGGAGACATTTTTTTAATTTATATTAAATTTATTTGAGTTGACATCATGCCAAAAGACAAGATCCTCAAATATATTCTTATTCAGGTTGACAACGAGCTTTACGCCGAAACTCCTGAATATATCTATAATTATTATTGTTAAGTTACATGTTCTTGTAGAAATAAAAAAGAATCTATTTCTATGTAGAAAAGGACAACCCTAAATGTCAAGAAATTTATCTCTCAGATTTGGCAAATTCTGGAGATCAAGTCAAAAGAACTCCGATTTGAAGCTTCAATCAATGAAATGGAGAAACATCAATCTCTACACCCTGAAGTCTAGGACACAGATGTGTTCTAAAGGTTGAACTTAATAAGCCCACAAATGGCCAAGTTGCTAATGCTCTCCTCACTCAACAAGCCGCAAGAAAAGGCCGTAGTGAAAGAGCCCCCATTCGCCAATCTGATGACAAAACCACCAACACACCAAGTCAAGACTGAAAAGTTTTAAAGATTGAACTCAACAAGTCCAAAATGGTCGAGTTGCTAACGCCTCCTCAACAAGTCGCAAGAAAAGGCTAGTGAAAGAGCCCCGTCACCCAATGATGATAACTGTTCAATCTCAAATTAGATCCAGCTTAGTGATTACAAGCAACTGGGATCTAAGAAATCTCTACTTGATGAATAGATCAAGGCAATCCGAGGAAGGACTCAATTCAAGGCTACCTCAAATTAATCTATATATTGCCCGCAGGGTGATATCTCAATTTATACTCAAATGATCTGATCAAGCTCAAAGCACAGATCAAAGCATATCTCCTCATCAAGTCCGTCAAAGCAGAAAGCACAGGACCGAGGAATCAATTCCATAGTTCATACAAAGCCGATGGACAAACTAAAAGAATTTTGTGGTTATTTAGTCTATTAAAGCACACGTTGCTAGATTAATAACTCAACATTGACCTTATATAAATCGAAAGGCTGGGTCATCTGTGTGCATCTTTCAACGAATCACAAAGCAAAGCAAAGAGTGATTCATTATGCATACACTTCCTCACAAGTCAATATTGACAAATCAGTCAATCCTTCATCAAGTCCACAAGCTCAAAGTTAGACATAAAGAATTTCAACCGATCAAACGGATAAATCGATTCCCCGTAATCATTCATCAAAACAAGAAGACCAATTCCTCCATCAAACCTAATCAAGCATGAAGCTGGTCGGAGGCTCAAATCCACGACATAAAAAAGAAAGAGATCTTCAAAGCCATCAAGATAGATGGTGTAAGAACTCTTATCAATCCGACAAGTTGATTCTGACAAATCGGTCAAGCCCGTCATTTAGCATGTCCTGAATAAGGCATCATACTAATGACAAATCCTGTCAAAGCTCCTTAAGCTATCTCAATCAAAGTCGAAATGATCCAAGTTCGTCGCCCTAAATGGTCTAGTTCAACAAATGACTCGCCATGCACGAATCACATTTGTTGGGGGGCATTTGTTGACCTCCACATATGTGTCACAAATCAAGACAAGCCCACAAATCAAATTCGACGGACTTCGGAGGTGATAGTGCGTAAATCGAGGCCAAACGCATTGGACATCATTGAAAATGTTCAGATTGGAACGACTTCACCGGTATTCAAAATGTTGAAATTGATTAACATGATATTACAAAATCTAACGATCAATCGATTAACGATCGAGCTATCAATGTGACACATATATCGAGTCGGTGCTACGGCGATATCCAAACGACCTCGCTTGATTCGATCACACCGTTAGCTTCAAAATGGCAAAATCTACCAAGATGTCACTGACCAAATCGGCAAATAATAATCGAAGTGGTAGCGCGCAAATTGAGGCTAAAATGCACTGGACGTCGCTAAAGTTAATCCAAATGATCTTCGATCGATGAACAGACATCGCCATCGTGTTCAAAATGTTGAAATTGGTTAGGATATAAATATAGCACAACTTAATGAGCAACCATTAAGTATCAACACACCACATATCGAGTCGTGACCGAGGGATCAAATGACTCCGCTCACGAAATCACGCCATTGGCTTCAAAATGAAATACATCAAGCAAGATCACTCAATGACGAAGTAAAAAATTGAGGTCGAAAGCATAGCATTTCGAGTTGAAATTGACTCAATGCACGACTGAAACAAACCCCGACATGAAACAAATATCACGTTTCAAAAACAAATTAATTATCATATATATATATATCGTACGACGTTTACGAATCCAAATTAAAATAATTTAAATTAATTTAAAAATTTCTAAATTATCTTATGCTCAACTATTCCCCTTATTTTCAATTTTCTGAAAAAACTGCCCTAATCCACAAAAAAAAAAAAAAAAAAAAAAAAACTACTCCATATTTCATTATCCCTCCCATTATTTGGCAGTTTTCCGCTCCCTCTCATTTTCCATTTTTTTTTTAGGTTTCTCCCTCCTGCCCTCTCTCCCGTTGGAAAGAAGAAAGCAGCAAACAGGTAAAAAAAAATCCTTCCCCTGCTGAAATTTCCTCTCGATTTCCGTCCAGCCCGCCCCTGCCACCGGCGTAACCCGCAATTCCGCACTCACCGGCATGCTCCGCCAGCCCCCGCGTCTTGCCCTCGTTCCGCGCGTTCCTTCCAGCCCGGAACCGCAGCCCGTGTCCCGGAAACCTGCGTCCCGCGCCCGAACCCGCGGCCCTTCCCGCCGCTCGACCCGCGTCCGCGCCTGCCGCACGACCCGCGTCCCCGCAGATCCGCTGAGCGTCATGCCGCTGGCCAGCCCGCACAAACCGCGCAACCCGCGTCCCACGTTACCCGCCGCCGCGCCGACCCGCCACTGTAGCCCGACCCGCTCCTCTTCCCGCGTTCCCGCTGCGCGACCCACGCGATCCGCCGACCCGCGTTCCCGCTGCACGACCCGCGGCCCATTTCGCCGCCGCACGACCAGACCCACCAACCCGCGCATCCGCGAATCGAACCCACGCGCTCTGCTATCGCCGGCCCACTCTCTCCGACCAGGCCCGCGACCCGCGCGCGGTCCGATCACCCGCCGCCGGCCCGCGCAATTTTGCCATCAGCCCGCCTCCGCTGCTTTGCCGCCGGCCCGCCCACGCTTCCGGCCCACAACACCCATCAGCCCAGTAGCCCTAGGGCCCTAGCACCAGCCCAATTTCCGCAGCTCACCAGCCCACCAACCTGCATTCAGCCTCCCTACAAAGCACCAGCCCACTGTTCTGGCCCGTTCTACGCGATCGAGCCCAAAATCTGACCCATTCTGCACGATCCAGCCCGCAAACCTGAGATGATCGCCGATTATATAAATATAATATTGCTCAGTATTAAAATTATATACATATCAGTCAACAATATTAGTATCTTCTAAATTACTAATTACATAATTATATACATATCAGTTCAATGCCCTAAGGTCTATGTTCATTGAAATTATGACTTTCTATTTAAATCTTAACTATATATCAGGTAATTAATAAATGAATAATTCATAAATTTATGTTAAAATATAATAATTTTTCATCCCTTCATTATATTTTTTTTCAGCATATTTATATTTCTTTTGATAAGTTTATAATATAATAGCAATCTTTAAGTTTAAAATAAAACTATTTTTTTTTTCTTTTTAAGAGTTATATTTAAATTTATTTCAAGACTCTTCTCAAGCTCAATTGATTCATGGATTGTCTTTGATTTACATATATCTCAGGTCAACAACAAGATTTAGATTCATAATTGGAAGTCATAAAGTTATTTAAATTTAAAAAATATGGTTTACACTCAGAGTCTACAGCTCTAGAAAATGCACTAAAACAACCCAAATCTTCCTTGAAAGAACTCAAAATAGCTTATAATAGTATTTAAATTCATAATTAGAAGTCACAAAGATATTTAAATTAAAAAAAAAGATGCACCCAGAGTATAAAGTGTACACTCTAAAACTACACTAAAATAACCCAATCCTCTGAGAGAACTCAAAACAGCTTATAATATTATTAAGATCCATAATTAGAAGTTCCACTGGTTTAAATTTTAAAATAAGATACACTCTAGAGTGTACATAGAAAATTGGAAAAAAATAGTCATAAATCCTCACTGAAAAAATCCAACATTGTAGGAAATATTTATTTTAAAAAAGAATTTCAAAGAAGATCACTAAGTATTAAAATAACTATATATATATATATATATATATATATATATATATATATATATATATATATATATATATATAAAATTACTATTCATATTTATGATCATCTACTAAATAATGATTCATATTTACATCATCAAATTTAATACCATATGAAGTCTACCACTTTGAAATTTATTCTTCATCTTCTCAGTTTTTCTTTCAATTGAAATGAGAGATTTTCATTTCTCTTCTCTCAGTTCATCCCCAACAAATCTAATTATGCTTATTCTCTGTTTGAGTTCCCTAAATCTATTTATATACTGCTTTTAAATTTCTCCCGCACATTAAAATGACGTTTAGCCCGCGCACAAAATCTGAAACGGCATCCACGACTCCAAAGATATGCACCCGTTGTTTTGACCGGCGGGGTCTATCCCGAACGTAGCATTACGCAGATACAGATAAAGTCAAAAACAAATTTTAATGTTGGACACGGTTCGATTGATTGGTGTTGGACGAGAGCTACTCCGATCTCAAAGACGTAATAATTTCTCAAGCTTTACAATTAAATCAATTTTATAATTAATTTTATTTTTTATCTTTTCTGCACATTTTAACTCCATTAGCAATTATTTTTACTAATAGGAGCTTTTTTTACTCTTCAAGATCTAAAATGCAAGGATTTTTCTTGTGAGCAGCAAATTCTTCCAACAACAAAAATTTTCTAAAGTATGTAGGCTGAGTAATCTTTCGGGGCAGCAAATTCTTCCAACAGCAAATTCTGCTAGCTATCTTCCGGGTGAGCTGATCTCGTGCTGATTGTATGAGCTCGACTTATGTTTGAGCTTGAGTCTGACCTAATCATTAAGTAGTTGAGTTGAGCTCAAGTTAACATTCACTAGAGCTTGATTAATTCGACTCATTTATACTTCTAGGAGGGAGGGCACTATCCATTTAAAAAATAAAATTTACTTTAAATGCAGCATAACATTTACATAATTGAAAAAGTTCTTGATACTTATTCTAGGAGAAATTAATAACTCTAAAAGTTCATTTTAAATGAATTTATTCTCTTATATATTTGTGGATTATTTATTGAAATTTGTCTCGAATGAGTTTGTTTCGATTAAGTTTGAATTCAAATTATTGTTTGAACTTAGGTTCTTACATTTTCTTCACATATGTTGGTCACACAATGCTTTCTTTGCCAAGCTCTATTACGTATTTTCTTTCCTTGGATACATTTCATAGCAAGCTCTATTTTAGAATACAATAGATTATCCATTATGGATGATAATTTCATCTTAAATAAACTTTGATGCATAAATTGTAAGAATTAAATAGTGATGATTAGCTTCTAATTACATTTACCAAATTACTCATTTAAAAATGAAAGAAGCACTAATCTTTAAACATATTTTATCATTTTAAATCATAAGTTTTAAATGAATAAGATGTGTAGTAACCAAAAGACAAAATTTATGATTGAAAAAGCTTTATTGATATTAGCAAAATCGATAAATTATGGACACATTGATACGTAAATCAAAGCCAAAAAGCCTTGATAATTAGCGAATTTGATCGAAATGACCTCTAATTGCAAAATGTACTTTTCCAACGCGTCCAGAATATTAAAATTGATCAAAATATATATTTTGTGCTATTCGACAAATAATCGATGGAGAAGATGAGTCGTCGATATGTTTACGTGCATATTGGAGCTAAAGGCCTCGATGATGTCTAAACAGCCTCAGTTCATGAAATTTATCATGTCGATATCGTCAAAATGTAAAAACCTATCAAAATAGGCTATTCGCGACTAATTTGGACGATCAATGCGAGTGACGAGCAAACTTCAAATCTAGCAACATATTTTCTTGCCAGCAAATTATATAATATATTATTTATTTTAAAACATTCATACTTAATCTATTTATATGTTCTTGATATTATTTGATAAGAGCTCAATATGTGTGACTTTGCCTTCACTTTTCATGAATCAATGCATGCTTCAGCATATTAACTGTTAATGATATATATATATATATATATATATATATATATATATATGAAAATCAAAAGAATTTATTTTAGATGATTTGAATATTTATTTTTCTGCAACGTTTCAAATACTAAAATATAAACGTGATCATATTTATAATATTGTTTAATATTAAAATTAAATATGTTAGTCAACAACATTAATATCTTCCCGAATGCTTGACTGAAATATAATACTCTATAATATTTTGAAATTTCATGCCCAATTTATACGCAACTCAAGTCATTAGGTCTTCGTTCATCTTTTTCTTTTCCATATTTCTTAAGTCAAGCAGGATTATTAACAATAACAACAACAAATAACAACAACAACAATAAGCCTTAATCCCACTAGGTGGGGTCGGCTACATGAATCCTTCATCTCTATTGTGTCCTATTATGTGTCAAATTCTCATTTAATTCAAGTATACTGAGATCATTTTTTATACATCTTAACCAAGTCTATTTAGGTCTACCTCTACCTTTCTTAACATAAGGTAAATCTAATGCATCTACTCTCCTAATCTCATCGACTACCGATGCTTTATGTGGCTAAACCATCTAACTCCCCTAATCTTATCTTCGAGCTACTCCAACTTTTCCCAACATACTCATTTTGCATTCTATCTCTAAGAGTAAAGCCACTCATCCACCTGAGCATCCTCATCTCGTAACACTTACTTAGTCTTATGCTTTCTTTTATTGGCCAACATTCTACACCATAAGTCATTGCGTCTTACCATCTTATAAAATTTTCCTTAAGTTTAAGTGAAACTTTTCTATCACATAATAGGATAGATCCATTCCTCCACTTCAACCATCCAACTTGAATTCTACTAATAACATCTCCATCTATTTCACCATCATTTTGAACAATAGAGCCTAAATATCTGAATCACTCACTCTTATTAATGACTTGATCACCTAAAGTCACAACACTACCACTAAAACTTCTACAACTAAAATTACACTCTATATATTTAGTTTTAGATCTACTTAAACGAAAACATTTAAACTCTAAAGTTGACCTCCATAATTCAAGTTTCTGTTGGACTCACTCTCTAGTCTTATCAATAAGAAGAAAGCATACACCAAGGTACATCTTCTTGTAATTGTCTCATAAGAACATCCATAACTAAAGTAATAACATAATATATATATATATATATCTATATCTATATCTATATATATGACACTCCACCTCAATAAAATTATGACTATTTATACATTTTTTAAATCTCTACTATATATCTAATATTTAATAAATGAATTATTAATAAATTTCGGTTGAAAAATAATTTAGGATGTCATTTTTGAATTCCTTGTGTTATATTTTATTTTTATCAAATACTATTTTTATTTATTTATTTTTTGTTTGTTGAATCATTGATAACAAAATGCATAACTTGTATTACACAGTGATACCTTAATGGCTTTAATTATGTATATGGAATGCAAACCCCTCCATATATAAAATCTTACATAACAAACGATTTAAATTTGGCAAAATAATAATTTTAAATCATCTTTATGAATAAATTGAAATCCTTTTCGTACATCTTTTGTAAGTTAATAAATTTATTTTAATTTTGCATAACTATGTATTTGGATGAATATATGTTTTGTATTTATTTGTTATCATCTTTTATTTATTTATTTATTTTGTTGTTCCAAAAATCTTTTATATTCTAACATAATACTTTCTTGACTATTTGTAAATAAAATGTCCCCATCAAAAGAATTCTATATGTGCTAGCAAGATGTGATGACAAGATTTTCAAAATTGAATCAAACATTGAATAGTAATAAAAAAGAAGTTCTAGATTCAAATGTTCAACTAACTTAATAAATATTAAAATTAATATGATAAAAAAATGACATAATAAGAATGCAATAATAATATTTACAATGACCTAATATATAATATTTTAAATAAGGGCGTTTTTTTCATTGAATATTTTTAATATAATTCTAAATTAAAATTTTAGAACATAATTTTTTAATTATTTATACTATACTTTACATATATAATTATATTTTTTTTATAAATACTTGTAAAAATATCTAGAGTACTGCAGTAGATTGGAGAGTCAATGACAACCAAATTCTAAAGCAATTTCACTAACTTCTTCATATATTTATAGGGAGATTTATATACATACCACATAATTCTTATGTATATATATATATATATATATATATATATAACATCTAAATTTTAATGTTTTTTATATATGGCTTCATAATCTTCAACATCAAATCAAATATATCATCATTATTCATTTTCTAAAAGTGAAATGCACCTTTTTAAGCATACGAAAATGTTTAATAAGTATACATTTAACTTTAGGTATTGAATATATAAATGCATAAGAATTGTGTGATATGCACATAAATCTTCCATATGTATAAGATATTCAACTTCAAAGAACAATGATATACAACTTAGAAGTTCACAAAGCATAAATAATTGAAGAACTGAACCTCAATTGGGATTATTGCAAAAGGAACACCAAGGATATGCGAAGGAGAGAGAGCTATAGAGAGAGAGAGAGAGAGAGAGAGAGAGAGAGAGAGAGAGAGAGAGAGAGAGGCAACTCTAAATATTATCATTTGATCACTAAGAGTGCATTTGGGGCAACGGTGGTAGTGCGATGCGATGAAAGAATACATTGTAGTCTTGTTTGGGAAAATCATTATGGCTTCATTTTGGAGAATTTGAGGTGAGAAAGTTGCATTATCCAACTTGACCTGACAAAGTGCGAAAGCTACCAAAAAGATATAGTCTAACTTTTTAAAATAACAAAAAAATATAATATTCATCACAACTTTTTAGACAACAGCTTCTTCGACAGTAACTTCACCACTGCTTTTTCATACCTATGCAGTTGCTCCAAACAAACTCTAAATTTCCTTCGATGTGAGTGAGCCCAAGTTGTCCCTTCCTTCAACCTTATATATGTGATTCTGAAAGCTCCTAAGTTGTGGCAAGATTCTCCAAGGTAGAGCAATCAAAGATGAGGCAAGAGAAGAGAAGCTCAAAACCACTTCATATCATCCAAGTGAAGCTTCTTAACCATTGTACAATTATTCCAGAGGTACTCTCATAGGCCTTCAAGTGTAAGTTTGTGTAAAACGATCTCTAGATTAAACCGTAGATCTAAACATCTCAATCTCCGTACTAAAGCATCAGAATGGACGCTAAATTTTTGGTAATAGGAATCCATTTGAATAAATGGTCATCATTCCTACCAGGAGTTTAGGGATGATGTATAAGTTGTTTAATCTAATTAAATTAGATAAATAAATATCATTCAATTGGATTACTTGAATCTGAAATTAAGTCCTTAGCTTCTTTATTCACCCAATCTAATTTAATCTATGATCAAACAACCTCACTTATTTAATGTTGTCATTGGGTCATATTTCCATAGTGCAGCACCAACAGAGTCTGTCATGGGTAAAGGGCTCATTGATTGTGCAATTAAATTGAAGTTTAAACCGTACTAAAACCCTTTCAAAATTCATAAATAATTATAAAAACATAAAAAAATTATAAAATTAATTTCTAAAAATGAATCATACTAAATAAAAAAACTCAAGGAATTTTCCTTTTATAATTTTGTCAAGACTTTAAATTCATAAATATTTGTGATTAATCCCAAAATTAATAAAACGTACTAGGTGGGTTCATAAATATTGAGATAATTCAACAATAGTTCAACATATTATTAGCAAGTTAGGAATCTAAGATATTTATTCAGTAGTTTGAAGAGGAGCGTTTAAAGACGTGCACATGCCAAAAATTCATGGAAAGGAAATTGACATCATATTGATTAATGTGAAAATCAAGAATCTATTTTTAAAATTTACATCTATTTATATGGCTGTGAGTATTTCTTATTTCATTCCTTAATTAGCCTATATATTACCCTATATCAAAGACATTATTGAATAAATACAATTCCATCATGCCTTCTATTGACCTCCACATATGAGTCAAGCCCACATGTCGAATTCGACGGACTTCGGAAGTGACAATACGCAAATCGTCGCTCAGAATGCACTGGACGTCACCGAAAATAGTCAAAACGACCTCAGATCGACAAACAGACTATGCCGTCGTAATTAGAATATAGAAATTGATCAGAATATAAATATTACATAATCTAAGAAGCGATCGAGCAGTCAATGTGTCGATGCGCATAACGGAGTCGGGAAGCTGCGAGGATATCCGAATGACCTCCATTTATTGATTGCGTCATTAGCTTTGAAACATCGAAAACTATCAAATGAGACTGCCCACGCTTAATTCGGAGGTGTCTGTGCAAATGTCTAATAATCAGAAGTGGCAGCGCGCAAATCGAGGCTAAAATACACTGGACGTCGCTAAAATCAATCCAAACGACCTCCGATCGATGAACGGACTTTCCATAGCGTTCAGAACATCGAAACTGGTTAGAACATAAATATTACATAACTTGATGATCAACCAATCAATCGATCGAGTCATCAACACGCCTGCACATATATCGAGATCAGGAGGTGCCGACGCAAACCAAACGACCTATGTTTATGAAATTGATTGCACTATTAGCTTCAAAATGATGAAATTAATTGAATAAGACTATTCACACTCAATTCGGATAAGTCTGCGTAAATGTAGAGCGGTCGAAAGCGACGATACACATTTTAAGCTGAAATTGACACAATTTGTTGCCAATTTGAACCAAACAACCTTGAAAACGACGGCCATATTCGTAATATCTAATAACTTCAAATTGATATATATATTGATCATATTATTTTATCGGCATAAAATTCACATTAAAAATGATTAATCAATTTAAAAATCAATTTACAAAAAAACCTAAATCTAATCTTAACCCTAAGTGACCCGAACAGGCCCTAATTTCACTCGGCTCAACTCGACCGGCCTCTCCCTTCACGCACGAGCTGGCTCACATGACTTGATCTCACCTTTCCCTCACGCGATCGCACGACCGGACCGAGCTCCCCTTCACGTGAGCTGACGCTAGACGCACGTTTCCCTCCCTTCATTCGAACGAGCCTGGTAGAGCTCTCCAATTGTTCCCATGCAGGGTAACGCTCCTTCTCCAAACCGACGACAATCCTCCCTCATATTTTCTTTTTTTCTTTCCTCCCATTCCTCCAAAACAAAAGAATATGATTTTCCTTCTTCCTTTTCTTTTCCTTTCTTCCTTCCAATCGAGCTTTTTCTTTTCCTTTTCATTCTCCAAACCGCAAAGAAATCCCCTCTTCCTCCTCCTCCATTTCACTAATCCCCTCATTTCCACCAAAAAAAGTAGAAAATTTCACCTCTTTCCCTCACTAAACCAATCCGAATTTCGTTGCAATTTCTTCACCATAACCGGGGAAGAACACCGTCAAGAGATGAGTTCTTCTTCGATTTCTGCCGCTCTCCTCAGATCACCTCTCCAATCTTCACTGCAAAGGAAGTAACACTCAAGAAACGGTTCTTCTGGCGTCGCCTCCCTCAGATCACCTCCAATCTTCGCCACAATCGGAGGAAGCAACACCATCAAGAGGCACGTTCTTCTTTCGGTTTCCAGCGTCACCCTCCTTGCATCACCTCTCCAATCTTCGCTTTGCGGCAATCAGAGGAAGCAACACCAAGAGGCGGGTTCTTTCGCTGGCGTCGCATTCCTTGCATCACCTTTTCAATCTTCGCTATACCGCAATCGGAGGAAGCAACACCATCATGAGGCGGGTTCTTCTTCTGGTGTCACACTCATTGCATTACATTCCCAATTTTCTCTTCACTGTAACCGGAGAAGCAACACCATCATGAGGCAGGTTCTTCTTTTAGTTTCTAGCAAATCCAACCCCATCTCTTTGCTGATCTTTGCAGCGCGCAAAAAATTGAGTCAGAACATGTGGGATGTGTGAATGTGGATATATATACATGCTTGTGTTTCTTTGCAGATTTAAAGGCCTCGTCGTACTCATGAGGGCACAACAAGATGAAAAATTAGTTGCGGTGTTGCAAGATATCGCTCGCTATGCTCATGAGAGTGTACCGAGTAAGCCAACATTCGTTAGATGTTGCTCCCCCTAGATAAAATTCTACCAAAATTTTGTCTAATTTCTAGACTTAGAAAAAAATAAAATAAATACACATTGTATTGCATTTTTCTTACTATAGGTTTCAAGACCCCGCTGATACCCATAAGGGCGTAGTGGGTGTGAAGATGGTTGTGGTGTCGCAAAATACCACTCACTATGCTCATGAGGGCGTATTGAGAAAGCCAAAACACTCTCGATACAGCCCCCTATGTGGGGATGATGTCAGGAGGCTGCCAAAATTGTGTCAAATCTTTTGACTTAGAAAAAATGGGAGAGTGAAATGAACTGGCTTAAGAATGTTAAGTAAGGAAACCTACAACTAATTTTAAACTAAAAATATCTAACAAAAGAAAAGGAGAAAGTAAAATGACATACAACAAATATAAAAGTAAAATAAAAAAGAGGGGTGAAAAATACTTACGAAATCTATTTAAGTAGAGTTGAAAGCTCACTAAAGTTTCTAATCGTTCTCTTTCAAATGCTCCAACTCCAACCCTTCAAATAAATGAAATGGAATGTGATACTCCCTCTTGGCCTTATTTATAGAAATTAGAAGGGATAATGAAGGGTCAACTTTCAAAAGAAAAAGAAGGGAAAAATGAATGTAGAAAAGTTTGAATAAAAAGAGGAGGAAAATAAATGTAGGAAAGTTCGAATAAAAAGAGGGGGAAAATGAATGTAGAAAAGTTAAAAAAAGGAGGGGGAAAATGAAAGCTACTCTGAGGGGTACATCTTCTTTTAAAATAATAAATTAAACTATCTTCTAAATCTATAGCTTCAAAACAAGGATCGCCACCGGATCTGCAACTCTTTACACAAGCAGACAGAAGGCGACACTAAACCAAATGCTGCATGAATGAAGAAGCTTTCATTCAATACAAAAATTAAGAAATTTCATTCTAATTATGATTTTCAAAATCAACGAAATCACTGATTAGGTGAAATTAGCTAAGCTATAAACACATGCATGTGCTCAGACATAGAGATTTCAAGTGTAAATTTTAATGTATGAAAAGACTGTGCAGACTAAATTAGAAACAATTAAATATTAATTTGAAAAATCTAATAAGATATTAGATCAATTTATAACGTATTCTACGCCATTATTCTTAAATCCACTCGCATGGACCCCGTACATCCAATGTATAATTCAAGTTCTGAGATGCCGATGGCGTTCCCCTGCTTAGTCTTAGATTGGGTCAGTCAACAAAATCTAAAAATCTATTATAAAAATTTCAACTAAGTGAAAAATCTGAGAAATTGATTATGTGAGGTGATAGATCTAATCTTCTGTTAGCAACTAAACAGAGTTGATAGGATCTAAAGCTCTTAAACATATTCAAATTAATCAATTTTTCAAATCAAATGAATTCAAAATAAGTATCAATCTAAAAACTGCTTAAATGAAATTTAATCATTAAAAGCTTAAAGAAAAACTCAATCTATCCACCTTCTATAATTATTTATCGAAGGTGATAAATTAGGAAAACTTTAGCTCACAAAGGCGCCAATGTCAAATCAAGTGTTCAACTATGTTCACTCTCAATCAACCTCTTGCCAGTGAGGACGTGGCCCATGTCCTCTAACTGTGGCGGCTCCAGATGAAATGCATGACCGAGTCCTCGATGTGGTTTGGCCAGCTCCATTATATTACGATCAGACCGTAAAGATACATGCTTCCAATGGCTTTTGAGTTGTGAATCATAGGGTATACTTGATAAGGCAAATAGCCTTTTGTTAGCTAAGGTAGACTTAAGTCTGTCTCCTTAGACAAACACCATCCCAAGTCTATAAGGATTTCTTGGACGACGTAACTCTCATTTCGATGATCCTTCTATCGTGTTGACTACCTCCTTTGACTAAGACTAGAGATCATGACGTACCGGATAACAAAATCAGATCTGGGATCGACGCCATCATTCCCCAACCATCTGGTTTAAGCTAAAATGGTGAATTTCATAAATATAAATTCTGAAACGCAATATGCTGCTACTATACGCTACGAATTAAGTGACCTAACGAATAGCCTTAATTGAAAGTTCTTTCTCACCTATTGGGAGAGGTAATTAACTATAGGAGCTTGCACCTATAGGAAACTTAGAACCAGATCTAAAGTTCTCACCAAATTAAGATGAAATCTCTAGGTAGTGTCTTATCTACTATTCCATCTGCCCTCTGAAAATTACACCGACACATTTAAATCACTCTCATTAATTCAATTCAATATTGTCGAGAGGTCAATGAATTTTCGGAGCTCACACCTTCCCCACACAAACTAATTTAAAATCAAATGAAATATAAATCAATGTAACTCCTAAATAACTATTATTTAATCCAAATTCAAATCAATCATATCATTTAAAACAAAATAAAGATAACGATAATACTAAAACTAAAATTAAAATAAAATCTAACACTAAATAAAGAACTAGAATTTTCTCAAATTAATCTTTTTATGCTACAGTAATTCTCCTAAGACCTACAAAACTCTTACCCTAAAGAGTTCTATATAAGTTTCTTTGGGGTAAGTTCATAAAAAAAAAATAAAACAATTCATTACAAACTATTGATCATCACCGTTCACCTTGAGAACCTAAACAGTCGAATTTTCAAATGGTTGGAAGCGTAATAGAAGTTGAAACTTTCAGAACTGATAGAAGATTTCAAACTTTCAAATTTCAAGAAACCGGCGTAATATGATCATATGTTGTGATAAATTATTCAACGTGGAATGGAAAGACATTAATGAGCTTGATCAAATATATGTCATAAAACTAATTCTAAAATGACTAAGAATGACTTCGTAACCCCACAGAAGAATTTTCATATTTATGCTGTATCTTCCAACCATATTCAATGCATTTTAGACATGTCATCTTTCTTGGCTTTATCAATGTCGAGATAATAAATGGAAAAAAATGTAACGGGCTTCAAGATGGGGTTTACATATAAGCACCATCAAGAAATTTAGCTCTGAAATCATATAATGTAGTTCAAATGATGTCAAATTGATGTTGGGTTTTGAAAAAAATACTGATCATATATTTCAGTAATCCTATGAATGCCTTTGATTTGTTTTTCTCAAAAGAGATAATGGTATTAAATAAGGGAGTACTTTGAAGAGAAAAGCAGGGTAAAAACTAAATTAACACAGCATTGCTATGGCATCATCATGGTTATTAGGAACTACGGTGATTTGATCATCATGGTACAATAACAGCCAAGCGAACAGAAATGCAGAGGAGAGAAAAGGGAATTCATCGATTACAAGAGAGAAAGCTAAGATGTGATAAACAAAGGCTAGGAGGAATCTTTAACTTTCATTACCTAATCAATAATTCACACACTATACAAGCTAAAACAATCCAATTTATAGAAATAGGATGATCAGATAAGAATAAATTAATGTGAAATCAAACCAAGAAAACTACTAAAGTCTACAATTTAATCCAAATTCACATCAAATATATATCATTTAATTCAAAATAAAGATAATCCTACAACAACAACAACAACAACAACAACAAGCCTTAATCCCACTAGGTGGGGTCGGCTACATGAATCCTTCGTCACCATTGTGTCCTATTATGTGTCAAATTCTCATTTAATTCAAGTATACTAAGATCATTTATTATACATCTTAACCAAGTCTTTTAGGTCTACCTTACCTTTCTTAACATAAGGCAAATCTAATGCATCTACTCTAATCAGTCATCGGACCGACGCTTTATGTGGCCAAACCATCTAAGGCTTTTTTTCCCCTAATCTTATCTACCGTGAGCTACTCCAACTTTTTCCAACATACTCATTTTGCATTCTATCTCTAAGAGTAAAGCCACTCATCCACTGAGCATCCTCATCTTTGTAACACTTAACTTAGTCTTATGCTTCTCTTTATTGGCCAACATTCGCACCATTCATCAGGTCTTACCACCATCTTATAAAATTTTCCTTAAGTTTAAGTGGAACTTTTCTATCACATAATAGCCGATGCATTCCTCCACTTCAACCATCCAACTTGAATTCTACTAATAACATCCATCTATTTCACCATCATTTTGAACAATAGAGCCTAAATATCTGAATCGCCCACTCTTATTAATGACTTGATCACCTAAAGTCACAACACTATCACTAAAACTTCTACAACTAAAATTACACTCCATATATTCGCTTTTAGATCTACTTAAATGAAAAACTTTAGACTCTAAAGTTGACCTCCATAATTCAAGTTTCTGGACTCCTCTAGTCTTATCAACAAGAAGAATGTCATCAGCAAAAAGCATACACCAAGGTACATCTTCTTGTAAATGCCTCGTAAGAACATCCATAACTAAAGTAAAAAGATAAGGGCTTAATGTTGATCCTTGGTGTAATCCAACTAAAATAGGAAAATATTTTGTCAATCCTCCTTGTGTTTGGACACAAGTAACAGCTCTAGTATACATATCCTAATGACTTGAATACCAATATTAACCTTTCTCTTTCTAGAACTCTCCAAAGAATATCTCTTGAGACTTTATCATAAGCTTTCTAAATCAATAAATATTATATGTAGATCCTTCTTACTTTCTCATGCTTCTCCATCAAACCTCTTAACAAATGTATAACATCCATAGTAGATCTACGGCATGAAACCAAAATTGTGAGAAAATTCATCACATCGTAACCTATGCCCAATTACTCTCTCTCATAATTATAATGTATGGCACATTAATTTAATTCCTCTAAAATTTGCACACTTTTGCACATCCCTTTTATTCTTATAAAAAGGAACCAACAAATTCTTTCTCTACTCATCTAGCATCTTTTTAGTCTTTAAAATAACATTAAAAAGATTTGTAAGCCAAGAAATTCCTTGATCTCCTAAACATTTCCACACATCTATTGGAATATTATCCGGTCCTATTGCTTTTCCACATTTCATTTTCTTTAAAGCTTCACTAACTTTATTTACTAATCATGATAGAAATGAAATTCTCTATTTGTTTAGGTATTAAGGTTGCTAAAATCAATTGTACTTTGATCCTTCATTGAAAAGTTTATCAAAATACCTCATCCACCTATTTTCAATATCTTTTCTAAGAAAAGCACTTTATTATTTTCATCCTTAATACCCCTCACTTGAACTATGTCTTTACTTCTCCTATCTCTTTGCTTGGCTAACTTATACATACATCTTTCACCTTCTTTGGTATCTAATCTATTGTATAAATCACTAAAAGCTAAATTTTTGTATCATATATATTGCTTTCTTAGAATCTCTTGCACTTTTTATATCTTTCAATTCTCCAATTTTACATCTAAACTAAGTTTTATAACAATGCTTCTTATTTCTTATCTTTTCTTGCATACTCGACTCACCACCAACTATTCTTATTAAAAGAAGCTTTTCCTTTTGATTCTACAAGCACATCTTTAGAACTTGCTTAATTTCACTTGATATTTTTCCAACATAATGTTTTCCTTAACATCCCAAATTCTAATTTCTTGTAGCTTGCTCTTAAAAATATTTTTATTTGTGTTCTTTAAGTGTCCCCATCTAATCCTGGGATAATAATTTAGTTTATTTTTCTCTTAAACCTTTCATCTTAAACCAATAATGATGTTGGGTACTTAAAATTTCACTTGGAATGACCTACAATTTTACAATCTAAATAATCTATTTTTCTTATAAAATACTAGATCCATTTTATAAGTAATAATATGTTCATCTCTTTATTAAATAAAGTATAACTACAAAATCATAAGCAAAATCTAATATAGTCCTACCATTAGTCACTCCAAAACCATAACCACCATGAATTTTAAAATTTCTTTCTACCATAAATGTCCATTTAAATCTTTAAGAGGTATTAAATCCTTCTAATTCATTCCAAAATTTTCTTTTGAGCTTACCTCCAAACCTACTTGAGGAGCATATACAATAATCTTAATATCAATAATCTTTAGAGCTATAATTCATCTCCACATCTATTACTTATAACATTATCCTTCAAACTTTATCTATAATCACACCTACACCATTTCTAGTTCGACTTTTACAATACCAAAGTTTAAAACCTAAACTATCAATCTCCTTGGCCTTCTCACCAACCCATTTAGTTTCTTGAACACATAAAATATTTATCTTTCTATGAACCATAATATCTATTAATTCCATTAATTTACCTGTAAGAGTACCTATATTCCAAGATCCTAACCTAATTCTAGTTTCATGGACTAACTTCTTTTCCGCATCCCATTCATAAGGGAACCTCATTTAACATTACCCCATGCAATGTTCTAGCACATTTTTTGGTGTATTCAAGTCATAAACGCGCCGCCTGTGGACGCATTAACACAATGATTTAAAGGATTCACGTCATGATTATTTCGACAAATTTTACGCTGGCTGTCGACTACCTAACGCAACCCTCCACATTTTGCATCCGGACTTGGGACCGGCAATGGTAGTGTTAAATAAAGATAATCCTACATTAAATAAAATAAAATTTGAAATGAAATCTAAAAACAATCAAACGTACTAAATTTTCTTGAAGTAATATTCCAGTGTTGCATCAGATACTCTAAAAAAGCCAAAAAATAGCTCATATGAAATAATCCCTACCGAATCCAAAACCACAGTCATCCTGCACTCATCTTGGTCATCAGTGATCGGGTTACCAGCTATATAGCCCTGAAATAATTCATCATTACAATCTAATGACAGAATGATATAAATTATAAAATGGATTCTGCCCGTAGATTTATTTATACTAAAATTTTGAGCAACATGTTAAATTTATTGGGATCCAGGCACAAAATTGCTGTACTGCTACCACCATTAAAATATAATAAATGTATGCTCACATGCCTTGAGATTCAGTATTGGCTGTTGCCATGCATCATTTCCTGTGGGTTGAAATTGCAAGAAGATCAAGTGTTTGATTTTGTTTTAATTTTATAAATTGAAAAAAAAAAGCAATCGTCTGCTACTTTTGAAGCAACAATTGGTATCATCTTCCCACCAAAGAAGTCTCCAGCAACATAGAATGGATTCGACGTGAAATGAGGGTGATCCATAAACCACTGTAATTTTTTCAAGAAGAAATCATTTGAGGCATAATTGTGGAAATTAAATACCTGAATTACACTCTGTAAAAATCATATAAAAAACTAGTTCTATCAGGTAAAACATCATTTAGGAAAAGAAATTTAATGCAGAAGTAACGCAAAGGGTTTTGTTATCTATTGTAAAAGAGTCCAGTCAAAGAATGCAAAGCACTTCTCTTTCATGCATTAGAAGAACAATGTCTATCAAGGACATCTAAAATATACCTCTCATAAATCTGTAAACTTTACCAGCCCTACCTTTCTTATGAATCTGTGAACTTCATCTGGAAAAAGTAGGTCATCACTGTAATAATTTTCAGAGCTCAGTGAGAAAGAAAATCCAGTACCAACTGGACAATCCACGAAAATGATGCTGCTGAATTGAGAAATCCAAAAATGTTTATAACAAGATAATTAATAACATAGTAAATGCGGCTATAGAAATTGGAAAACTACTATAAATGCTAGATGGAAATTAAACTCCTCACCTTTAACCAGGACTAAGTATTAGAGACCAATTTGGGCAAGGTTTATTCACTTGCATTATAAGGAGCATTCTCAAAAAGTAATGGTCATGTACATATGATTAGAAGATAGAATCATCCATCTGTAATAAAAAAAAGTACTCACTTTTTTTTTACATTCCCCACTGAGTTAGGTTTGGGATAAATTGATGAAAAAAAAGACTAGAAAAATACATATAAAAATTGAAAATTATAGAAAATGTTATCTGTTTAAAATATTCTGTTCTAACTATAAGAAGTGACACAACTTTTATAATTGTCTAAATTTCTTTTAAGATGTATATAAAAATTATTCTTAGATCATATTTTGGACATTCTTAGCTCCGCTTTAAAAAAATGACTAATACTATTAAGACTAATTGGATAAACCACTGATGTGGAAAGTTATCAAAAACAATGACACTAAGGCTGCCTTGTTCCTGTGGCAATCCTCTAAAGCTAACGCTCATTCTATTTTATTTATATTGGTAGTCCTTATAGATATTTTTAGATTAAATTTGTTCGTGGCTACCTGGTGATACCACAATCTTATTGATAAGTATAAAATAAGCCTAATAAAGAGAATAGAGAGAAAGAAAAGGATAGAAAGAAATATTGAGATTTTACTAGTTATAAGAATGCATGAGCTACTCAAGCCAATTAAAATGTGTCAGGTTCATCCACTGACTCCAATTTATAGGTTCAAAATGAGGTTTAGTGCTACAAAAAATGGACGACACTATCAATATTCCCCAAAAGGACCAAAACTGATCAAACTTCTATAACATTCGGACATATTGACTCTTCTAACCATGTCCCGCAATTTGTAGTACAATATCTCTTAATAAATATTTAATCATGTCTTTAATAAAATTCCAAAGCTTCACTTTCTAGATTCTTAGAATTCTCTCTTTTTCATCCATTTTTTATTCTGTCTTGTGATTTTGGTAAGGTTTTGATATTGTCCACGGATAAATTTGAATTCAACAACCTCAAAGATATGATAAGTGTGAATTAATTTCAAGAAATAAACACCAAGCAACATGACAAGTAGAGCAGCACCACATAAATGCACCAGTTAACATGGAACAACTTAGAGCTAGTGAGTAATAAATAATTGGCAAAGACAAATAGGATGACAAGAATGACTCAAGAAGCATTGGTGCCCATTCCTAAAATCATTCTAAGTGTGGAAGAATTGGAGAGATCATTTGATTTTATCATTTGAAGGAGACCTTTAAGTTTCAGAGTGATAACTTGTTCTCTATAAGTAAATGAAACCTGCCACCCAAACAACTATGAGAAGTCAAATCCTTCCCAATGGATTAAAAAGAGAAAGGCTCAATTAATAAAAGCATTCTTGAGGAAGATCACTAAAGAAAAAACAAAAAAAATTTAAGATTCCACATCTTGATGCTTACAAGGGGAAGGCAAACCCTGTTGATCATGTAGCTTATATTGAGTCAACTACATTCCTGTTGGATATAGATGATGCTCTAAAGTTTCATATTGTCTTCACTTTCATAATCAATCGCCTATCCCATGGATCTTCTTGGTTCTAGTAGGTGTGATAATGTCTTTGTTGAGTTCAAAATGATGATTATAAGTCAATTCATTAATGTTTAGAAGATGCTAAAGAATCCGTAAGATTTAATAGCCCTTTTGGTAATGAAATAGGAGCCAAGTCCCTAAGAAACTTTATTGTGAGATTTTAAAGAGCAATATTTGAAGTGATAGACTTGGAGGAAGTAATAGGTCAAGCATCACTTACCCATAGTCTGTGGTAAACACCTTTTAGATATACCTTTGAATTGCAACAATCAGAGATGTTGACAAAACTACTCGATCTCATCACAGTCATATCAATGTTGGAAAAATAATAAAAAATCTATCACCTATTCATCAAGTCGCCCAAAGGGTAATTTTTTTGGGTATTGTTTAAAATAGAGTAATAAAAATTTCATCGCAAAATTGCCTTAGTGTTTTTTTGAAAAAATCACAATGAGGTTTACACCTCATCGGTGTTATACAAGGCACAATTCAAGATATGCCTCGCCTCAATTTTAGTGAGGAGTGCATTTTTTAAATCTATTTTTTAATCAAATATAAGCTTAACTTGCCCAAATAATATTCATGCCTTAACAGGCACACAATCTAGCTTGAGTTATTTTGTAAGGCAACAATTTGCATTTCAAATTACACTTCAATTGTCATTACCTCTTCATCATTTTTCCACTCCAGCAATATCAACTTTCTCAGTAAATTTGGCAAAGGCTGGTTTAACTAACTGAGTCTATCAAAGAAATGATCGTTTACCCTAGATGGTTGCAACAACTCATCTCCCATCCTATCCACCTTCTCACAGCATTGAATTGCTCTTAGCATTTTCTTTACTATCTTCGTCCCCTCACCATTTACAACTTATTATTTTTCAATTATGGTCTCGTGTTTGAATCAAAGGTATCACTCAAAATTCCCTCAATTTTGTTCCTATGGATTGGTCAAATTCAAATAGAGGACAAATCTTGACTAAAGCTTTGACCACTAAATATCATAGAAAAATTTTAAACAAAAGTAGAATAATGATTATCATTGAAAAATGGATTTGCACACTTACACAACAAAATTTGATTAAAGAGAGTGCTAACTCAATGAGCGACTCTGAACTATACTAAGCATGCGACTCTGAACTATACTAAGCATGATCCAACTCTCACAATTATAGATTCAAAAATAAATAAATAAACAAAGTTGTTCATCAAAACCCACCAATGTTTATCCCAATAAATGGAGCCCAACTAGTAGTGTGAATATTCCATCCTTTTATGGAAGATGTAAAGAAAACTTTCTTGTATCAATCCCTCGCCCATTTTAATCCTTCAATTTCTATGTTCTTAAAAACATGGATAAAGTCATCCTAGTTGATTTTATTTTTAGCATATATTAGTAAATACTCACACACTATTAGATAAGTTGTTCTTGCAAAACAAAAAAAAAATTCTACCATAATAACACAAGAATTTGGAGCTATTGAGACTAGAGTCAAATCATGATGCAAATAATAGATGACTATTCAATAGAAAAGGGGTGTCGTAGCCTTGAATAAATTTGATCTTAGAAAAAACAGAGTTCTTTGTGTATCATTGTATTTAGAAACTCTCCTTCCATTGAAGCTCGAAACATAAAGTGTCCCCTAATGGCCAAACTCTTATGATAAATTGAGATCCTCCTTCGTGATCAATGAAGAAAAATTAAAACTTGCCTTTATTAATAAGCTTAGAGAAGCCCTTAGCACAACATATAGTGAGAAAATTTTTATTGTGAAAAAATTGTGAAGGGATGGAAATTAATGACAAATAGAAATAACTAGGAATATAAGGAAACAAGGTGGAAGGCAAAGTGTCACACAATCCAAGGTCAAATCATAAAATATTACTTATATTTTTTTAAAATTGAAGTAGCAATAACAATTAAATCAAAAGATAATTTGATACGCTAAAACATAATTCTCATAAATATTCAAATCTCTAAAAATTTATGAATTCATTGTTTCCTATAAAGACAGACAAGGGTGGGCACTCTCTTCTTCTCTTCTCTCTCTAGGTTGGAGTTTTCCTAGAGCTTCTCTCTCTATGGTGGGAGGTGGCCGGTGGTCACCTCCTCCCCGGGACAAGGGCAAGGGTGGAAGAAATGGCAGCAAGGAGACAAGCTTGGAGAGGTCTAGGGATGACTGTGGAGGCAAGGCTGCGGCTAGTAGTGGAAGCTCGAACCCATCTGGCAATGGAACAGTACTGGGATCGGTCTCTACTACAGTACCGAGCGAGAATGATGGTTCTTCAAAATCTAAGGAGATGGAAAGGGAGACTATTGATGTTCTCTTAAAGACTAGGCGGAATAGCACCTAGCAGCAGGATGGTGAAGCTTGCGGCCAGGCCCGAGCTCAGTCGAATCCTAGAGGAACTTGCGACATCAAGACAGCAACTGGTGGTAGTGAATTAAGGGCTCTGCTTGGCAAAGAGGGCGTCCAATTTGCGGCTCGACTGGGCATTAATTGCTTGAAATACGCTCGATCGTCGGTCAAGGCAAGAGAGAAGCCGAATGGTAGTGGAATGCAGGCTGAGGGGAGCTCAGCGTCTATGTCCCTAGCTGCGCATCTGGAGGCCGAACATATCCGTGGGGTGGGATGAATCGAGAACTTGTAGCAGTCGCTGGAGGCAAGCCGAACCGGCTAGAAGGTGATGCTTCAGGTATGCAATTCAACTCCTCTGAGGTTGAATGTCCATGGGTGTGTGTCCCCAAGAGTATGGAAATTGCTTGTGTTAATGATAATGTCGGACTCCCATTGTTTTTGGGGCAGCTGGAGATGATCTGCATATGGCTGACTGCAACAATTTTGAACAATGCACTAAAGGTGCTTGAACGAATGCGTCAACAAGTGGAAACACCTTGGATGGGCTGTTCGAAGGCAGAAATCTAGACTCCATTGGTAAAGGAAACTGCAGCATGGTGGATGACTAGATATTTTGGTCAGACGGCACGGAATGACCTCTATCCAAGCAGCCAACACTAGATAGCTCAAGAATAGCAGGATGGGACAACATTCAGGATAGCCGAATCCCAATCCATGGAAATAGAAGGAATTTGTGAAGTTGAACAAGATCGATATTAATTCAACTATGGAAGAGGATGGCATCACAATTGCATTAAATTTTGGAGCTATGGAGGAGAATTGGATGAAACTTAAGAAGGCATTGGTTGGAAAGGTCCTCGAGAAGAAACCACCTTTCTATTTCTTAAACAGTGATCTCCAAAGGAAATGGGGCCATTGAGGTAACTTCAAGCTAATTATGGTTGCTCCGGATTATTTTGTGTGCATTTTTGATACAACGGAAGCTCGGGATGTTGCTCTTATAAATGGCCCATGGTTCTTGGGCGCAATGTCATTGAAATGTATAAATGGTCGCCGAATTTTACTCCGAAATCTTTAGGTGGACTGTCCTCCTCAGTTTGGGTTTGTTTCCTAGATTTACCTCTTCTCTACTGGGACAACAACAATATTGCCCACATAGCATCTTTCATTGGTGAACCACTATGGGTGGATCACCAAACAAATAAGTTGGGTCAAAGTATGTATGCCAGAGCCTACATTAAGATTGATCTATCCAAAAAAACTCTCAACGAGGGTTTGGATTAAGGGAGTGAATGTTCACTTTTTTCTATCATGTTGAATATGAAGGCATTACACAATTGTGTTTCCACCGGGTTTGTTGGACACAAGATAAACTCCTGCCCCAACTTAAAGAAAGGCCTCAGTAGCAATATCCACCTCAACAAGGGAGTATGGCCCCATTGTTGTGGCACCAACTAGTAGCTCTGCTCCTTTGGGCGAAGGGATTCTTGGACAAAACAAAAAATCTGCTCTCCCAAGTGAAGTGGGGGAGTGTAGCAACTCCAAGTTGATTGTTCCTCCACTCTTTGATCTCCCATATGATGATTCTAGCACCCTGTCCAAGGAAAATTGCAGGTCTGTATGACCCATGACCAGCATCTAAACCTTCAATCTGCTGATAAACAACAAGGAAAACAACTACTTGTAGCTAATGAATACTATGGTCCTTGGGCCCTTGGTACAAGGAGGAAGAAGCCAAGTAATCGTGAAGCCTCTAAAGCACTTATAGTTGACCTCAATGGCAGGAACTATAAGCAGTAACCCAAGATTAACTCAGTGGGAAGATGGAGGGTGGCAAATCAAGATCCAATGTTAGAGGAATCGTGGAGGCTGAGTGGGAGGCTCCCTCACAAGTAGCAAATTCGATAACTCCAAAAATATTTAAGGCTTCTTCTGGTAGCCCAAACTCTTTTAATCTTCCTAAGAAGTTAACCTCTAGCAAGAGTAGATTCGGAAAACAATGAGTCCCAATGGCCACTGTGATCAAGAAATCAAACAGTTTGGCCCTATTGAAATTCTCTCAAGAAGAAGAAAAAAGTGATCGTTGAAGTTGCGGATGGTGGGGATGTGTCCTCTATGTGTGCTTAATGACTGCTTTTCTGGTTTTGAATTGTTGAGGGGCCCGGAAGAAGGCGACGAGCAACTACTTACGACACCTTATTGGAGAGCACAATGCTCTCCTTATTGGCCTCTTAGGAACTAAGGTTGAGGACATTAGTAGAAACGAAATTAATACTAGTGTTAGGAGGAATTGAGACTTCATTCATCATCCAGCTAATGTAAAATATAGTGGTATTCTAGTCCTATGGAGGAAGGATTTGATCTCTTTTGAACCTATGGCTCTATCCGAGCAATGCATCATCGACAAAGCTTGTCTCCCTGATAACAATATATGACTGGCTGCTATTATATATGCCAACAACAACTATCATGCTATAAGAGACCTTTGTAGTCAACTCTCCCCTCTTTTGAAAGAGAGACTGCCTACTATAGTTGGTGGGGATTTCAACTGCATTACTAGTGGATCAACAAGAAAGGAGGTAAATCATTCAGCTACTCTCCAGCTATCGATATATTGAAGGAATTTATGCTAAAGAACGACTTGCATGACCTTGATTTTATGGGCCCAAGATACACTTGGACCAATAATAAAGAGAGGAGAAGTAGATATGGGTTCGACTATATCGTTTCCTCATCAATTATGTAGCATCTAATCTACCCTCTTCTGCAAAGACTATACATCTAACCCAGATTGCCTCCAATCATTGCCCCATCCTCTTACATGTTCAACCCTCTGTGTACAAAAAATAGAGATGGATTCGGCTTGAAGACACTTGGCTCTATACCCAATGGCTTGGATGCTTGTGTGGAAGTGCTGAAATAAATAGGTTCTTGAATCCAAAACTGAAATCCTGAATCTGAAATGCAGCCGCATATTGAAGAACCTCTTTTATTGGAGTAAGAATCGACTAAAGGAGTTAGAAGACAACAAACTGAAGCTAGAAGGCAGAATCGGCGAGTTATAGCATATTGTTTGATCCTCAGTAGGACTTTCGATGACTGAGGAGGCTGAACTCTGCCAAAAGGTTAACGAACTGAATTCCACTTTTGCTTGGCTCAATACCTGGTGGAAATAAAGAGCAAAAGTGTGATGGCTGGAAAATGGTGATGCAAACACAAATATCCTTCACACAGTTGCCTCGGCTAGATGCAGGAGCAATAAAATTTTTGGAGTTAAACTTGCTGATGGATAGTTCTTCGAGGATCCTGATGCTATTCATTTCAAATTCCTGGAATTCTTTAGGAAAAATGGAGTGCCACCTAAATCTCCATGTTCGGATGGCCATCCTTTGGTGAAAACCCACATATTGCAAATGATATTGGTAAACTCTCAGAGGCTAATGTTGGGGAGCAAGAAATTTGGGAGGTTATCTGATTTATGGGTCCAAACCGAGCTCCAGGTATCGATGGGATCACCACATCTTCTTATAAAACTTTTGGAGAATCATTGGCCAGGATGTTTGTGAAGCCGTGAAGGAGTTCTTCAGCATGGGGGAAATGCCATCGACATGGAAAGAAACCCTTATTGTGCTTACTCCTAAGACCCCTGGTGCTGATGGTTGATCTCCATGCATACGCCATAAGTCGAGTCGATCTCAAAAACCAAACCGATGGACTTTGAATACAATGATATACAAATCGCTAAAATGTCACTCACAGATCGAAATGACCGATTGATGAGCAGACGTCGTGTCATGTTTAGAACGTCAAAATTGATCAAAATATATATTTACACAATCCGACGGTTGAACGATCAAGAATGAGGGATGTCGAAGTGCCTACGGATATATTGGAGTCGGGCGCAATCTCAAACGCATTCCGTTCAAATTGATCGTCGTTAGTGTCAACATTGAAATTTATCATGAGATTGTTAGTTATTGATTTGGGCAATTACGTAAATATCGGTAGTGACCGCACAATTTTTTTGAGAAATTGATCGATTCACGATTTGACCAAATGATTTATGATCGCGAAAGGTTATTCCGTTGCATCCAGAACATCAGAATAATTACAGATTGATATATATATTGCCCATGTAATAATATCAGCACAAAAATCCGAATTAGGGTAGATTAAACACCTAAATAAATAAATAAATAAATAAATAAATATATATATATAATCCTAACATCTAACATCTAATCCTAACCGGATCGATCCCACAGCCGCACGATATTCCTCTCATCCACTCTCCCGCAGACGAAGGAATTCGAGCTTCTCTCGCGAGCATCGCACGCGAGCGCTCATCCGTCCGGCCTCCCGCACGTGAGCGGCAACCCTCTTTCCTGTTTCGGCAACCCGAGCACCGCAAGTGACCGAATCGCATGCACACGACCGTGTGACCCGAACGCTGCAGCCCTCCTATCCGACCCGAACTGCACCCTGCCGCGCGAGCAGCTCCCACGTCACTTCCTCTCTTCCCCCTCCCCGTTCCCTCCTCCCAGCCACACGAACCAAACTGAATCGAGCGACCCTTCCTGATCTCTCCCTCTTTGTCTTCCTGTTCATCCATCTGATTGCTCAAACCGAGCCGCAACCCCTTCGCCCACCCATGGCATTCTCCCGATCGGAGGCTAGGTAAGTGCCGATCTCTTCTCCCTCTTTTTCTCAGTGATTTCAAAAAAAAAAAAATCAGAGAAAAAAATTGTGAAAAAAAGAGATTCATATTATCTCGTCGATTGCGTCATCGACTCGCATCGTTCGCAATTGTATAAAATGTGTGTGGATGGGTAAAGTATATTATGCTTGATTTTTATGCTGGTACTCGAGGAGTCTATGCATATCTTTTTAGACGAGTAAATTGGAGCTTATATAGCTGCGGTGTTGCAAAACACCACCCATGAGCGTCTTTTTAGACAGGTGGGCAGGCCTAGCTTTGGTAGAAATCTCCCTGGCTAGGTGAGGTGTTGCTAAAATTTTGTCAAAATTTGGATTAACGAGGGACAATAAAAATGACATTTGAAACCTAAATTGAAGTTTAAATTAATATTAAATCAAATTACAATCTCCTAAAATGAAAATTGATTTACAAAAATCGAACTCAAATGACACTTATGGAGGACTCAACAACTCATCATAAACATGAAAGTAATTTTCAAAGAACATTTATACCCTGCATTTGAACTTAGGATTGAAGCATGTTGAATCCACAGTGCATTTGAGTACTTTTCTTTAAGCTAGAACTAAGCTCAAATGAAATCTATAAGATAGCTTACAAGTCATTTGAGTACTTATTTGTAAATAATGCATGCAAATCACTTAAGAAAGGCTTGCTCATATCTCTAAATAACTTGATTATATGAGGTATTTGTGTTAAAATATGTGCTAGTAATTCAAAACATATATGACATACACTACGAGACTTCTCATATCTAAATGGGCATGTACCTAAGTTTGATGCCTCGAAGCTTATGCTAATCATAAAGTGAATTACATGCAATGCAAATCTTATGTTGAAGACTTGTGTTTAAATGCATATGAACAATCAAATATTTCAAAATGAAATCATTCATGCATGCATTACGAGGCAGTCAAACTTCTAATTGCTATCTTGAAATTTGTGCAAATAATGAAGTGATTCATACATGCATATCACATGATAAAATAAATTTGACTATAGTACCTCAAGAAGTATGCATATCTAAATGAATTCAAAGTATATTATGTCTCGTAAAATGTGCAGTCATAAATTGCATAAAATTCAATGAAATTGAAAATAAATTCAAATGGGTCACTTTATATATATGATGAAGTTGTAAGTCCTACTTAATCAATCTAATCCTCACAAAATAAGAGTTGACATAATTAATTCTAAATCAAATGCTTAATCACCAAGAAGAGAATTTGATTTATATATTTGCATACGACCATCAATGATTTTAATAGAGAAATCTTATATTTAAAATTATAGTCTCTATTTTAAGATGGTAAATACAATCACAAGTTTTAGCTATTGACCCGATCCTCTATTAAAGTGTGAGCAGAGTCGACAAGGTCTACCCTAGTGATGATTGCGCTGATTGTAGATTTCAATCGAAGGAGTTCTATCTTAAAATAAAATTATCAAATTACAGTGTGAATATTCAAATCATTCACATCCCTAATTATGGTTGAGTTGATTGAAGATATTAATCGGATGATCATCATTATAAAAATATCTAAGATATTTATATTCAATATTCTTAAATTCAAAATTCTTAAAATATAAATCTAGATCTGATCATCTATTATTGAATTAATAGAGCTCACAAGATTTGGATCAATAAACTAAATGAGAAAGTAGACTTATATTCCCCAATGATGGCTGAGTTGATAGAAAATATTAACCAGAGAGGTCATCACTATTACCAAAATATCCAAGATATTTATATTCAATAATTTCAAATCCAAAAGCTCAAAATATTAATCTAGATCTAATCTTTTATTATTAAATTAATAGAGTCGATAGGATCTAAAATAATAAAATGAATGATCAATATCCTGATGATGACTGTGTTGAATGAAAATTTCAATGAGGGATACTTACCATTAAAATGCACTTGCAAGTTCAAATCAAATTAATCTAAATTAATTATCAATATAATTATGAAATCAAATAAATCAGTAAGCTATAAATGGTTAAATGAAAATCATTAATTAAAATTTAAAGCAAAATTCAATTCATCCACCTTTCACAAATGTTTGTTGAAGGTGACAAATTAAAGAAATTATACCACAAAGAGCCGTCAAGTCAAATGCAACTATATTCACTCTCAATCAATCTCATGCTAGTAAGGACATGACGCGTGTCCTCTAACCGCGTGGTTTGACCAGTAGGCTCCACATATGATGCGGTTATGACCAGAGTCCTCTGATCAGGTGATTTCCGCCAAATGACACCATTATATTATGCTCACGATTGTAGCCTATATGTTCCTAAATGGCTTTGCCCATTGAGATGTGAATTATAGGGTGCACTTGATGGGGTAAAAAAACCCTATGTTAGTTAAAGTGGACTTAAACTTGTCTTCTTAGACAAATACTACCCTAGATTTATATGGTCTCCTTGGACGACGCAACCCATGGTTGCTTACAAGGATCCTTTAGTCAGGTTAGGTCGACTACCTCCTCTGACTAAGTAGACCAGGGATCACGATAGCCCGGGATGATAGAACCATGAGATCTAGATTGAGCGCGTCATCATCCCGCCAACTATATTCTTTAAGTTAAGAGATGATAAATTTCATAAATCTAAATTCTAAAACTCCACATATTTATTATATCTTTACATATTTAGCCAACTTGTCGAAAGTTCTCTCGGCATTGAGAGGAGTGATTAACTATAGGTGCTTATAGAAACCCTGAACCAAATCTAAAGTCTTCATAAAATGAGGGCAAAATCAATTGGTAGTGTCTTATCTATTATTTCATCTATCTTCTGAAAATTTGATTGACATAAATCAAACTCTTTTAAATTAGAGGTCGGTGGTGAATTTTTGGAGCCCACACTGATTGCCCTACAAAGTTTCATCCTATCAGCTTATGTAAGACCATCTATAAGGTCATTGCCAAGATTCTAGTCTTGATAATCAAAAACTGCTCCCAAATCTCATTCTTGAAGAGCAAGGAGCCTTGGTTCCATATAAATCCATTTAACACCACTACTTAATAGCTCAAGAACTCATTAATAAATTTTAGTGTTCCACTTCAATGGAAGGGTTTATAGCCATCAAAGTGGACATGGAACAACCCTATGATCAGATGAGGGAAACTCTAGCCTTGGTTTTGAAAAGTTTGGCCTTACTAAGAAGTTCAATAATTGGATTCTCCAGTCTGTTCCCTCCCAACCTTTTCTCTTCTTAATGGGAGTAGATCGGAGTGGATTGAAGCCTAATGTGGGTTTTGACAAGGATGGCCATTATCTCCATATCTCTTCATTCTATGCTCGAGCTTCTCTCCATGGCCTTTAAATGATATGGGGAGGATCTAAGAGTGGCTATTGTAAATGGGGGCACACAGATTTCACATCTTATGTATGTCGATGACATCCTCATTACCTCTAAATCCTTGGTTGGTCATGCTAAATAGATCACCGACATTCTGGCAAGTATTATAATTGGATGGGACAAAGTGTGAATGCAGCCAAATGTGCCATCCTCTTTAACAAAGCTACACGCAGTTGGAAAGCTAACCAAATTGCTTGAATGGTGAGGTTTCACAAGGTCAAAGAGCTTGATTATTTCGGCATCAAACTGGCTATGAGAAGACTGACCAAGAAGGACTTTACCAATCTGATCTAACGAACTCGAAGTAGGATTTGCTCTTGGGGAGCCCGATTCCTATCTATGGCCAGTCAGGTTGCACTAATTAATGATTCCCTCCTTGCCACCTCTACCTACCAAATCACCCACACTATGGTTCCTAAGAATGTCCTCATCAAAATTAAACGAACAGGAAGAGGTTTCCTTTGACATTCAAAGCCCAACCAACACAACATCCATTATATCACCTAGAAGGAAATCTACTAGCTATTTTGGTTGGGAGGGCTCGGGTTCCATGTTGCTGCCTAATGGATGGGTCCGTTCCAGGTTAGGCTTGCTTGGGAGTTCCTCTTAAAACCAAACACACTATTGCATCGATGTCTAAGGGAGAAATAGCTTGGATTGCTGTAGAAGGCAGCCTAGATGGGGTAATTCCATTAGTTGGGTGGCCCTTGCCGAGGAAGCTCATAGCCTGCCTCACTGTTGACCTCCATGCATGCTACATAAGTTGAGTCAAGCTCACAAGCCAAATTTAATGGATTTCGGATGCAATAGCACACAAATTGAAGATGAAATACACTAAACATCATTGAAACTGGTTGAACCGACTTCCGATCGACGAATGGACTCCGCCATTGCATTTAGAATATTGAAATTGACTAAAATATATGTATAATAGAATCTGACGGTCTACTAATCAAGTGATCGAGCCATCAATATGCTTACATGTATATCAAAGTCAAGAGGCTATGACGATGCCCAAACGGTCTCAGTTCACAAAATTAATTGTGTCATTTGGTTTGAAACATCAAAATCTATCAAATTAGACAGTTTGCACTCGATTCAGATGAGTCTACGTGAACATCAAGCGGTCGAAAGCGATACTGCACATTTTGAACCAAAATTGATCCGATTCGATGCCGACTTGAACCGAATGAATTTTGATCACGAAACGGATTGCGCCATTATGTTCGAGACATCAGAATAACCTCAAATTGATATCCAATTTATCCATGTGGTGATACATTTATGAAAAGTCAAAGTTGAAGTTTTTTATCTAAAATAAGAATAGAAAACCTACTTATATATACCTCTCTTAATACATAATCCTTAGGATGAGTTATACAAATAACCCTCATTCGACAGCCGCCACTCTCTCTCATTTCCAAGACATGAGTGGCTCTCTCCTGTGGGCAAGCTCGATCATTCTTCCCTCTCGGACAAACTGAACGCACACGAGCAACTCACCTCTCTCTCTTCCTCATTCTCCTGTAGCCTCAACACATTCCCAACAGAGGAAGCCGAAGCTTCCTCTCTTCTCTCGCTCCCTCTCATTTTCTCTTGGATGGGAAGCTGAGCCAGTTGTATGCACCGAAGGATAATCACATGCACCGAGCTAGCTGCAGCCATCCCAACCTCCTCTTTATTTGGCCGACTCTCTCTTAACAGGTAACTATCCTCGCTTGTTCTCTCTCTCTCATGACTTCACGATAATCGAACTCGTCGGTCTGTAGTGTAGAGCCGAGCAAGTTTCTTTGAGTTTCACTTCCACTTCGTCTCTATTGTAAGCCAAACTCCCAAGCCAAGAGCTATAACCCTTTTGGTCTTGTTCCATTTCTACTGTAAGCTGAACAATAGTCGACCCTCCCTGGATTTTCGTCCTCTTCCGATCTTCCTTATTATCCTGGCCTCCTTCCACAAAGCTTGATATATAGTAGTTGTTTTATTATTTCCCATTTTTCCTTTGCTCCAGCCAACTATCCAGCTCAGTCAAACAACAACTGCCCTTCTCCTCCAGATTACCATCCTCCTTGCTTACTCGTACTTCTTAGTTCAAGCAAGAAATGAGAAACTCTCATTGTTTTCTTCCTCTCAATCTCATTGACAGCCCACATCTCAAGCCCATTACCTGTTGTTTGGTAGCAATAATGCAAAATCCAAAGCAACCTTTTTTTTAAAGTCATTGCAAAACATCTTAAAGAATATGATAGCAGCAACACACCCATTCTAATTATGATTAGAAGTCATATTGTGATCAACTTGGACAAACTTGATTTTCAACATAAACAGTTAAGCGTATAAAATACTCAACCTTAAATGCTCCTAAAATCTTGTATGTGGCAAGTTTGGCACGACAAGCGGAACCCATATGCACTCTTTGTAACACGATGGGGAAAACTCATAGGTGACCCTCACGACGCAATAAAAAATAATTTCTTTTGTGCACGTAACCTATGCACGCTCTTCAAAGCATGGTAGGAAAAATGAAGACTTAGTGATTTACCACTCAGATCTCTCTTTGTAGCATGGGGCGGTCAGACTCAAAGTAGCATGCTGGGGATGATGCCGAGAGGTTACTAAATTTTGAATTAATAAGGTATTCAAAAATGATCAAATAGAAGCATCATTAAACCTAAATTGAGGGTTCAAATGAACTTACATTGAGCTTAAACTAATTATTAAATAAAATATTGATCTTAAGAATGAAAATTTTAAATCTCAAATGAAAGTGAACTTGTAAGATTTGGACTCAAGGGGCACTCATAGGTGACTCAATAGTTCGTTAATGAGCACGAATGAATCTTATAGTATAGTTGAAAGTTCATTCTTATATGAAGACAAATTCAAATAATATTCAATGCTAAACACTTCAATAAGACTTGCAATGACTTGAAAGTCTACCTGCAAATGAGAATACTTGAAATGAATGCTCATAGAAAAAATTCTATGAGATTGAAGGTTAAGTTCAACAGAGAGATGACACCTACAATCATGATATAAGTTTGCTTGTATGTGAGTTTGAAATATTTACAAATATTTAATGAAATGTTAAAACCCATTAATGACATGTTACAAAGCAATAAAATACTTTAAGTAGATCATGAATTGGAGAGACCTTTAATAAGTCTTCTACACACATCATAACAAGTCCCAACTCCAATTCAAGCACTTTAAGTTTTCACAGTAATGCCTAATTAAAGCAAACATTCACATGAGGGAATTCTGTGGAGTTGAAGGTCGAATCAAAAGAGAGAAAGTACCTCTATTCATAGCATGGGTTGATCTATTCACAAGCTTGAAATATCTTAGGATGTCTCATAAAAATGTGAAAATCTATTATATAATAAGGTATGAGAATAAAGAGTCTTATTAATTAGTGAGTTATGAAAATAAGAAACAAACCAAATGAAGAACCAAATAGAGTAGAATGACTTTGATTGAATGTTGCATTTTTTACCAAGCATCTCTCATTTAATTTAAATGCTTTAAATATACATGCAAATATCTAAATGAGATGAAGTTTATGCATATTGGATGAAATAATATTATGCCTAATTCAAGCACTTCATTAATTCATGTGAATGTTCTAAAGGATTGAACTCCCTTTATGAATACTATAAGTCCATTTTATACTCGAATCTATTGCTTAAAATACATGTGAACACTCAAATGAAAGCGAATCCATTATGTATATTTCGAAGCAATTATATGTATTATTCAAGTGCTTGAAGCTTGCACAAGCTTGTGAATATGGCAATATGATATCTTCATGCATCATAAAAATAATCCATGCCCAATCCCATTGTATCAGTGCATGTGAAAAAGAATTAAATATATAATTTAGTATGCACCTTAAGGCCGATATCCTTATTTCAATGCATATGTCTTGAAATTCATAGAGTATATTAAAGAAGCAAATCTTTATATATGTGTTGAGACAATCATTAGCTCAACTCAAATGTTTAGAAGTACATGCAAACATTTTAATGAAGGTAAAATTGTTATGCATATTGTGATGCAAGTTCATGTTATATTCAAATGCTTCAACTCATACCAGTTTTCAAACAAGTGAATTGAACATAGACATACATTAAGAGGCAACATTCTATCCAATTCAAGTATTTCATTGATATATGTAAATGATCAAAAAAAAAATTCATATAAATTTGTATCTGGTTCAAACACTCCAATGCTTGCTTAAATTTTCAAATGAATGAGTGAGATACTTACATGCATTACGAGGTGATCATCTGCTCAATCCCGTTGCGTCAAGATGTGCATAAATCACTTGAATGATGAAATACTGCATTCATTACAAAGCATCATCACATCTAAATTTTATATTTTAGAGATAATCACATACATTATGAGAGTTTCCTAACCTTAATTTCAAACACCTTGAAGTATGTATGAGTATTTTATGAAATAAATAAGTGATCATATGTGCAAGCAATTAAAAACTCGCATGGGCCCCGACACTATGCTGAACGCATGAATTTAATGTTTGGAGATGTTGCGCTGATTGATTCTCGGTTGGGTTTGCAGATTGGGTCTAGGTTAACAAAATTTAATGATGATGTTATAGCTTTCTCCACCTGTGAAAATCCCTGAGAAGCTAACTCTGTCATATGAAAGTATAACGATTATCTTCTAATTTCTAATGATGAGTTGATTGAAGATATCAACTGAAGAGTCATTATTATCAAAATATCTAAGATATTTATATTCAATAATTTAAAATTCAAAATTCTTAAAATATAGATATAGATCTGATCTTATATTACTAAATTAATAGAGTCGATAAGATCTAATAATAAACCAAATGGTTAAGCAGACTTATCTACCTCAATGATGATTATGTTGAATAGAGATTTCAACCGGAGGGAATACTTACTATCAAAATATACTTGCAAGCTTGAATCAGATTAATCTAAATTAATTATGAATATAAATATAAAATTAGATAAATCACTAAGTTCTAAATGGTTAAATGAAATCCAATATCTAAAACTTAAAGCTAAAATCCAATCCACCTATCCGTAAATGTTTGTCGGATATGACAAATTAAGAAACTCTAGCTCATAAAAGGAGTCAATGTCAAATCAAGTATTCTACTATGTTCATTCTTAATCAATCTCATGTCAGTAAGAATATGGCCCGTGTCCTCTATCCACGCGTTTGTAGAGGTTACACATACGCTATGGTTACGAATCCTATAATCGGATTTTGCCAAATGATACCATTATAAGATCACGTCAGTAGCCCATATATTCCACAATGATTTTGCCCTTTGAGATGTGAATTATATGATGCACTTGATAGGGTAAAAATCCCTCTATTAGCTAAGTGTTCTTAAGCTTATCTCCATAAAAAAATACCACCCCAAGTCTATATGGTCTCCTTGGACGATGCAACCCATGGTTGTTGACAAGGATCCTTCAGTCAAGTTGGGTCAACTACCTCCTTTGATTAAGTAGACTAGGAACTACGACAGCTTAGGATGACGGAACTATAAGATCTTTATCTGGTGCATCATCATTCTCCCAACCATCTGCTTCAAGTTAAAGGATGATGAATTTCATAAATCTAAATTCTAAAACTACACTCATTGCTACTATACGCTCGCATTAGTGACTCATTAACTAGCCTTAATCGAAAGTGCTCTCTCAGTATTGGGAGGGGTAATTAACTATAGGTGCTTGTGCCTATAGGAAATGTAGAACCAGATCTAAAGTCCTCACAAAATGAGGGTGAAATCTTTAGGGTGTATTATCTACTATTCCATCTGCCTTTTGAAAATTTAACAGACATTTAATTCATATTATTCAAATCGAGAGGTCGATGGCGAATTTTTGAAGCCCACACTCACATTATCCAATGGGAAGTGGCAAATGGGGAGTTGATCAACCTGCTTAATCATGCTTGGGTTGCTGACATTCCCTTGGCTAAATGGTCCACTTTCATCAATATGTAGAACATTGATTATCTAAATCTTAATGAACTGATTGTTGAAAATGGACAATGGGACATGGTGTGGCTGGAGCAGCGATTTGGCACTAAATTGAGAGGGTTGATAGCTATTGTTCAAATTCATGGAGACCTGCAAGGAGACCAGCTTGAATTGCTGAAGCTTCCTCTTAGTAAATCCATTACTTCTATGGCTTATGAGGCCCAATTCCAAGCTGATGTGGATCAATTCAGATGGTTGTTCCACCTCAAACTGTAACCAAGAATCAAAATGTTTTGGTGGAGGTTAATAAAGAATGCTTTTCCAACTAATATTTGGCTGAAGAATAGGGGCCTCAAAGATACTCCTGAATGCCCATGGGGATGCAACCAAGAAGAGGATGTTGAGCATGTGGCCGTGCATTGTTCTCTCATGGCTAGTATCCACCAAACCCTAGCTAGTTGGGGCTTCTCCATGCCTTCTTTCTCTAACATGGTGGAGCTACTCTGTGCCCTCTCAAAAGTGAAAAAGTAGGACCTTGCATGGGCTAAATTGTATTGCTCAATGATATATCATGTTTGGAGAACCAAAAATGCAAAGACCCATGATTGACCACATGGGACCCTAAAGATTATTACTGCCAATACTATAGAAACCCTCACACACTTGGTCTCCTTTCCCTTCCAAGAGCACTAGGACATTACCAAGCCTCATAGGCTGTTCCTTCATATATCCTCCTAGTTAGCTAAAGGCCAATGTTGATGGCTCTCTGCTCCCATATGGGTTGGTGATATTAGTATTGGTATTATTATCTAGGATGATAGTGGTAGATTCATCAAGGCTGTGGGACATAATCTCCTGTATTGGGATATCACATTTGTGGAACTCGAAGCAATGATCCACCTAAGGCATGTCATAGAACCATAGATGTATGAATACAAAGGCATCATTGTGGAAGGGGACAACATCAATGTGGTGAATTATATGAAGCAAAGTATGAAGAATGAGATTTGGAGAGGCAGGCCCCCGGAAAGCCTAGACATATGTTTTCTGAAGAACTTCCACCATGTCATATTCTTGCATTCGAATAGAGACAAAAATAGGCTTGCAATTTTTTGCGCTAAAATAGCTACAGGTGTATCCTTTTTGTGGTTAGATAGTTATATTGATGCTATCCTCCTAATTTTTTTATAATTTTGGAGGAAGATAGATCACACATTGTAGCTTCTTAGTTTTGTTTCTTTTTGAACCTTTCTTGTATTTTATTATCAATGCAAATGCATACTTTCAATATAAAGACAAACAAGGATGAAGTGGAGATAAAATCATAAAAGTCAAAAAATAAAGTCAAAGTTATTTCAATATGGTTGCTTGGGGAAACTTTTTCATCCATTGACAAGTAAAAATGATGTAGATGATCCAAAAAGTTAAGCTAAGTAGATTGGACAAATCCAAATAAAGTTCTTAACGTAGCAAAGAAGAATATTTTTATTTTAATCTCTTATTTTTTTAAGTAAGTTTTACATATATAAAAATTTGAAAAAACTAAATACACGATAAATATCTTGGATATATTAAACATGGCAGTTCAATCCATAGCAACCAATCAAAATCAAGCAGATGAATTCACTACAATCATGACAAACTCATAACAAATTCAACTGGGCAAGCTGACAACTTCATCTAGCAAGTCAACAACTCTGATTTCACTTAAGGCAATTATTCTATCTAACAAGTCAACAACTTCATCCAATGAACAAATGGTTTCAGTTAACCAAGTAAGGTGCCTTCACCCAACAAGTTGGCAACATTGTCTAGTAAGATGATAACTTGAGCTAACTAAAAGCACATAAATAGATGCGATTTTCAACCAAAGATGAAGATTTTTTCCTTATATATATGACTACATGCATTTTGTAATTATAATGCATGTCAAATCATACTAATAAGTTTAAGATAGATGCCTATGTTGCTAATAAGTTTTCAAGAAACTTAACATAATACTCAATTTTATTGTCCTCACTAAAAAATTCTTTTAAAAAAAAAATATTTTTTTAATAATTTGAATTTGAAACTTTTGACATTAATAGTCTAAACCCTAAATAACAGCTACGATTGTAAATTTATATTGAAGGTAGAAGATCACTCATTAATTGGATTGACATTTTGCTCGGATAGAGAACAAAGATGATGACTTGTCCTTTCTAATGATTCAAATAAACATATTGCAAGCAATATGACTCAAATAATATAGCTAAATCTAACAAAATGTATAACAAATAATATGCGATGATGTATACACGTAAGGAAATCAACTAAAAATTTACAATGCATGTTTTATTCTTTCAATGATTTGTTACAGAAATTAAATAACATGCACCGATGAAGGAGAAGATTTTTTCTTTAAAAAAAGTTTTTTTGATGAGTAAATTTTTATGAAACAAATCAAACAAAATGCATAAACTCAATGATGGTTTCCCTTGATAAGATTACAACAAGAGCATTAGAAGAGTTTAACTGGTTTTAAAGAGCATTATTGTGACATGTCAAGTCAAGGAGGAGATGAATTACAAAAATAAGAGATTTGCTAGTTGGTGGTCACTAAGAGTATTGTGTATGTTGGATGACTAAAGTGTGGTGATGGACAACTAGAGCAAGAGGAGACTTAGTAGGGATCCTAAATAATAGGAGAATTGTTGGTTGTTGAGTGCGGTGGTGGACAACTATAACAAGAGGAGACTTAGTAGGGATCATAAAAAATAGGAGAATTGTTGGTTGTTGAATGATATACTATTGCTTTGATACCATATTATATGTAGAATGTTGGCTTGGTTTTTATTAATTCAAATGAATATATTGCTAGATACAATATTTGAGACAAAAAAAAACCTAAACCTACCTGAAATATATATAAAATCATGAAAGAGAATATAGATATAAATGAAAACTAATCAAATAATTATGATGGATGCTTTACTCTTTTATAAAGGTAGCATCTAGTCATATCTAAATATATAAGCATGTATGAATGAATACATAATTGAATTACCCTAACTCATTATATATAAATATATAAATATATAAATATATAAATATATAAATATATAAATATATAGGAGTACACAATTAAAAGTATTATGACTTACTAGAAAATTTTTATATGAAAAATCTCATAAATCTTAAATATATATCAATAATTAATAAACGAATGACCCATAAATTTGTGTTAAAAAACAAATTTTTCATCCATTCATTATATTTTTTTTCAGCATATTTATATTTCTTTGGATAAGTTTATAATATAATAATAATCTTTAAGTTTAAAATAAAACTATTTTTTTTTCATTTTAAGGATTATATTTAATTTCAATTAATTTAACTTATGACTGTCATGATCAAAAAAAATCATTATTTAATCAAATATTATTTTTCGCTTCAAAAAAATAATAATCTTTAAGTTTAAAATCACGAAGTCATGGCATATGTATCAAATAAATCTTAAAAACGTCAATTTTTTCCCCATTTTTCGCTTCAAAAAAATAGTCAGATATCAAACACTCTCTCAATGGTACAAAATTACTATCACAAATCACAATGTTTTTGTGATCTTTTTAAGATCTATGCATTAAATTTTTCACTGTGTTTTTTTTAAGTTATGCACAATAGTCATATATAGAAATTGATTTGGATGGTGAACTTTTAAAATTAATTAATTTTAGATTTTCAAAAATTGGATCAAATAGATCAAATAGAATGTAAAATCGAACAAATTAATTAATAATTTGGTTCAATTATTTTAGTTTGATATTCAATAAATTTAAGTTTACTAATTTAAAAATTATTTGTAAAATTTATATTTATTATACACATAATAAAAATATATATATATATATATATATATATATATATATATATATATATATATATATATATATATATATATATATATATATATATATACTTTCATGCACTAAAAATGTTTCCAAGTTATTAAATAAATTTGATTTATTTACTTCCATCCAAAAATTGTTTTAATAAACAAATCCAAAAATCAAAATACAAATTATAAAATTCAAAACCAAATTAAATTGCTCAGAAAATTTAGTTTGATTTAAATTTTAGGATAAAATAGGAGCTATAAAAATAGGGATGTTGACAGGCACTTGAGTTATTTTCATCCCTGCAATAATTGTTCCATTTTCTTCTTACAAGAACTTGATTCCAATATCACAAGAAAGTTAAATAAATTTTTATTTTTATCAAATTTATTAGTTTCTAAAATATGTTTTAATAAAATTAATTGCATTTTCAACAAACAAGCCGGTAACTATGACATCATTTGATATTATAATGGTGTTGTATGGTGCTTACATGACAATACAATAAAATAAAATTGATGCTTAAATTATGAATGATCGGACAAATGATATAATATATATATATATATATATATATATATATATATATATATATATATATATATATATATATATATATGTGATTGATTTATACATAAAGTGGACTAAAACATTCCTTAACCATAAGATGCTATTGCTACTTATCTATATCCTCAAAGGCCTCCTCATTTTCCTTTCTCTGGATTGAAGATAGGTACCTCTTATTACAAGCAATTTTTTTTGTATCATCTCTCATGCAAAGCCTATGTTGAGGTGAAGTAGCTGAGCATGATAGGCCAACCTCTGCTATAGAATGCAAGCACTCTATGATGCTTTTGCTATAGTTTCTTCTTACTTCTTCCACATTGTTCATGTCTGCTTCTTGTTGTTCTTCAACTAATATTTTATGATCAACAATATGCCAACCGATTATAAGCGCTATATGAGATTATGAAGGTTTAAGTCATCTTTGAAAGTATCATCAAGCCTCCTTCCGTGAGCATTTCTAATAGTATGATTCCAAAGCTAGACATCAATCCCAGCTAGATGGATGGGCTCCTCTTCCATATTCTACAAATAAGATGGAGAACTTTCAGTAATTACATGTCTTTTAACTTTATTTGTTTGCATAGTTTTGATCCTCATATGTCAATTTTTTTTCTATTCCTAACAATTCAAGGGAAGTTGAAGAATTTAGTTCAAGTATATCATGATGTTTAGAAAAGTACTCTCTTGGGGAAACATAACCAATAGTTCCTTTAATCCAACTCTTACTATCTGAATTTTGGAGAGGTATGCTTATAGATTTAGCAAGAATTCTTACTAGCCCAAAATCTCCTACATGAGCTATCATGTCTTCATCAAGTAGGATGTTGTTTGGCTTCATATCACAGTGAATAATATGTGGCTTAAAACTATGGTGAAGATATTCCAAAGCCTCAGTGACATTAATGGAAATGTTCAACCTCTATTCCAGTTGAAGAAAAACTCCACCATCAGTTGAATCTCCTTAATGCAGCCATGCATCTAAGTTTCCCTTCAGCATGAATTTAAAGATGAGAGCTTTGAAATCTTTGCCATTGAAATCAATGCTAGAGTAAGATGTCAAGACTCTCACAAGATTATGGTGTCAAATGTTTCTTAAAGCATCACATTCACCCATGAAACTCCTGAAGCCTCCTCGTATGTCGAGGTCGAACACTTTGATGGATGTCGTTGTTTGGCCTTGATGTAGTGCGCCTTTGTACACCGAACCATATCTTCCTCTCCCTATAAGATTAGCAGAAGAAAACTTGTATGTTGCTTTAACTAACTTTGCATAAGAAATGATTGGAAATGGTTCTTCTATAGCCGCTTCACATGAAGCATTTCTCCTTCTCTGATGTTGTATTTTGTACCTATAGTAGTACAGAATAGTAGCAAAGGAAAAGAAGATCAGGAGTGCACCTAGGATTGGGAACAAAATCTTGAGAACAAGATGAAGCCTTCTCTTTATTTTGTTGTTGTTTTTAAAATCCTTGACACATGCAAGAAGGTGAAGCTCACGAATCCCTCCACATAGCTCAGTGTTTCCATTGAGATCGATCGCCGTTGCATTTTTAAAAACACCAACATTTGGCACTTCACCTTCAAAATTATTATATGATAGATTCAACAGGTTGAGCAAGTTGAGATTTTGGAGAGAAACCGATTGACCCAAGTTATTTGAGAAAGGTCTAATTTTCTAGCTCCACGCCTTTCTATGCAGAGAATAAATCATAAAACAAGTTATTATCCGTAGAGTTCGAACATTTGACCCAAGTTTTGTGGTATCATGCCTTCAAATTTATTGCGAGAAAGATCTAGCACATAGAGACTTACAAGATTGCCAACTTAAATTGTCCCATCAAAATGGTTGCCAGCCAAAACCAAATAGTTCGATAGCACAGGAATGCTTAGAAGTTCTTTGGGAATAGTACCTACAAGGTTGTTATTGTCGAGAGCCAAGACGTTAGACATATTTCCAATATTTGAAGGAATGGCTGTTAATTGATTATTGCCAAAAGCCAATTTGCTAAGGTAGGTTCAAGGACTTGGGATGGCTCAAAGTCCATTGAGTCAAAAAAAATGCAACATCTTAAGCTTCCCAATACTGTGGTATTGTTGACCTCCATACATGATACATAATGAGCTAAAATCCAAATTAAAACTTTTGATAATAAAATAAATAAATGAGCACAATTTAAGACTAACCAAACTAATAAAATAAAGGAACAACTAATAACTAAAATCAATATATATATTGACTATATAATAATACCATCACAAAAGTCAAAATTAAGGTTGATTTTTTTTATTTAAATAAACAAATGCCTTATAAATATTCTTATATAATTCTAAGCGCACGCTCTCCTGATTTCTTTCGTTTGACACTTGCTTGATTTCGTCTCCCTAAATAACTGGCTCTTAGCAAGAACTGCCTCCTCTCAGCCGAGCAACTGTTCCCTCCCACTCTTCCATCCCACTCTTCCCTCTATCGCAAGCAACTCCCTCAACCGCAAGCATTGCAAAAGAACAGAGGCTCCCGTCCGGTCTCGCTCTCTCACTCATCTATTCCAAGGAGTGCCATTTTTCCTCTTGAAAATATTCAAACTGCTTCTCTTCGCCTAGCGACCAGTCGCCATGGATCTCCATCCAAATTTTCCAAGAAAATGAATGGAAATAAATAAGGAAAGAGAGGGATCAGCCAAAACCTACCACTTCTCTTACCGAATTCAAGCCTAAGCGCACATTTGGTAGAAATTTAAGCAGAAACATCGCGATCGAGAGGCCTTTGCAGAAACCTTTGATAGCAAAGTCATGGAAACCTTCGGGGGTTTCAAAGAATGAGATCGTGAGAAATTAGCGTGTCGGGCTCCGAATCTGGATTCCCTAGGGTTTGTCTCTTCTCCTCCTAGGGTTTGACTCTCACCAAGACAAGGGTCATTCCAGTTTCTCTCCAAGGCCGAAAAGCTTGAAAAAATAGACCGGAGGTATGCCATTAACGCCGTTGATCGTAGACCGGAGGTATGCCATTAACGCCCCCCTCATTTTTATCAAGCTTTTCGGCCTTGGTTCATCATGAAGGAAACTTGATCTTAAGTGAGATCAAGCCGTATGGATCGGTAGAGAATCGTTCAATGATCATTTTGCAATTAAAATCATCGAATTTCATTGCTTGGATCGTGAGAAATTAGCAAAACACTACCAATGGCTCTCGGTTTACGCAGGTTGGGTAGGGACGAAGTCTCCACCGTCCGTTCCTTCCGAAAGGAATGGAGGGCTCTGATCATGTAGGACCATTTGATTTTTCTCCCTTAAGGACTGAACGATCCGACTTGATTCAGACGACGGGATCATCCGCATTTCGCCTCTGCGCCACACGCTCACATGGACCAACCCACACGTACCACGTAGCAAACCGTCATGCGGCATGGACCCTAGTTACTTAAAAACGGTTAATTACCATTAAATAATGATTTAAAAAATTAATAAAAATTAACAAAAACTTCTAAAAATCATAGAAAAAGAAATAAAAATTAGAAAAATGTAAATAAAGGCTCTATGGATTCGTCTTAAAGAGAGGAATCCATAAAAATTAAAATCTTCAATTTTTATTGGATTTTTTTGCCTTAATTTGGGTTTAATTAAAAATTATTAAACTCTAATTACTCTTTAACCACTATCCAATTAATATGAAACTTTGGGAAAATGAAATTAACCTTAAGACACACCATCTTAAAATTTTTGATGATTTAATTCACTTTAATTTATGAGAAATGAAATTTTCAATCCTAAACCCCTAATTTAATTAAATAAATTAAAATTAATGAACTTAACTTATGGAAATGATCTAAACAACCTTAAATCAACTTAATAAAGCTCAATGAACATTAAAACATCATTAAAACTCAGTTAAACTTAATAATCCTTAAATTGACCTAATTAACAAATTAAATGAATTAAATAATTCAAATAATTAACCAAAACTTAATTAAATCATAATAAATCAACCAATAATCCACAAATTATGAATGAACCCTCATTGGAAACATATTTCAGTGAGGAAACCATGAAAAATAAAATCTTAAACTGAATATCATGGAATTAGGCGTAATTTAGGTTTTTATGAAATAATTAAAAATCTGATTACTCCTTAATTACAAAACTAATCAAGATGAAACTTTGGACACATGAAATTGGCATGTAACCCCACTTGCAAGAAAATTTTCAAACCCAATTGATCTCTGGATTAGAAGTTGTTAAATTTCTAAATCCTTAGGTCAATGTTAATCAAATATTGGATTAAGAAAATTGATTAATCCATTAAATTAAATGGTAATTCAAATCAATCAAAATCAAACATCAGAAAACTATTAAGGAACTACTTTAGATATCCTAAGTCAAAAAATTGATCAATTTCAACCTAAAGTTAATAAATTTAAATTTTAAGTTAATAAAACTCTTAATTAAGTTAAATTCTAGAATTTGAAAGCATTAACACTTTCAAAAGTCATTAATCTTCAATTCAATTAATCTAAGAATGAATTCATATCTTAGGATTATTTAGATTGAAGTAAATTAGACTAACATAACTTAATCCAAATCTCAAATCTAAATGTCTTAAGTTATAATGAACCAAAACCAAAATAATAAATCAGAATTAATAAAATAATTCAAATCAAACTAAGTTATAAATTTAACTAAAAGTGAATATAAATCCTAACCTAGATACAATAGGTTACTCCCAAATGAACTAAATCAACATAATTTGACATAAACTTACAATATAAACTAAATCAACATAACTTGACATAACCCTTCAACATAAACTCAATAAACTAGATCAATTTAAAATCAATTCAAACTAAATGAAACAAAGTAATGTAAACCAAAGAAAACATTAAACCATCAAATGAATAGAAAATAACATAAACATTGAATAAACATGAATGAAAGAAAATAATCACATACATAAGAACTAATGAACTTAAAATATGAATTCATAATTAAACAATTTGAATCAAGTTAAATCAATGAAACATAAACTTTAACTTAAACATTTTCAAGTGAACATAAACCAAATTAAATAAAATCAACATAACTAAACCTAATATAAAGTTAAGACATAAGTCAACAAAAGACAGAATCAATCTAAATAAAATAAAACCAACATAAATCAAATTGAACTAATCAAAGTAAAAGTGAACCAACTTAAAGAAATGAAATAAAATAATTTAAGCTAAAACTTTAATTAAGCTTCAAGCTAACAAAATTATATCTAAAACAAATGGGATAAAATATCATTAAAGAAAAGAAAATATTAAATACCTTATAAAGAACTTAAAAGTTGATGAAACATTAAGAATAATTCAACCTTAACTTTATAAACTCATTAAACAATTGAAATCAATTCAATTAAAATAAAACAAAGTCAACATTAACCTAAATTGAAATAAATCAAATCAAATGAAATAAATTGAATCATATCAAAAGAACAAACTAAATGAATCAAATCAAATCTAAATTTCAAAAGAAAAGAAATATCAAAACCAATCCAAACATAAATAACATCAAAAGGATTAATTAAGATACTTAAGGATCTTAGTTAGACTTTTTGAAAACTTCATTAGGATTTAGGATGTGGAATAAAGTGAGTTTCATCTAAAAATAAAATTCATTCTATTTCTCATTCTTGAAAACCTAAACATTACTTTAACCAAATAAAATGAACATAAAATGAGAATTAAATCACTAAACCATTTGAATTGAAACCATATAAAGGTAAAAATTAAATAAATTCTAACTTCAAATTGGAACTTAAACTTAAAGGAGTCTAGCAAAGCCATGCCACACAAATCCTTCTTTTACATACACTAGATCATCTTGGTCACAGACTCTAGATCTAGGATAGATTGTTCTGTGATTTTCTATAATTTTCTATGTTATATTATGTTGTGCTTCACATGTCATGTGGTGTATTGCTTTAGACTGATGCCTATTTGTTCGTTAGACCGGATGGTAGGCATTCTTCTAGATTTAACACTATTTTTTGGGGACCGTATTAAAGGGATCGTTGTCATAAATAAAAATTATAAAATTATCGCTTTGCTTGCAAGTGCTAAAAATCCTTAACATAGTCCATAGGATAGGTCTGAAAGCAACTAATGCTAAGCTATGTTTGTAAAATATAACCGATGTCTATGTATTTCCTAACATTTGTTTTAGGACTTAGGATTTCTATCTTAATTTTAAAATGTAAATTTGAGCTTAGAATTAGGTTAGGATCTATGGGGTTTAGGATTAGAAGGAGCTGACCCTACCAGGAGATGGTGCAGTGGTCCCCTATGGAGCCCGATGGATGTCCCTAAAGAAGGAGACTTTTTAGGAAAGAAGACCCATAGATCTAAACTTGTAGTTCTAGGCTGGGTTGTATAAAGGCAAAACTTGACTGCCCATTTTTCTTTCTTCCGGGGTGTACAGCAGTACCCGACCTCATTGGCCTTTTTCTTATATTATTTGATTAGCCTGATTTATTTTGGATGCGCAATAGAAATAACATGCTTTTCTAGGTTTCTTTCTGTATTGTGTTTATTCTATGATGAATGTCTGGACGTAGGCTCATAGGATAAACTAAATTTTCTATCAAACTAAAATCAATTGAAACATAAAAATAAATAAAATTCAAAACTCCACATAAACTAAAGCCTTAAGCATAACATGACATAAAATCAATTATAAATAATTAGGTTTGAAATCATGCAACCATCTTACTTCTATTCCTTGAATTGGGCAACTGCACCCATTGCACATAAGGGGCATCTATCTTGTGAGAATGACCATCTTCTTGGAGAAACCTGCCTTCTAATATTGATTTGACCCATAACCATTTCTAATTGCATGACATTAGGCATAAATTACATACCTATGGCCTAAAATGAATCTTTTGTCAAAATTTATAAAAAAAATCTAAAAAATATGCATTAGTTAGATACATCTTCATACCCTACATGATCTTATGGATTAGGGAGTGAGTCTAGATTTTTAGATTTCATTCCTAAAAATGCAATAGCCAACCATCTTGCATTCATATGACTTAACTTCATAAATTTAAAATGTGCTTAGGTAGTGTTCTTCTTTAAAGGGTTATAAGTCCGTAAGAGTCGGATGATTACTTCTCTCAAGTGAGAGGATAACCCATAATTCCCAAAGATAGAATTAGGTTGAGCATCTAACATGTGTAAGCACTGTAGACTAGGTCAAGCATCCTTTTTTTTAAGAATAAGTCTTCAACCCTAGGCATTTCTGTAGTCTTGTGTTGCTAGAATCTAAGCCCTAGATTTCTAAGAAAATAACAACTTGAAATTTAAAATTAAATCCCAAATTTGATGCCCAATGACAGGATAGTTGGAATGTCTACTTGGTATCTCAGTATCAATAGGAATTTCCTACTTTGTCCCATTTGACTCTTGAAAATAATTCTCTCCAATTTCGATCTCTCCCAATTGAATTTTGAAAAATCAATCCTTTGAAAGCTATCTTAGAAGTCTTTAGAGATAACCACTTATTTCTTTAATTGAGAGTATTCTTAGGAAGAGACCCTTCCTAAGATGTAACAAACTATAGAAGCTTGCCTTTATAAGGAACCATGATCCTAGGTTAAAATAAATCTTGTTCTTCTTTTCCATGTAGTTCGGGGAAAATTCTCCATTAAAGACCCATTAGTCTTAGAAGTTTTTTATTAAAATGATCGAATCCATTATAGGAAAACATATTTATCTTTTGAGATAATATGTTTATTCCTTAATGTCATATTTGGTCATCTAAATAAAATATTCCTAAACTCTATGTGGTGTCACAATTTCCTCTATTCCAGAGTTTCATAATTTTCTAGCGACTTCACTGGGGAATGGTTCCTCTCTCCATATTTAGAAATAAGTGATTATTTCTATATATCGATAGTGTACTAGTTCCACTCACCGGTCAGGACTGTCTTTCTTTCCATTGGATACCTCTCCATTTCATTTTTGGTTGAGCCTGTCCAATGTATTAAACTAAGGTTCTAGAACTCTTTGTTTGCCATATTTAAACGATTGGGTCCAAGAACCAAAACCAAAAATTAAAAAAGGGTGACAGAAATAAATGTTAAACAAGTCATTTCTGTTAAGACCTAAATCTGGTCAAGATAAATTTGAAACCATTCCAATATGGAAAAGAAAGAAATTTAAATTTAAAAGAAGTTTGAAAAGTAACTCAAGAGTTTGAAAAGTAAATCTCAAAAATAAAATCTCAAAGTTAAAATTTGTCCTTAATCTTACTTTGGCTTCATACTACAAGCTAAAGAGAATGAGGACAGGGTCCTTGAATGGATACCCTTTGTTCTACTACATTCAAAGGTGTCAAACACCTAAGGATGTAGATTGAAATGAAGGAGTTCCCTTAAATCCTGAGAAAATCTAAATCAAAGGAGGCATGGTTGTGTATTGCCCCTTTTCCACCATGATTGAAGCTTGAATTGCATTTAAAGAAGAATCAATTCAAAAGAAAATAAAAGAGGGATAAAAAAAAATCATCCTAAAAAGAGTCTTATTAACCTTAGGCGAGGTTGATTAAGGAACTAAATGTAAATCTTCTATCCTTATAGATGAAAATTTTACATAAATGTAAATCAGCTTTAATCTTAATTCATCTTCACAAGTCCAATATAATATTGTAAAATCAGTTGTTCAGGCTGATTGGCCAATTCTAGGGAGTGACTTGGAGGTAACCGTCTTTTAGACCTTTCAAAAATCTTAAATTCTTAAGAGTTTAGGAGAGAGTCAAAAGAGAAAGATGTCATGACATAAAAAAAATGATAGGATTTACTTTTGCTCCTAATCAATAGAAGAAAGAGAGAAAAAGAATTTTGATTCTATAAAGTTGAAATGAATAAAATTTAAACCAATAAATTTAAATCAACTTCCTTAATGAGAGTTTCCTCTCATTAAATGATATTTTATGAATAGCTTTGATTAATTTTATGGCTAAATCATGAAAAGAAAATAAATGAAGAGTTTAATCCTTCTAAAGAAATCATGACCTTAGGATTGGGTCCTAAGGATGATATTTCTATCTCTCAGAGTGAAAGTATGAAATTTCTATCTCTGCTAAGTTGATAGATAAATCACTTAGGACTTTGATAGTCCAAATGAATGAAGAAAGCCTTAGTTATCTCTGTTCAAAGACTAAGGCATTATATGCTTTCAATACAAAGTGAATCTAAGGTGAATCCTTTGCAATGTCTTATGACCCACTTGATATTGTCTTAATGTCTAGTATGGTGGTCAAAGATTTTATTGCAAGTTGAGATTACCTTTAATCTTGAATGTGTTATAAAAAAATAAGTCAAACTTGACTTTTATAATAACACATCTCACCCTAGAGGATCCTCTTTTAAATGATGATCCTCTAAATGAATAGATCACGTGGTCTATTGGTCTATTGAGGATAGAGTTAGACCTACCTTCCCTCCATTTCAAAAGGGAAATTCTTGAAATCAAATTCAAAACAGTAGAGTTATACCACATCAAATGACATTAAAAAATATGGCAAATAAGTCATCCTAAGAATGTGATGTTTTTCCCATCCTAGAGAAGTTGCTTACAAAATCAAGCATCAAAATGCTCTAAAACAAAATGAAATAAGAAATACAATAAAAATGAAAAAAAGAAATGAAAGTAAAGCAAGACATTACATAATCTTGTAATTTGCCTTACTTAATTATAAGCAACTTCCTGATATGGCATTCCACAATAAAAAGGTTCTAGAGTTATCTTCTATGATGAAGATAGACTACTAAGAACTTATTAACAACTTGGTTGATGTGGAAAATTCAAAAGAAGAAAATCTCCAAAATATATGTTGAACTGGGTGCATCAATCAACATCAATTATAAACATGAAAGTGAATTTATATATATTCTAATCAAGCTTTGATAAGATGGTGCCATATAAATTCAATCAAATAAAGGAGTTTTAGTTTCTTGAAAATTCAATCTTGAAAACTCAACCTAGAAAAGAACTTGGTCAATCACATAGATGATTGAGACAAAAAATTCAAACATAAAAATGAGCAACTTAGGAATTCATGAAACATCTTTAAATGCTCTTGGATGGTCCTATCCAACCCAATAAAAAAGGAATCAAATGAAAAGAAAAAGAAGAAAAATATTGATTATAGAAGGATGTTCATATTCATCCTAAAGTGTTGAGTCTTTAGGAATATCATTCAACTACTCCTAAATGACCTCACTAAATATTTGATTCCATTAGAAAATTCTGATTTCAAAAGTGTAAAATTTTCAAGAAAGTCATTTTACCAAATGGCTCTACTAGATTTGCTATTCCATGAAAAGATGAAAAAGAAATTGAAATGTTGGATCATATTATATGATTAATCAAGCAAAGACTTGAATCAAATCAGAAAAATAATCAATCAAATGTTGTATTTGGACAAAAAGTCAAATACATCAAATTTCCTAGCAAATCATTTAGTGGAGTCATTTCATAAAGAGTGAAATGTTATCAGAATGTTGACAAAAAGAAAGAAAAGTAAAGGGATGGAAGGACTATATCCAAGAGCAAAAGGATGAAGTCTAAAATTTCTAAGCATGTGGACATTTTTGACTTTAAACTTCTCCACATCAAAATAAAGTTGTAGGGTTAGATGTCAAAAATTGTCCCTAGCTAAACAAAAATAATCAGATATCTCATACTTTGTCATCTTAGCCTTTGCCATGATTGGGTGAGCTCACTTGGCAGATTAAAAAAAAAGATAATGGATCTTCTTTTCTAGGGGTCCATATCCTTTGTATGGCAAAGATTTCATTAAGTATACTCTAATTCCATTGCAAGTGGCCTATAACCATAAATAAGAAAAGTTATGGAATCATAGAGCCATTGTAAGTTAAAAAGCTTAAGTAGTTTGGGTCCTAACTTTCTTTTCAAAAGGCACTCTAGCACATTGCATGAATATTATTTAGATGTGTCTAAAAATTTATATAGTCTTCAAGTTCGGGATGCACCCTTAGAATTTGAAGAAGAATCCAATTCCACAATTGACAAAGTTAATATCAATGATTTAACTCTTTAAAATGTGAGCAACAATTGGAAGAAGAACATGCGATCCAATTGATATGGGCAATATGGATGATAAAATGGCCCCATTTCTATGTATGACGTTGATTGCAACATTCCAAGACTTGCTCGATAGGGTGGCTAAATTTGAAAAGCTGAATCGCCCTAAGTCTGAAGCCTACGCAGATAAAGCAAAGAGAAACAAACCTTCTAACTCAAGAAGAAATGAAACGCATGCCTCTTCCTATAGCTCAAATGGTGAAAAGCGGGTGATATATAATGTGGATAAAGGAAAATAATCGATGTACAATGATGATAAGGGAAAGAAGCCTGTCTATTCTAATCCACAACCAAAATTGATATTAGGAGGAAATGACAAACCTCAGACTTTTCCAAGTGGTGGGGAGTGTCCAAAACAAGTAACAAGAGATGATGATCAAATGCGACATCTCTTAAGGAAAAGATAAACAAAGATTATTCCTTTAGAAGGGATTGTGTGGCTAAATTATTTTAGCAAGCAATCAAAGCTGATCTACAATTACCAGAAATTAAAAGGCTCAAGAAGTAAGTTAGTAATCCAAATTATCTCTATCGGATGACCATCATCCTATTGAAGATTGTTATGTCTTCAAAGATTGGGAAGGAAGTGAGGTGAATTTACTATCCGTGGTTCTAGTCAACCCAAAAAAAGAGTCTATAAGGATGATTACGTCCTCTTCTGTATCATCCATCAAAGATAAAAAAAAAGAGAAATAAGTTCAGACTGAAGAATGAGAAATTGTAGTCTCCAAAAAGACCATGAAAATACTGAAGCAGTTAAAAGACGTTCATAGTGTTAAGTGGAAATCGCCACTTGAACCTATATTGACTTAAGAGAGATGCCTAAACCAAGTATTTGGGCTTCTTAGCAAAATTTTGGTAAGGCTACTTCACAACACGTGGAGTAGCCTACTAAACGTAGGCCTCATAAATCAAAGAAGCAAGCTAAGAAAAAGATGATCAAGAAAAGAACTACAACTCAAAATATCATTAACAATTTACAAGAGTATCACCAGCCGGTAAGACGACCATTTAGGCTTACAGACTTTATGCCTATAGTTCACATTGATGAATCGGATGAAGAAGATAATGGTGAATCTTGTCCAAGAGACATACAAATCATTTATGTGATATCGATGTTCTTCAACATCGGTTCAAATGATAAGGGCAATCAGACATACTCGACCAACCCATCAAAATTCTTATCGTGAAAAGGAAGAGGGAGAGTTAACATCGAATTTTTTAATGACTCAACAAGATGATAGATGAAGATCTATTTTTCGACGGAGAAGAGTCGACTCATCGATATCATCACATGAAGCGTATGAAGTTGAAAATGAGTCTAGCCCTTTGACCAAACCTAGAATAAGAAGGTAACTTGAAGAAACTACGTCTTCAGAAGAATCTAAGTAAGACAAAGTGATTTAAGTTCAGTTGAGAAGTGGCAAAGTCTTACCACCCTCATCAAAGAAGGGAAATACAAATGAAGTCAAAGGCAAACAAATCAAAGTCAATGAAGATATCATTCCCAAAAATCCTAAACTAAAGTCTAAATCAAGTGGAAAGATAGATTATAATATTCTATCACATCTAAGAAAGATCCCTACATAACTGAGTGTGTACGAGGCTCTTTTGATGTTAAAAGATCTCTGAAAAACTTTGATACATGCTCTCAAAGATCCAGAGAGTTATGAAGCATACTTTGCTAAAAAATACATGACCAAAGTATTGCAAACTCAAGACCTCCCAGTAATCACATTTTTTGAAGAAGATCTTATGTTGAGAATGGATCACAACCATCCTCTATATGTTACTGCAGAGAGTGATGACATCTCGATCAGCTGAATATTGATTGATCCGGGCTCTTCTATCAATCTTATGAGTCTAAAGGTATTAAGAGGATTATCACTTGACATCCAACATCTTGGGAGAGATAAGTTGATGGTTCATGGTTTCAATGAAAAAGGGCAGAAAATCGAGAGTTCTTTTATTCTCTCACTCAAGTTTCAGGATTTATATACATAAGTCAAGTTTCATGTAATCGATGATTATACATCATTTAGAGCTCTCTCTCTTGACCATGGCTGCGTGAGTATGGCATGGTCCCATCAACTATGCATTAGTGTATGAAGTACCTGAAAGATGGGGAAGAGTTCAGAATTCATGGTAACCTACAACTATTCTCTGTCAATGAAGCAAAGATTTATGAAGATGCAAAATACTTCATCCTCAAAGATTTATGAAGATGCAAAGTACTTCATCCTCAAAAAGCCTAAGCCAACAGAGCTTCTTGAAGTGGTAACATCCACTTCAGGAATAAAAAGTAGCTTCACCAAGTGAAAAAGCAGAAGCAAAGAGGCAAAAAGAAGGTAATATTGATTCTCCCTAAAGCACTTGATTCTACTAAATCAAAGATCGGCCTCATGGGAAGTGACATAGAAGAGGAAGAAGATATTCCTATCAAACCTAAGGGAACTTACAAGCTTTCAAGGAAAGCAAATTATGAAATAAGTGATTCGATTCAGATTATGACTTTGAATCTACTTATGGAAATAGAGTTGATGGTCATCAAGAAGGATATCTCATTTGGCGAGTTAGATGACTCACTCAAAATTATACCCATCCCTCAGAGGTTTCAAAGAAATCACTCCATTAGAGGTCCATAACATTGAAGAATTGATAACATTCTATGTGCCACAGTGAGAGAGTGGCGAACAAGAACTCTATTCTACAAATCAAGAGTCTCACCTTACAATTTTGACTACTCAACACAAAAATTCTGATGAGATAGTGCCAACAAGAATACCAATATACTATCCATAGAAATTGTGAAGAATGATGCACAAGCTTGGAATTCATATTGGAACTACTAAGCATAAAACTCAAGTCTTTAACAAGATGTGGAGCCAAATAAGTTCTCAAACATCATGAAGAAGTGATAAGTTTATCACTAAAGGTCTTGGGTTCATCCACAAATCTCATCAAAATAAAGCCTATTATAATATAATAGAAACTGAGATAGAAACTCATAGTGACGAAGAAGATGATCTCCATGAAAGTCTTCTTACAAATGATGAAGAAGTAGAAGCCAAGCCTGCACCTGAAGAACTCAAAGATGGTGGACAAATACCTATTATGGATGAACTCAAACAAATCAACCTAGGAGTTGAGAATGATCGCCATCCAACTTTCGTCAGTGCCCTTCTACCTGATGAGAAAGTTGAAGAGTTAAAAGTGCTATTGTGTGAATTCGGGGAATGTTTTGCCTGGACATATTCTGAAATGCCAGGCTTATCCCCTGAGATAGTAGTTCACAGACTGGCTATTAAACCAGATGTGATGCCTGTTAAGCAAGCTCCTAAGTGAATGAGGTTGGAGATTGAAGAACATGTAATCACAAAATTAAGAAGCTGATCAAAGAAGGATTCATCTGGGAGGAGAAGTATGAGATTGGATAGCCAACATTATCTCAGTTAGGAAGAATGACCAAATCATCTCTACATTGACTTCCGGGACCTAAATAAGGCATGCCCAAAAGATGAGTTTTTGCTTATAATATGGAAACTTCTAGTGGATAATACTTCCAACTATGACATGTTCTCATTCATGGATGGATCGTCAGGATACAATCAAATCAAGATGGCATCTGAAGATGAAAGACATATATCATTTAGAACCCCAATTAGCATCTATTACTACACAATCATGCCCTTTGGCTTGAAAAATGCGAGCATACCAAAAAGCATGTTGATGAGTTGATTCACCAGAAAGTGGTTGTTATGTTGACAATTTGGTGGTTAAGAGCTTGAATCATGAAAATCACTTTGAAGACTTGTGAATTATATTGGAAAGAATCAGAAAATATAATCTCAAGATGAATCCCCTAAAATGTGCATTCGGGGTATCCTATGGAAAATTTCTGGTACATTATAAATCGCAGAGGTATTGAAATGGATCCTGCTAAAATTAAGGCATTTATGGAGATGCCTCCGCTAAAGAGTTTGCGTCAGCTTCGTTCTTTACAAGGATAGCTTGCATTCATCCGACGATTTATATCAAATCTACCAAGACGCTATCAACCATTTGCAAAATTGATGAATGCTCCATTCAAGTGGGACAATGAGTGCCAAGAAGCCTTCAATAGCATTGAAAGCTATCTGTTAAATCCATCAATTCTTACAACGCCTACTCCTAGGAAGCCCCTTATTCTATACACAGTTGCATTAGAAGAGTCCCTTGGAGCATTATTGGCGCAACACAATGAAGAAAGTAAAGAGAATGCTCTTTATTATATTAGTTGAAGATTAGTAGGAGCAGAAATGAGATACTCTCCAATAAAGAAACATTGTTTGGCATTGATCTTTGCAGTCCAAAAGCTCTATCACTATATGTTATCTCACATGATTACCTTCATCTCAAGGATCGATCTACTGAAGTATTTTATGACAAGACCAGCATTGACAGGTCGCTTGACAAGATGGGCAGTATTGCTTTTACAATTTGATATCACATATGTTGATTTGAAAGGCTGCGCAGGCTAAATTGGAATCAATTAAATATTAATATGAAAAATCTAATAAGATATTATATCAATTTACAACATCTTCCATGCCACCAGATTCATAACACATCGTACAAGCTAACATAAGATGTTAATTAAGGCATTCTCAAATACACCCACATGAGCCCTAACACTATGTTAAATGTTTAAATTCAAGTGTCTGAGGATGTTGCACAGGTTGCTACCTGGTTTAATCTTAGGACTAGGTCCGGGTTAACAAAACCTAAAAATATATTATAAGAACTTCAACTTAGTAAAATATCTGAGAAGCTAATTCAGTCATATTATAGTATATCTGATTCTTTATTAAGAGCTAAATAGAGTTGACAAGATCTAAAATTCTCAAATATTCAAGTTAATTAATTAATTGTCTCGATGATGTCTATGTTAAATGGTGATTTCAACCGGAGGGGATACTTCCATCAATATGTGATTCTAATTTTAAATCAAATTAACTCAAATTGAGTGACAATTTAAAAATTATTTAAATGAAACTTTATCAGTAAAAGCTTAAAGTAAAACTCAATCTATCCACCTTCCATAACTATTTGTCGGAGGTGACAAATTAAGAAAACTTTAGCTCACAAAGGAGCCAATGTCAAATCAAGTGTTCTACTATGTTCACTCTCAATCAATCTCTTGCCAGAAGATGTAACCCATCCCGGCTGTGGCTTGGCCTCCACAGATGAAGCGATTCGACGAGTCCTCCCGTGGTTTGGCCGGTGCTCCATATTACGATCACAACCATAGCCTGTATGCTCTCCAATGATTTTGCCTTTTGAGTTATGAATCATAGGGTACACCTGATAGGGAAAATAGCCCTCTATCAGCTAAGGTAGACTTAAGCATGTTTCCTTAGACAAACACCACCTTAGGTTTATAAGGATTTTTTGGATGACGTAACCCATGTATTGCTAATAAGATCATTCGGTTAAGTTGGGTCGACTACCTCTTCTGACTAAGTAGACTAGGGACTAAGATGGCCTGGGATGATAGAACCATGAGATCTAGATTAGGCACATCATCATTCCCCCAACCATCTGCTTTAAGCTAAAATGATGAATTTCATAACCCTAAATTTCAAAACTCCACATGTTGCTACTATACGCTATGCATCAAGCGATCTAACAACTAACCTTAATCGAAAGTTCTCTCTCACTTATTGGGAGGGGTAATTATCTATAGGGCCTTGCGCCTATAGGAAACCTGGAACCAGATCTAAAGTCCTCACCAAATGAGGATGAAATCTTTGGGTAGTGTCTTATCTACTATCTCATTCGCCTTCTGAAATTTACACCGACACTTTTAATCACTCTCTTCACTTCAAATTCTTATTATCGAGAGGTCGCTGGCAAATTTTTAGAGCCCACAGATTTTTGTTGACTCTGCTAGGGACAGGATTCTCTTTCCATCTTTTGCTAGTCATATATGTGCTATAGTAGTAATAAAATATTTGAAAATTCAAAACAAAAATGGTGATTTAAATGAATAATAAATTCAATATAAGACTCTACATCGAATGAACTATTCTGTTGAGTATATTTTTATTACACTATTATTTTCTTCTATAGTACCTCTGCATCTGGAAAGTATGGAGGTGAAATAATAATTATTAATTACTAATCCCCATCTTTCACTTTTGCAAATGGATCTACAGAGCACTCCTTTCACTGTCCAGCTAGGGCGTGGTGCTAACATCTGCCTAGCCAATGTCATCATCAACATAGGAGATGTCGGGACAACCATTCAATTTGGTACCTTGAATTTCCCGCCTATCGTAGCTGCAACTCCTGAAGTACCCACCCATGGTACATTCGCTTAAGGCCATGCTAGAAGGCCTCAAGTTACTAAAGATCCTATTAGTAATGTTCGTCAACCAGTTCAGTAGCCAACCACTATTAAGGAGTTCTCCCGATAGAGAACTTTAGTTTTCAAAAGGCTAGGCCAATCTGAAACCCCCATGATGAAAAGAATCATCAATGGGCAAACTGTGTCTTTAATGTCTCAGGAAAGAATTGCTTCGCCAATTGAACCTTTCATACCTAGAAAGCATGATCATGAAGCTTCCTCAACAGGAAGCAGATTAACTAGAAGGTAGAGAAGAAGAAGAAATGCTGAGCTGAGGGCTCAGTAGCATTTCCGACCAACCTAAGCTCCGAGCTTATAATCCTCGAGTTAAGCAAAAACAATTTCTCTGGTAAAATTCCTTCCGCCTTTTTCTTCTTCCTGAAGGTCAAATACTTGGACATTAACTACAACAGCAATAGTGGCAACATCCCAACTTCTCTGGAAAATCTTTCATCCATAGAATTTCTCTACATGGCAGACAACAATCTCGAGGGGAGCATTCCTGCACAAATCAGAAGCCTAAAAAATCTAAGAAATTTAAGTCTGAGTTTGAATAATCTGTCAAGCATCATCCCTTCTTGTATCTTCAACCTCTCACTTACGCGCTTGCTTTGACCCAAAATCGTCTCTCTGGTGGCCTTTCCACTAGCATCACAAGTACTCTTTCCCGCCTAGAAATCCTATATTTAGGTGGTAACATGCTCAGCGGATCTCTAATTCAAGCTCTCAATAATTGTACCAGCCTCGTGCGGCTTGATATGGGCGGAAACAAACTCACAAGCAGACTTTGGCCTGATCTTGGAAATTTGCAGAATCTCAACCACCTTAACTTAGAATCAAATGAATTTGAATCCGATGATGCAGAAAGCTGAAAATTTATTGATTCTCTGACCAACTGCACTAGCTTACAACTCCTCGGTCTTGAAACAAATAAACTTGGGGGTGTTTTGTCAAAATCTATTGTCAACCTTTCAATTTAGCTCCAATTCCTCTCAATTGGCGGTAACCATATTTCAGGAAGCATCCCATTCAAAATCGAGAAGCTCATCAACTTGAATTCTTTGAAAATGGAGTGGAACAATCTCACGGGAGACATACCACACATCATTGGGAAGCTTAAGATGTTGCAGCTGCTTACTTTTTATGCAAATGGACTTACGAGAGCCATCCTTGGTCCTTGGCGAACCTCACCTGCCTCAGCAAATTGGATTTGGGCGATAGTCAATTAATAGGAGTCATTTCTTAAAATATTAGAAATCTCAGCGGCCTAAACATCTTGATTCTCGATTATAATAATCTTGTAGGTACTATTCCCAAAGAACTTTTAGGCATTTATGCACTATGGCGCTATCTAGGTTTGGCTGGCAACCATTTTGATGGGACGATTCCCCTAGAAGTTGGCAAGCTTGTGAGTCTCAATGTGCTAAATTATTCTCGCAATAAATTCGAAGGCATGATACACAAACACTCGGAAGCTGTCAAATGTTAACCAAACTCTACCTGAACAATAACGTGTTTTATGGCCCTATTCTTATTGCTATAGGAAAGTTGTAAAGCTAAGAAAAATTAGACCTTTCTCGAAATAACTTGTCTGGGGCCATTCAATTCTCTCCAAAATCTCAACTTGCTCAACCTGTTGAATCTATCATATAACAATTTTGAAGATTAAGTGCCAAATGTTGGTGTTTTTCAAAATGCAACGGCGATCGATCTCGATGGAAACATTGAGCTATGGATTCGTGAACTTCACCTTCCTGTGTGTATCGAGGATTTCGCAAACAACAACAAAATGAAGAGAAGGCTTCATCGTGTTCTCAAGGTTTTGTTCCCAATCATAGGTGCACTCCTGATCTTCCAATCCTTTGATCTTTCAATCCTTTGCTGCTATTTTGTACTACTACAGGTAAAAAAATACAATATCAGAGAAGGATAAATGCTTCATGTGGAGCAGCTATAGAAGAACCATTTCCAATAATTTCTTATGCAGAGTTAGTTAAAGCAAAAGAAAAGTTCTCTTCTGCTAATCTTATAGGGAGAGAAAGATATGGGTCGGTGTACAAAGGCGCACTGCACCAAGGCCAAACAATAGTAGCCATCAAAGTGTCCGACCTAAACATACAAGGAGGCTTCAGGAGTTTCACAGCTGAATGTGATTCTTTAAGAAACATTCGACACCGTAATCTTGTGAGAGTCTTGATATCTTGCTAGACCATTGATTTCAGCGGCAAAGATTTCCAAGCTCTCGTATTTGAATTCATGCCGAAGGGAAACTAAGACGCGTGGCTACACCGAGGAGATTCAACTGATGGAGTTTTTCTTGAACTGGAACAGAGATTGAACATCACCATTAATGTCGCTAAGGCTTTGGAATATCTTCACCATAGTTGTAAGCAACCTATTATTCACTGTGATATGAAGCCAAGCAACATCCTTCTTGATGAAGACATGATTATTCATGTAGAAGATTTTAGGCTAGCAAGAATTCTTTCTGAATCTATAAGCATACCTCTCCAAAATTCAGATAATAAGAGTTGGATTAAAGGAACTATTGGTTATGTTGCCCTAGTTGAGTACTTTTCTAAGCATTATGATATACTTAAACTGAATTCTTCAACTTCCCTTGAATTGTTAGGAATAGAAAACCAAAAAAGACAGATCAAAATTATGCAAACAAATAAAGTTCTAAAACATATAATTACTGAAAGTACTCCATCTTATATGCAGAATATGGAAGAGGAGCCCATCCATCTAGCTCAGGAGATGTCTATAGCTTTGGAATCATATTATTAGAAATGCTCACCGGAAGGAGACCTATTGATGATATTTTCAAGGATGACTTAAATCTTCATAATCTCGTCACAACGACTTATCCCCATTGGTTAATTGATATCGTTGATCCTAAAATATTAGTTAAAAAACAACAAGAAGCAGACATGAACAATGTGGAAGAAGTAAGAAGAAACTATAGCAAAAGCATCATAGAGTGCTTGCATTCTATAGCAGAGGTTGCCCTTTCATGCTCTAAGTAGAGGCTTTGCATGAGAGATGCTGCGTCAAAATTGCATGCAATATGAGTTGCCTATCTTCAATCCATAGAAAGGTAAAGGAGGAGGCCTTTGAGGATATAAACAAGCTGCACTAGCATCTTATGGTTAAGGAATATTTCAGTTTTCAGTCCACTTTATGTATAGCAATCATATAATCAACTCATATGTACATACATACATACATACATATATATATATATATATATATATATATATATATATATATATATATATATATATATATATATATATATATATATATATATATATATATATATATATATATATATATATATATATATATGCATCGGTTTGATGTAATATAATTTTGTTGTATTATCATGTAAGCACTATTCAACAACATTATAATATCAAATGATGTTATAGTTATCAGCATGTCTGTTGAAAATACATTTAATTTTATTAAAGCATATTTTAGAAACTAATAAATTTGATAAAAATAAAAATTGATTTAACTTTTTTGTCATATTGGAATCAAGTTCTTGTCAGAAGAAAATGGAACAATTATTGCAGGGATGAAAATAACTCGAATTGCCTATAAACATCCCTATTTTTTAGCTCCTATTTTAACCTAAAAATTAAATCAAACTAAATTTTCTAAGCAATTTAATTTTATAATTTGGATTTCGATTTTAATTCAAGAAAACTTTAATTTTTTTTTTTTGTATTTGTTTATTAAAAACTTTTTGGATGGAATTAAATAAATCAAATTTATTTAATAACTTGATAAAATTTTCATAGCCATAATGAAAATTTTGAAATATTTTTAGTGCATGAAAAAATATATATAATTTGGTTTATTATATGTTCATTATATAATAAAAAATTATATAATACATATAAATTTTATAAACAATTTTTAAATCAATAAACTTAAATTTATTCAAAATTAAACTTTATTTGATTTGTTTAATTTTACATTATATTTGATCTATTTGATCCAATTTTTTGAAAATCTAAAATTAATTATTTTAGAAGTTGACCATCCAAATCATATTTATAGCAATATGACTGTTGTACATAACTTAAAAAAAAAACACATTGAAAAAGTTAACGCATAGATCTTAAAATTGTTTTAAAAATTCCAGCAAAGCATAACTTCTAGCAAAGTATATCCCTACTATTAGGAAGACACAATTGCAGAATATTCCAGCAAAATATTCCAGCACTAACAAGACACAATTTCATCTTCAAAGTATAAAGGAAGCTTGAAAGGAAATCATCCATGCTGCATCCATATGGAAAATTTATAGCAACTGATATTAAATCCAACATAACTAATTTCTAATTTGGGTAGCCAGCAATCATCTATGTTGAATATTGAATGGCAATCCCTACTAATTTTACTCATTATATTTCTTCTAATCTTGATCATGTTCACTTCCATTATTTTTTTAAAATTTTGTTAACAAAAAACTAGTACACTTTAGCCTAAAATTTAATATTCTATAGAAATTATAATTTATTTTATAATTCACATTTAATTAAATATTAATGTGATATATAATTCTTAATAATATCATAAATACTTATACATTTTTGTTAATTTTATTATATTTTTAAAATATTTAAATACATATGAAACCATTTTTAAATATTTAAGTTTTCTATGACTTATATTAAATTCTTTTTTTTTTTTTGAAAATCTTATATTCAAAATTTGTTAAAGGAAGGACTATTTTTTTTCTAAAAGATAAGTGCAGTATAAAATAAATATAATAACAAATAAATGTGATAGTTTTGATGAGTACATTCTAAATATATGAATTTATTATTATTATTTTATGTGGGTATTTGGATATGTAAATGACTAAGTGGATACACCCAAATTGGATGTATTTCAAAATATTGAAATTATATTATAGAGGGAATTCCAAATGTTTTTAAATTTTAAGATGTATTTATTTTTCTCTTAACAAATATTAGGATTTCTAAAAATCCTACATTCCTTTCATAACACACTTAAAATAGTTTCAATGGAAGACCCATACAAAAAAAAAATCAATTATTGAATAAAAAGCTAATAAATTAAAGGAAGATTTACATATATTTAAAGTTAGATATCTACTTATTTAATACTTTTCTATGCTTAAAAATATAGATTTTACTTTTAAAAAGTGAGTGAAGAAGATATTTTTGATGTGATATTAAAGATTGAGATGATATATATATATATATATATATATATATATATATATATATATATATATATATATATATATAAGTTATATGTTAGATATATAACTACATAAGAATTGTGTGGTATGTATGTAAATTCTTCATAAATTCATTTATCTTTGTAATATTATTTTTTATTTCTCAAATAATTCAACCATCAATTTTAATTAATTTATATATAATTGTAGAGATTTTTGGAGGCATAATATAGTGTACATTACAATGAAAACATAAATTAAATCTTTAAATAAACTATTGATGAAACCTGACATGTGTAACTTATGCGCATTTATTTGAACCTTAGCGTACCGATACACTTTTTGGCCTTTAAACTATATATTTTTAGGGCAAAGCAGATAATTAGTTCAGTATCGTTACCCATGGATTCAAAATTGGACTGATCCTCTAGTTGATTTTATTTAGACTTAAAATCAATTATGCTTATAGTTAGTCAGAGTTTGTCAAAATTTATAATTGGATTGAAAAAAAAAAGATTGATGATTATATTTGAATTTTTGATGAACTGTCTGATTATAATATTAATCAATATATAATTTTTTATATCTTAATTAAGTAGTTAAGTAAACAATTTTAGATATTCTAATTTTTAAACTCCCAAATTTCTCAAAGGTTTGTCTAGCATTCATCATCGTAGTTTGCAAGCTTGATTGCTTGACACATGATATGATTCATGATGGCCTTCGCCTAGATGGACAATCACCTCGCTTTGAAGAACATGGATGCCCACTTCAAGCAATTTGTCTCTTCAATGTATTTTAATATTGTTCATCTCTTTCCTCTCTCTCTCTCTCTCTCTCCTCTCTCTCTCACATATCCTTGATGTTCCTTTTGCAATAATCTGAACTCAGATTCAATCCCTCAATTATTTATGCTTTGTGAACTTTTAAGTTGTACCTCATTATTCTTTGAAGTTGAATATCTTATACATATGGAAGATTTATGTACATACCACACAATTCTTATGCATTTACATATCTAACACAAAAAATTAGATATTTACTTATTAAACACTTTCGTATGCTTAAAAATGTGCATTTCACTTTTGAAAAATGAATGATGAGGCTATATTTGATTTGACGTTGAAGATTATGATGTTATATATAAATAAAAATCAAAATTTTGATGTTATATATGTAAATACATAAAAATTTTGTGGTTTGTATGTAAATCCCCCTATAAATATATGGAGAAGTTAGTGAAATTTCTTCCAATTTTGGTTCTCATTGACTCTAATTGGTGGTAGTACTCTAGATATTTTTACAAGCATTTGTATAAATATATAATTATATATGTGTAAAGTATGGTGGAAATAATTAAAATATTATGTTCTAAAATTTTAATTTAGAATTATATTCAAAATTTTCAATGATAAAATGCCCTTATTTAAAATATTATTTATTAGATCATTGTAAATATTGTTATTGCATTCTTATTATGTCATTTTTTATCATATTAGTTTTAATATTTATTAAGTCAATTGAACATTTGAATCTAGAACTTCTTTTTATTACTATTCAATGTTTGATTCAATTTTGAAAATTTTGTTATCACATCTTGCTAGCACATATAGAATTCTTTTGATGGGGACATTTTATTTACAAATAGACAAGAAAATATTTGTTGACCTAACTTTTAGAGTGAGTCCTCAACTTTCTCATCATAGATTTTTGACTCTTATAGACACTAAGAGCTCCTTAGTCTTAAGACACTTCTAGTAATAGATGAACACTTAACCTAAGCCTAGAGACTTAGAAGAGTTACCGGAATGAGTTGTCCCCTAGGGACTTAGGAAGACTTGCTTACCCTATAGCCTAAACCCAATCCATACTTTCCTTCTCAAACCAAACCACAAATTCATACCAAACCAAAACTAAAATTTCAAGACTCATAATTAACCTCATGATCAAATTCAAGCTCAAAATTGTTCCATAAAACCTCATGATTGAATTCATAACCCTTTCTAAGCCCTTTGATTTCATCTTATGGATTTAGCCTTAACCAAATCCAAATCAATCCTAATTCATTTGATTTTCTCAAATATCAATTCAATCTTTCAATCAAACTATCAAATTTTAATTCAAATCCTCAAATGATTCAATCCCATGATCAAATCCAAATCTAACCAAATTTTTTTCTAAGCCCTTTTGACCTATATCCATGAGCTTGGTCAAATTTGCTTCCAAATCACTCCAAAATTAAGTGATTTTCTCATGAATCATTTATATCTTCATTTATATTACCAAATATAAATGAAATATTAATTCAAATAGAAAAAATAAAATCCATAATCAAACCAAAATTCAATTTATACCCTTTAAGCCAATTCCTTGAACTTGGCCAAATCCTATCCAAATCAAATCAAAACTAATGGATTTTCTCTTGAATCAATCATTCCTTCAATTATCTATCCAAATATAAATGAAATCTACAATCATCAAGCCAAATCAAAATCAACTCAAGTCAAACCCAACATAGCCCATTTGACTTGAAATATTTAAATGAGCCAAAACTCATTGGAACCCAAACCAATTGCAGTTGAATTTATATGTCAAATCCATATATAAACTCAACTAAATCTAATCCTACTCAAAATTAAGCCAACTAAACCCAATTGGCTCACTTGACCCAAAGTGGCCATTTTGACCTACATGAACCAAAAACTAATATAATTCAAATCAAAGTGAATTAAGCTAATCCAAACTTTATGTCATGATTGTTGATCATCCTAGGATGATCAATTGCCTTGAATTAGGTCTAACCAAGTCAACTTATCCTGTTGACCAAGTCAACCTTTTAATCCATATGAACCCAAACTAGCCAAATTACAACCTCAACCAAATTTATGATAACTGGCTTAAGTTCATTCTAAATTGATTATTGAACTTGACCAAATCCATAATTAAACCCATTTGACCAATAGATCAACATAACCCAACTTGGCCCAAATTGACTTAAAGGATAAAATTGTCCAAAATCCAAATTAAACCCAAATTGAACCAATGCACTCCAAATAATCATTTGAACTTGAACCAACCCCTTACTTTGACCCAATTTGACCAATTGATCAACCTAATCTCATTTAAATTGATTTGGCCCAAATGGGTCAAATTGACCCAAATTAAATCAAATGAACTCCAAATGACATGATTTGGTCAATCTCACTTTTGACTCATTTCAAATCTGCTCAAATCAAATTCAATGACAAATGATCACTTTGCCCTTGGGTCAAAGGCATCCCATGATGAAAGATACTTGCCCAAATGATCATTTCTCTTCCTTGGCCACTTGGCACTCATCCATTGGTCCACTTAGGTACCAAGGACACTGATCATCGACCCAAGAGGTGGTTGGGGTCATGGAGAGGTGAATTCACCTCACCTCTCCCATTGGAATACTTGATATGAAGAACTTTCACCTCCCCTTATTAGGACACCCATTTATCCTTTATGACAGCCACTTCCCATGCCTTAGCTATCAAAATGAGCCACCTAGAATGATTTTCTTCCATTCTTAACCACCCCAAGCCAAAAAGACACCCATTTAGAGCCAAAAATAAAAAATGAAAGGGGATTTTCGGCCAAAACTAAAGCACAAAAAATAGAGACCATTATGCTTGTTCTCACTCTCATTTCATCCTCTTAGATCTCCCAAACCAATTAGTAAACATTCTTACTTAATTTTTGAGCAAAACTACCAAAATCAAGTGAATTTGGAAGTAACAGTAGACACATTGTTTCGATGTCAAGAAGATTGCTCATTCTAAGCTTCCCCCACTCAAGAGTATGCTCGGATCATCACCATCAAAATCACCTGAGGTAATTTTCAAGAACCGTAGTTGGCCTTAGGAGCTTTTATTTGTGGCATTTTTTACGCAATTCTAGAAATTTTCCTAGAAAACTCCTAGATTTTTTATTGTATTTATTCCCAATATGAATATAGAAGTTTTTCGATGTAAATTGATGTGAAAATGAGCCAATTCAGATAAATTTTCAGTTAGATTTCGCAAAAATTTGCAAAACCCCCTCGCTTTACTGTTTTGTCGGCCACGACGCACAGCCGCCGTCCGATCCCGCGTTCATTGGGATCGGAGGGCCCTGATTTTATGCAGATCCCATGTTTCAGCCCGTCAGATCATGCAGATCGAATTTGGACTGTCTGATCCGGGATCGGATGCTCCGATTTGATCGGGTCGCTCTCCCGCTCCCCACGATTTCCGCTATCGCGGTCGGGCCACATGCTGCCAACCGCTGGCGTGCCAATGGAACCACATGTTCAATCGCGGTGTGCATTGCCATCTCGAAGGTCGCGACGATGTTAAGTGGGAAATTCCAGATTTTCAAATTTTAAAAATTATTTTAATCATCTGAAATTTCACAAATTTATAGAAAATAAAATACTTAACTAAAAATTTCAAATAAGGGATCGTTGGAATCATCTTTCTAAGAAATCCAACAAATTTAAAAACTTCAAATTTTATTGAATATTCTGAGCTTAATTTGAGTTTTAGTGAAAATAAAATTTCAATAATTATACTAAAAATACACATGAGATTGAGTTAAAATTTTTAGAGATTGAAACTTAAGTTAAAATGCACCCACCATAAAAATTGCAAGTCAAAAAGATTTCTAGATTAGAAGATATTACATTCTGAAGCTCAAATGGTCTATTTTAACAAAAATAAATAATGGACTTTATAAAAATCATGAAAAATCCCTTAAATCAATTTAAACTTTAAAAAATCATAATAAATCATTTAAAAATCATACAAATACAAATAAATACTCATTTTAAAGGTATTTCATAGATGAATTTAATAAAAATATTCTTAATTTATTTTGAATAGTATTTAAAGCTTAATTTAGGTTTAATTAAAAACATAATTAGCTTAATTACTCCCTAATTACTCATGTAATTAATTCTAAACTTTTTGAGATTGATTAATGGGATGACCTCTACTTCGCTTAATTTTCTTGGGATTTATTACTTGATTAATTAGAAAAATTGCTATTAGCCCTAATTACTTTCTTAATTACTTAGGTGATTAATTAAAATTCTAAATAGTGAGAAAATCATTAATTAAACTTGCTAATCATTGTATAATAGTGAATGGACATGGGGAATGAGATTGTGACCTCTTTCTCATTCTTTTCCCTAAGTTTATTTCACTTGACTTGAAACTAATTAATTTGAGACTAATTCAAATTCTAATTCATTAATTAAAATGGTTTAATTAATTAAATTGAAATCATAATTATTCCAGAACTCATCTAATTAACTTTCTTGGGTAGATCTTTAGGTGTTTAATAACGTAAAGCTATTTAAGGAAATTATGGCTAACTTGTATGGGTGGAGAAGCCATAAGAGTACTTAATTAAGTTCTTTAATCTAATTAGTCACTAATTGTGAGTTAATTGCATTAGGCCTTTTATTTCTTAAGGTCATTGTTGATTTAAATTTCAATTCATGTGCATATCATATTGGCTCATAATTAATTAGTTAATTACTTTAAGGTAACATAGGCAATGATTAATTAATTAATTTAATTCATATCACAACTTAATTAATTCATAAAATTCACCTAATTATCTTTTCATTGAACCAAATTAATTAACAAATATGGGAATGGGTTAGGAGTAACAAATGATTGAATCTCCACTTTTCTCTAAATCAAATCAAACATCCAAAAATAACTTAATAAGAAGCTTTAGTTTATTTTAAATAAGCTTATTTAATATGATTGCCCTTAGTAATTAGTTGGATTGAATGAAATTACATGCTTGTGTCTCTTTATTTCTTTCCAATCATATTAAAATGTTACATGCCACTTGATTCATGCATTCATTTCTTTCAAAAAAATCTATTAAAAATAAATGATTTCCTTTATGTCAAGTTGCATGTGTTGGCTTAAGTTAAAAATATGTGTGCTATTATCATTATTAAATCTCAAATATATTTTCAGAAGCTTATTAATGAATAATAATACATGTTGTGACATTATCTATACATACATACGGGGTGCATGTGAATATGAGCTTAGTGTATAAAGTGAAGTTCCTTTCTTTCATTCATATGTTGATTTGCATAAGTACAATGTTAGTGGTATATTACGGACATTCCTGGGATGTTAAAAGTCCCCAAGGAGATTCCTACCTCACCTCCTGCAAAATACTATGACACTGCTTTGATTTCATTCTTATGCATCTTGACATCAAAATTTGGATAGAGCTTTAATTCATTCACACAAATAAATCAATTAAATTAAATATAATTTTCATGATTTCCATTCTTATAGTTGTTTGTACACATATATATTTAAGAATAATGGTATATCTAGTCTGACATGAGATGCAACTTTAAGTAGCCCCAAGGAGGTTCCTACCTCACTCCCATGGTGTAAAACAATGGCAAAGTGCTTGCTTAGAACTATCATATATTTGAATGTGTATTTAGCTAATGAACGAGAATCCTCTTTTCCTATGAAAATCATTTATGCATCTTGCATTTAAGTGTAAAAAACATATTGTATTCATAAATATGTTTAGGACTTAATCATGTGCATGCTATCTATGATGGAAAGAAATGAATAAACATGTGTTATGTGATAGTAATTAATTTCAGTTAATCTTAAGACGTCTTTCTTATTGAATGAGATTTTTAGAGTGAACCTAAACTTAAGATTAATTAAAGTATGTAATAACTCATATTTTAAAGATAATTGATTAATTAATATACTTTAGATGTGACTTAAAGTAGGGATAAAAGAGGGTGATCCTCTCTTTTCTTCTCTTTATAACACTTAGTTGTTAAGTGTAAACCAAGTGAAACAAAAGAAAACATTAAGTAAAACTTATAAATCCATTAAGCCACTTAAAGTGATTATCCTTTATAATTAAATCCTTTCTAACTTAGAAAATTATAACAAAGCCTAGTTAAGGCATACCACACAAGCCTTAATACACACACCTTAGATTAAGTCATCACTTTAGACTTATGTTAGGTTTGATGTATGTTTAGTTTTATGATGCATTATACTGGATGTTATGGTGTATGTTAAGTCATGATTAGCTTAATTATATTTTTTTGTAGGAGATTATGCTAAAGGGGTGCTTAAAATAAATACAAATGTTCTATTTTACAGGTTGCTTAACCCCTAAGCATAATCTAAATTAGGAGTAGACTTGCTACCATGTGGTGCTAAGTTTAAATCATACATATAACCTTGGGTTGTATGGTGTGTTTAGCTAACACTTATTTTGGTGTAGTTAGATTTAATTTTCCTATTTTTAATGTAATTAAGCATTAAAAATTAGGATTAGTGCTATGGGAAAATTAGGATGAGCATTGGCTAAAAGACTATGTCTTATGTGCCATGTGATGCCTTGAAGTGAGCCAAATCAAAGAAGCAAAGAGGAGGAAAGAAGACATGAAAATTTAAAGAAGATGAAGACCCCCATAGCACATATTCATCATTAATTATAATTATTCTTTTGTAATGGTTGTATAAGGGTAGAGCTCGGCTACCCATTTTTTTCTTCGGGTATGACGATTCAATCGACCGCCTTTTATTCTTTTGCATTAGCTATAAAATGTTTGATGTTATGTTTAGCTTGTGCATTAGAAATGACATGCATTTTCATAGTTTCTTTATGATTGGTGTTTATTGTACGTCTAGATGCAATTAGGCTCTTAAGAAAAAAATAAATCATTTACCTAACTACAACTCATAACCTCACCATGAAGCCTAGGCATTAAGCCAAGATAATTAATAGATTTAACAACCCCTTACCTGTATGGTTGTATGTCTAATATCATGCATGCATCTTCTACCACTCTTGCAAAAATGAGGGCCTCTATTCTTGCACGCATGGGAACCGCTTAACCTATGAGAGTAACTCCTATTGACGGAGCTTCACCCTCTTCTCTCTTGATTTAGCCCATAACTCATTTCAACATGCATTTAGGCAAAAAAAATCCTAAAGCTTTTGTCAAAATGAAGTGTCAAAAATAAATAAAATTGAAAAGATTTGCATTAGAATTTATTACTCATACCACTCATCTAGTCTTATATAGGGAGTAGATTTAAGGACTTTAGTCTCTCTTCCTAAATAAGAACAACCAAACCATCTTGCAAAACATATGACTTGACCACATGGTTTTAAAGCATGGAGGAGTTAGGTCACTCTAGCGGGTTGTATGCTCAACAAATGTGGTTCACCCTCTCTTGTGGAGATAAATCATATACCCATCTTCACTTAGATTTAAGATGTGCTTTGGTTCTTGACAAAGCTCCCTAGATTTAGGATCCGAGGTAACTATTTCCTTCAGGCTACTAGCATAAATTCTCACCTCCTAGGTATTTCCATGATCTTGTATTGTGGGATTATAAGTCATAGTCTTCTAATAAAATTTTAATTCAAACATATAATTCTCCTCAATTTCAAACATATAAAGCTCAACAATAAGATAGATTGGAGTGTTCACTAGATTTTCTAGTATCATGAGCACTCTCTACTTTTCTCCCTTTCGCTTCAATAATAACTCTCTCCTTTTTTATCTATCCTAATTGATTTTTTAAATATAGCCAATTTATTGATAGTCCTATCTTTGAAATCTTTGGAGATCTTAATTGTCTACTTTAATTGAGAGAATTCTTAAGGATTTTATATTCCTTAGGATGTAATTAACTATGCTTGCAAAAAGGAAACTTTAGAACCCTTTTAAATAAATCATGCTTTATTCATCCATATAAAGTAGTGGAAAAATATTTGATATATTCAAAGACCCATCATGCCTTAGGGAGTCCTTATTAGGTGATTAAGTCCATTATAGAGTGGTGATTTCTATTTTTCGAGATAGTGCACCGTTCTTTTATGTCATACCCGATCACCTCAATAAATACACTCTCAGATCTGTGTGATGTCCGACATACACACATCAAAAACAAACACCACAGTATTATGTTAGAATATAAAATATTTTTAGAACAACAAAATAAATAAATAAAAGATGATAAAAAAATAAATATATTCATCCAAATACATATTTATGCAAAATGAAAATAATTTTATTAACCTTCAAAAGATGTACAAAAAGGATTTCAAAGCACACTTATAAAGATGATTTAAAATTATTATTTTGCTAAATTGCAATCGCATGTTATGTAATATTTTATATATGGAGGGGTTAGCATTCCATACACATAATTAAAGCCATTAAGGTATCACTGTGTAATACAAGTTATGCATTTTGATTATCAATGATAAATAAATAAAACTTTCTTTTGATAAAAATAAAATGTAATATAAGGAATTCAAAAATGACATCCTAAATTATTTTTTAACAAAAATTTATGAGTCATTCATTTATTAAATATTAGATGTATTGTAAACATTTAAAATATATAAATATATATATATATATATATATATATATATATATATATATATATATATATATATATATAATATATATATATATATATATAATATATATATATATAATAATAATAATATATAATAATAATAATAATAATAATAATAATCTTATTGATAATAATTCAGCTTGACTTAGAAACATGGAAAAAGAAACTATGAGTAAAGACCTTAATGACTTGAGTGAGCTGCATACAAGTTGGGCATTAAATTCCAAAATATTATAGAATATTATTATCTAGTCAACTGAGTCAAATATTCTAGAAGATATTAATGTTGTTGACTAATATATTTAATTTTAATATTAAACAATGTTGTAATTATGACCACATTTTTATTTTAGTATTTGAAATGTTACAAGAAAATAAATATCCAAATCATCTAAAATAAATTCTTTTGATTCATTAATAGTGGCATGCTAAAGCATGCATTGATTCATAGTGTGTGAAGGCAAAGTCACACATATCTGAGCTCTTATCAAATAATATCAAGAACATATAAATAAATTAATTATGAAAGTTTTAAAATAAATAATATATATTATATAATATACTATTTACTAGCAAGAAAATATGTTGCTTGATTTTACTTCAAAAGTATACACAAAAGAAAATATAAAGGATGTGGAGAATGCCGAAGCATTGATTCAGCTGGTCAAAGTATAGCCAATGATCATTATCTCATCTATCTCCTGTTGAATGGTATGCATATAAATAGATTAATGAAGGCATGGTTGCCTATATAGAAATTAGATAAACAACTCTAACTCATATTAATTAATATGATGTGAGGCTATTCTTTATTCCCCTTCTTCTTATCATCAGTGTCCTAGTCTACTTTGCCATTAACAATAACAATATAGACTGCTTATTTCTCTCAAGCATCAACTCTTGAAGTAGCAAAGCAATAGTGCTTCTTCTGCCAATTTCATGAGCTCATGGAACAACACTAACCAAAATTTTTGCTCGTGGAAAGGTATCTTATGTGGTCGAAAATAGAGTACAACCTTGGATCTCACCCAATGGCTTGATAGGCCATCTTCCTCTTTCTATATCCAACCTCACCTTTCTCAAAAGGCTTGATCTCAGCAACAATAGTCTATATGTTGAGATCTCTCCTAGTCTCTCTCACTAAAGATCTACATCACCTCAACCTACATTTTAACTCATTTCATGGAGACATTTCGCCATTCTTCTCATCACCAATTGCTCTATGTTTCAAGTTCTGGACCTTGGTGGCAACCAACTCACAGGAAAAATCCCTCCTATTATGAACTCTTTGTCTCCACTCAGTTACCTCAATCTTGATGAAAACCACCTCATTGGCAACATTCCACCATCACTTGGCAATCTCACCTTCTTGGAAACTCTTTATGTTTATTATAATCATTTGGATGGAGGAATTCCATTGGAGATTGGTGGCCTTCATAGGTTAGAAAATATTAATGTAGGTGATAATAATTTTTCTGGTAACATTCCTTCTTCATTTTATAACATATCATCATTACGTAAGGTTTCTTTGACAATCAATCACCTATATGGTGAAATTTCAATTAACTTTACCCAATCTTATCCAAACCTAGAAATCTTTTATATTAATGACAATCATTTCAATGGTTCACTTGATCACGTTTTTCAAAATGTTACAAGTCTCGTGTCTTTGGACATCAATACAAATAATATCATAGGAGTGATACCAGCATATTTTGGGAAAATGCCAAACCTTATATTCCTCGAAATGGAACTAAATGAGTTTGAAGCAACTAACGCACAAGGCTGGGGCTTTTATGATTCATTAACTAATTGTACCATCTTAAAAATTTTAGGCCTTTATGGAAATAACCTTTGGTGGAATACTTCCAAAATCAATAAGGAACTTAACCATTGAGATTTAAGAAATAACATTAGGATCCCTTCTGAACTTAATAGATACACCAATTTATTTGGTTTTGGGATGGATGAAAATCTTTTGGAAGGTCCCATACTTGATAGCATTGGAAAGATTGAAAAGTTACAATATTTGACACTTTAGAAGAATAGTCTTACAAGAATTATTCCTTACTCTTTAGGAAATCTCACAAGATTAAACGAATTGTGGTTATATTTTAATAAATTAATAGGCTTTATACCTTCAAGCTTAAAAAATCTTCAGATTCTCTCTAATTTGAGCCTCAATCATAATAATTTAATCGGTATGATACCAAGAGAACTTTTTCTCATTTCCTCACTTTCAATATTCTTGATTTATCATATAATTCTTTTACTGGGATTGTTCCATTAGAAGTTGGCCACCTAGTAAATCTAATGTTACTTTATTTTTTAATAATAAAATGACTGGAGAAATACTAGAGTCACTTGGATCTTGTCAACTATTATCTGAGTTATATATGGACTACAACTTCTTGTGGATCCATTCCTATTTCTCTAGGAAATATGAAGAGCCTTCAAAGCTTATACCTTTCACATAATAATTTATTTGGTGTCATTCCTCAATATGTACAAAATCTTATCTTTCTTAAGCACTTGAATCTGTCATTTAATAATCTTGAAGGAGAATTTTGACATAAAGTTGTCTTTGCAAATTCTTCGATAGTCTCTCTCATGGAAATGAAAAACTTTGTGGAGAAATTCCAAAACTTCATTTAGCAAAATGAAATGATATATTATCATAAATTAAAAGTACTCATAATTTAATTAAAATTTGATTTCTCACTTTTAGCATGCTAGTTATATTATTGGTCATTTTCTTCTGTTATATGTTGCTCTATCGAAAACAAAACCAAAGTAGCCAAAGAAGAAATTCATCCAACTCATCCTTAAACACTCCGTTTTCAATAATTTCTTATGCAAAATTAGCTAATGCTACAAATGATTTCTCCACTTCATATCTAGTAGGATATGGAAGATATGGCTTTATATATAGAGGCACCTTAAGAAATTATCAAGCTATTGTGGCTATTAAAGTTTTCAAACTTGAGGTTCATGGAGCTTTTAAGAGTTTTACATCTGAATGTGATGCATTAAGACACATACACCATCATAATCTTTTCAAGGTCCTAACCTCATGCTCAAGCATTGATCACCATGGCAGAGATTTTATGGCATTGATTTTTGAATTCATGCAAAAAGGAAACTTGAACAAGTGGCTCCATACAAAATATAAAACTAAGGGAGATGTTATTTTTCCTTAGGCAAAGATTGAACATTACAATTGATGTTGCGATGCCTTGGAGTATCTTCACCATTGTTGTGAACCATCAATCATTCATTATGATGTCAAGCCAAGCAATGTTTTACTTGACAATGACATGGTTGCACATTTAGGAGATTTTGGGCTCTCAAGAATTCTTTCAGAAGCTATGAGTACATCTCTCCAAGACTGTTCAGATAAAAATGAGATTAAAGGAACCATTGATTATGTTGCCCCAGGTTATGTAATGATTGCTTTTTTAGTGTTATAATTAATCAAGCTGATGCATTTCAATATGATGTAATTTTTAATATAATATTTTTATAAAATGTATATTATATGTAATTCATAGAATCTGAGGAGCTCACATCTACCTTTGTAGATGTTTATAGCTTTGGAATAATATTACTAGAGATGCTTACTAAAAGGCCAACTGATGATATCTTTACGGATGACTTTAATTTACATAATCACATTAAAATGGCATATCCTCATAGAATCAATGACATCATTGATCTTAAAATGTTTATAGAAGAGAAAATATATTCTAGTAAGATCAATTGCCAAAGCATTAAGAAATGCTTAATTTCTTTAGCAGAAGTAGGTCTCTCTTGTTCAACTTCATTACCAGATGAAAGGCCATCAATGAGACATGTTGCTACAAATTTACATGTAATTAGAGTTGGATACCTTGAATTTACCAGAGAGTTGTCCTAGGAAGATGGAGCTAAGAAAAATCACATAATAAAAAAATCATGTCAATCACTTTATATTTTATTAGTAATTTGTTAAGTTCTTTACCTTCTTGTAATAATGATTTCAATTAGCTAATGATTAATAATTAGTCAAAAAAACTTGTACTTTCTACCAAAAACTATTAACTAATTGTTCATAATTTTATTCTAACTTTTTTTAGAACTCTTATTCCAATAGTTTGTATGAAATAGTTTAAGGAATATCATTTATTATTATATTTCATCATTAATAAATCAATGACTATATATCAAGAATTAAGAATTTATATTAATTTTCTTAAACATTTCTCTAAGCTAAATAATTGAAAAAAGTACAAAGAATTTGACAAAAGCATTTTCTCTATTAAAGTTAAAAAAAATGTTTGTATAGAACTTCCAATGGATAGCTGGATTTCAAATATATGGTGACTTTAAATTAAATTAGGGTGTGCATAATTAGTTAATTTAAATAAAAAATGAATCAAATCAAATACATTCATTTGATTTGTTTTCATTTATTGAAGGACAATTGGTTTAGTTTTAAGAGTAATGGTTATTTATATTTTCGTTAACAATTTGATTTTAAAAATAAAAATTATCATTTGATCAACCAAAAATTAAAACTTAATGAACAAAGAGTCAAATATTATTTTCTTTGAAAATGTTTACTAACTTAAAGAAACAATATTAGGAAGATTTACATAGATACTACACAATTCTTATTAATTTATAGATGTAACACCTTAAAGTTAAATATAACTTATCCACCACTTTATTATGCTTATAAAGATGTATTTCACTTTTAAAAAATAAGTAATGATTGTATTTTTGATGTAATATTGAAGATTGAGATATTATATATGTAAAAATTAAAATTTGGCTGCTATATATGTAGATACATAAAAATTGTGTGGTATGTATGTAAATCCCCCATGATATTATTATTACTCAACATTTTAGTTCTACCTATAATTTGGTTTGATTTAATTTGTATGACAAATCCCTTATCCAATCAATCTAGATTGAGTGAATACACAAATTTTAATTTATTTGGATTTTAAATTTAGTTAAAGTGAAATAAATTAAACTCAATAAATCAATTTACAACATGATTCAATTTGGTTTGATTCTACTTATGATTTAGTTAGTTCAATCCAACATATAAGGTAGTTTAATTTAACTAATTTAATAAATTTGTCTATCAATTCATGCAAACTAGCTGCTAAATGCTCACTCTAATTAAAAACTAATGTTCTTTATGTCAAAGAAGTAACTTTCCTCCCTTCTATGATAAAAGAGCTAAGTTTCTAGCTTCTTTGAAGTCAAATATGTGCATTCATAAAATATAAATTATATAAAATATTTTAATTTTTTTAACTTTTGGTATAGTTGGTCGTTGCCAAGCATTGTTGTGAAGGCTAGAGATTGGAATGAACTATAAAGCTTGGCTTTGAATTCTTTATTAAAATAGTGTTGTTATCTAAGCTGAAATAAAGTTTTTAGATTTTGTTAATCATGTGGGCTTTAAAAATTTTTCATTGATCTCTTGATAAAGAGAGTTTAATTAATATTGATTAAACATTTATATGGTAGATGAGATAGTAGATAAAATACTACCCAGAGATTTTGCCTTTATTTTGTGAGGATTTTAGATCTGGTTCCAGGTTTTTTATAAATGCAATCATCTATAGTTAATTATCTCTCCCAATATTGAGAGAAAACTTTTATTAAGGCTAATCATTGGATCACTAATTACTTAGCATATAGTAGTATCATCTAGAGTTTTGAAATTTATGAAATTCATTATTTTAACTTTAAGTGGATGATAGGAGGAAAGATGATGCACCCGATCAAGATCCCAATGTTCCATCATCCTGGGTTGTTGTGGTCCTTAATTTACTTAATCAAAGGAGGTAGTCAACCCAACTTGACCTAAGGATCCTTGTTAGCAGCAATATTTTGCATCGTCCAAGAGAACCTTGTAGAGCTGGGGTAGTATTTATCTAAAGAGATAATTTTAAGTCCACCTTAGCTAACAGATTTTTGCCCTATTTGGTGCCCTCTGTGGTTGACACCTTAAGGGACAGAGTCATTAAGGAACATACATGCTATAGTCATGATCATAATATAATGGTGATATTTGGCGGATAACCATTCAGTCAGAGGACTTTGGTCGTAATGACATAATATGTAAGGCCTACTATCTAAATCACATGGACAGAGGGCATGGGTCACGTACTTACTAGCATGAGATGATTGAGAGTAAATATAGTTATGTACTTGACTTAGCCTTGGCTCCTTTGTAAGCTAGAATTTTTTCAATTTGTCACTTTCGATAAATAGTTGTGGATGAGTGGATGAATTATTTTAAGTACTTAGATGCTGATTTCTATTTAAATATTTTAAAAGTTTGATAACTTATCGAATTTTGAATTTGCATTGGCACTTGACTTAGGTTGATTTGTTTTAAAATTGAAAGCATATTTTGATGGTAATACTTCCTTTGATTGAAACCTCCATTTAACAGAGTTATCATCAAGGCGTGAACTATTTGATTGTCCATACTTAAATTTGAGAATTTTAATTTTGGATTAACCAATCATGTTGAGATTTGCAATCAACACGATTATCATCGGGGTGTGAACTATTGGATCGTTCACACTTAAATTTGAGAATTTTATTTTTTGGATTGACCCCTCTAGATGAAATTTGTAATCAACATGATCATCATTGAGGTATATCTTATTGACTCTACTCATTTGCTAGTAGAGGATTAGGTCTACAACATACATTTATAAATTTTAAATTGAGATACACTAATTTCAAATTTTGAACAATATTGCTCCCGTCCGATTGAACTTTAATTAATAAAGCCATCACTAGAGATATAAACCATATAAACTCTACTTGTTGGCTAGTAGAGGATCGTCTATATATAGTTAAAATATATGGATGTATTTATCATCTTGAAATAGAAAGTTTATAATTTTGAAAATTAAATTTTTTTTATTAAGACTTTTGTTGATCGTATGCAAATGTATGAATTAAGTCCTCTTTAGTAATTGAGCATTTGATTTGCGATAAATCTTATTAACTCCGATTCTAATAAGGATAATAATTAGATTGATTAAGTGGGACTTATAACTTTACCATATGGATAAAGGGGCTCATATGAGTTTTATTTTTAATTTCATTGAATTTTTTATAATTTATAAAATTTGCATATTTTATGAGGCAATTGAGGTTCGGCCTAAAATGCTCCTCGTGAAATATGTAAATCACATTAGAGTACTTACACACCTCTTGAGACACTATACTTAAAATTTATTTTATATCATGAGGGCATATAATAATCATTATGTTATTTACACAAATCTCGAGATTACGATTAAGAGTTTATGACTACCTCATAATATGTACTCATAAATGACTTCATTTGAGTGCAGTTGATCACCTGTCACACTTCAACTCAATAAATATTTTACATAGAGCTTGCATCAAGATATATGCAAACATTAATTCAATAAACTACTTGCACACATTTTGAGGCATTTAAATTGAAGGAGTTTGCTTCGAAATGCTTGCAAAATTCATCTATTCAGATTGCTTGCATGCATTTTGATTGCATTAATTAGAATGTATAGTTTCCTCGTAACATGCAAAATATTCATTTCATTTATAACTTTTGAATATTAGCACATGTTTCAATGCACTAAATTAGAGTGGAAGATTGCGTCAAAATATGTGCAAAGCTTTTTTTTAAAAAAATTTTATTGGCACACATTCTAATACATCAATCTTCGTGCATGTGATTTACTTTATGGTTAGTTTGACGCATCAAACTTAGGTATGTGCCCAATTAGATATGGGATGCATCGTAGTGCATGTCATATACATTTTAAATTATATGCACACTTTAACATTAAGGACTCAAAGTGTCAAGTTATTTTAAGGCATACACAAGCCTTTGTTAAGTGATTTGCAAGCATTATTTGCAAACAAACACTCAGGTGTCTTGTAAGCTCTCTTATAGATTTCATTTGATCTTTGTTCTCGCTTAAATATAAGTACTTAAATGCACTGTAGATTCAGTGTGCTTCAACCTTGAGTTCAAATGCAAGTTCTAAATAATCTTTGAAGATTGCTTTCATGCTTATGGTGAGTTGCCCAATTTTGTTCTAGTTCACGGATAGATCATCAAATGGTGTTCTTGCATGAGAAGAATTCACAAAGCTCTACTAGTTCATGTTTGTTTGACTCTTATTCATGCTATTAAATGAGCTACTTTATTTCATTCTTGCTTATAAGCAATCTATCAAGTTTAATTCTTGCTCATGGACGAGCTATCAAATTCAATACAACTTTGCTTCTAGTCCAATTAAAGCCTCATTTGTGTATAGATTTGATATAACATAATAAAATTTATTAAATTAGATATGTATATCAAGTTAATAGAAATATCTAATTTTATAAGTTTAATTTTAAAGAAATATAAATTATAATTTATAAGTAAATTGAACGTCTTGAGGAGACAAGCCCATCAACACTAAAATTGGGTCAAATCGTCCAAATAAGCTCAAATCAAGCCCAAAAAACATACATGAAAACTTCATAAAACTAATTGGATGATCAAGCAATCTCCAAATTTGACATGCTTATGGTCAAATCAAGCGGCTCGACAATTGAATTCAATGAGCCCAAAATCACTTGAATTGAAGGCTGGTTGGATGGTCAAATCATCGAAACATTATCTGCCATCGAGAGAATTAATATGAGCAGTCTGATGAAGTGTTTTTGGATTTTGACTACAATTACCTAAATGCCGCTCTCAAAATCCTATAAATAGGACCATATTCTTGTCATGAGAGGATGAGAAAGCTAGAAGTAAACTTGAGAGATTGCTTGAAAGAGCAAGAAGCTTGATGTCTATCACCAGCATAAGCACCGTTGATTGTCATCTACTGTCATCCCCAACCACCACCAACAATCGTTATAACTCAACTACCACCATATAAATGTTTTAATCTGATTATGGAACTACTATCATATTGATTTTTCAAATAGAGTCTTCTAATCCCATTGTCAAAAATATCAAAACTTTATATTTCAAAATAAATATATAGTGAAATCTTTTGTAATTAATCACTATTTGTAAGTCCGAATGCTTTAGATTAATCCAATTCAACTTAAAAAAAATATTAATGAACAATGCAACCTATATATTTTGATTATCAAATATTTAAATAAAGTTAAGCACAACATTGATAAAAAATCAAATATAATGGAAGGAATACTTAACATCATCATTGTTCCTTATACATTTTATTATATAACTCATCTATGTTTGGAGCATCCATGGCTAGTAAGAATTTCTAAAAATTTCCGCATTACAAGTGATGAATATCTATCGAAATTGCATATAAGTCAATATGAGATTGAATAGTTGTAACCAACTCATTCAATGCTCTCCAAAAGTAGATCCATAAATCACTATTTTCATTCCTAACAATTGTAAATGCTAAAGGGAATAAACTATTACTTACTTAGATATTGATTGTTGAACCATAAATGTTTTAAGCTAAAGGTCTTGTACTTACAAAATGACCAAACATATATGCATGACTTGAATGCTCAAAATATAATCATTACTAATCAACTATTTTAATTTAATATAAAACTTGATTTCCTTACATATAATATCCCATGCTTTATTTATTGTATGATATTCTAATATTAAACTAAACTCCATCTATCCTATGATCTTTTCGGGCTTTATATCTAAATGCCGATTAATTATAATTATGATATATTGACAAATGAATTTTGAAATACAATAATGATGGTTAGTATTCAAAATAGGGTGAGGATAGTGAGGGCTACCCATATTAGATATTCTCCAAGCCCCAATAATTTTTTGAATTTTAGAAACATGTAGAAGCAATTAATAAAGTCATAATAGGTCATTATGCATCACATACTTAGCTATTAGCCTCCTCTTATTCAAAGTATTTTTTTAGGAATTCCATATTATTTGTTATGGACCATCTAGTGATCACAACTTAAAGATTAGCTTTCGAAGAAAAAATTATGGCAATTTCAGGACTTGTTGGAATTACTCTATTATTAATCTATCTAAATTTTTTATTAGAGGATCACATGAATTAATTCTATCTCATTCTTCTAATTTGATTACATGCATGAAAATGTTATTTGATATCATAGCATCAGTTGTTTCAATGTTATTGAAAGCATGCTCACAAATTAGTTGAGGTCCATCATTCATGAGATTATAATTTGTTTCATAAGCATGCGTGTCAAATTCTTCATCTTCAGTATTGGAATTCATGCTAAAACCAAGATCCATTAAATCATAACATCTAGTGATGTCCTCACCAATATCTAGGTGATGAGATATTGTTGGTCTAATTGACTATGTCTTATTGAGATGAATTATTAGTTCATATAATTGATCAAATGTTTATGTGTTATCGAGATAATATAAGATCTCATGTGTCATTGTGTATTTTGTAGAATCATTGAATTGTGGGATAATGTGGATCATGATATAATGCTAAGATGATAATTGCTTTAGTTTCACATATATAACTAGTGGCTATCATCTAGTCATTGATAAAATGATTTCACACATCTCATCATCTGAAATTTGGGTTGCTATAGCACCACCACTAATAGGGAAATGACAAATACAGTCTATTGTTTGGATAGAACTGTCAAAATTTTAAACTTGGGCATTTCTACATTTAAGCCTTTCCAAATTTTATTATTAAAACCGAGAATGACGATGCTTTCCCTCAACATAAGTAGGATTCATACAATTAATTGTAAGAAGATTTACATACATACCCATAATTCTTACTTTACATATCTAACACCTAAAGTTAAATATTTACTTATATAACATTTTTCTATGCTTTAAAAGGTGCATTTCACTAGTAAAAAAGTGAGTGATAGTGATATTTGAAGTGATATTGAAGATTGAGATGTTATATAAAATTGAAGAATCTCAACCACCAGATCTTGGAAATTTGCAGAATCTCAACCACCTTGACTTAGAATCAAATGAATTTGAATCCAATAATGCAAAAAGTTGGAAATTTATTGATTCTCTGACCAGCTACACTTGCTTACAAAGCCTCGCTCTTCAAATGAATGAACTTTGGGGTGTTATGCCTAAATCTATTGCCAACCTTTTGATTCAGCTCCAATTCCATAATTGGAAGAAACCATATATCGAAGCATCCCATCTGAAATAGAAGCTTGTCAAGAATTTTTTGGGAATGGACTTGAACAATCTCACTGAGACATACCACACCACATTGGGAAGCTTAAGATGTTGGGGTGCTTACTTTTGCTCCAATGGACTTACAGCCATCCTTTGGTCCTTGGGAACCTCACCACAACTTAGCAGATTGGATTTTGGCAATAATCAATTAGAGCCATTCCTTCAAATAGTGGAAATCTTAGTGGCCTAAAGCTTGGCTCTCGACAATAACAACCTTGTACTATTCCCAAAAACTTTTAGGCATTTTCACTATCAGCTATCACGGGTTTGGCTCGCAGCCATTATGATGGGATGATTCCCCAGAAGTTTGCAAGCTTGTGTGTCTCGATGAGCTAGATCTTTCTCACAACAAATTCTAAGGCATAATACCACAAACACTCAAAAGCTCTCAAATGTTAACCAAACTCTACCTGGACAATACCTTATTTTATGGCCCTATTCTTATTGCTATAGGAAAGCTGCAGAGCTTATAAATATTAGACCTCTCTCGAAATAACTTGTACGGGGCCATTCCAAATTCTCTCCAAAATCTCAACTTGCTTAACCTATTGAATCTGTCATATAACAATTTTGAAGGTGAAGTGCCAAATGTTGGTGTTTTTAAAAATGTAACGATGATCCATCTCGATGGAAACATTGAGCTATGTGGAGTGATTCGCAAACTTCACCTTCCTGAGTGTGTGGAGGATTTTGAAAACAACAATAAAATGAATAGAAGGCTTCATCGTTTTCTCAAGATTTTGTTCCCAATCATAGGTGCACTCCTAATCTTCCTATCCTTTGCTGCTATTCTATAACTATAAGTACAAAATACAACAACAGAGAAGGAGAAATGCTTCACGCGGAGCAGCTATAGAAGAATCATTTGCAATGATTTCTTATGCAAATTTAGTTAAACCAATAGACAAGTTCTTTTCTGCTAATCTCATAGAGAATGAAGATATGGGTCGATGTACAAAGGCGCACTGCACCAAGGCCAAACAACAATAGCCATCAAAGTGTTCAACCTTGACAAATGAGTAGGCTTCAAGAGTTTTATGGCTGAATGTGAAGCTTTAAAACATTCGACACCATAATCTTGTGAGAGTTTTAACATCTTGATCGACCATTGATTTCAATGGAAAAGATTCCAAATCTCTCGTATTTGAATTCATGCTGAAGGGAAACTTAGACACATGGCTGCACCGAGGAGATTCAACTTATGGAAGAGTTTTCTTCAACTGGAACAGAGGTTGAACATCACCATTAATGTCGCTGAGGCTTTGGAATATCTTCACCATAGTTGTAAGCCACCTATTATTCACTATGATATGAAGCCAAGCAACATCCTACTTGATGAAGACATGATAGCTCATGTAGGAGATTTTGGGCTAGCAATCATTCTTTCTGAATCTATAAGCATACCTCTCCAAAATTCAAATAGTAAGAGTTTGATTAAAGGAACTATTGGTTATGTCAGAGAGTACTTTTCTATGCATTATGATATACTTTGAATTCTTCAACTTCCCTGAATTGTTAGGAATAGAACCAAAAAAGACATATGAGGATCAAAACTGCAAACAAATAAAGTTAAAGACATACAATTATTGAAAGTTCTCCATCTTACTTACAGAATATGGAATAGGAGCCCATCCATCTAGCTCAGTTGATGTCTATAGCTTTGGAATAATACTATTAGATTTTGGAGAGGTATGTCAACCAAACTCTTCCGGACAATACCTTATTTTATGGCCTTATTCTTATTGCTATAGGAAAGCTGCAAAGCTTATAAATATTAGACCTCTCTCGAAATAACTTGTCTGGGGCCATTCCAAATTCTCTCCAAAATCTCAACTTGCTCAATCTGTTGAATCTATCATATAACAATTTTGAAGGTGAAGTGCCAAGTGTTGGTGTTTTTAAAAATGCAATGACGACCGATCTCGATGGAAACACTGAGCTATGTGGAGGGATTCACAAACTTCACCTTCCTGCGTGTGTGGAAAATTTTGAAAACAACAATAAAATGAATATAAGGTTTCATCGTGTTCTCAAGATTTTGTTCCCAATCCTAGGTGCACTCCTGATCTTCCTATCCTTCTTTTATTTGCACTACAGTACAAAATACAACAGGGAAGGAGGAGAAATGCTTCATGGAGCGTATAGAAGAACCATTTCCAATGATTTCTTATGTAGATTTAGTTAAAGCAACAGACAAATTCTCTTCTACTAATCTTATAGAAAATGAAGATATGGGTCGGTGTACAAAGGCGCACTGCACCAAGGCCAAACAACAATAGCCATCAAAGTGTTCAACCTCGATAAACGAGTAGGCTTCAGGAGTTTTACAGCTGAATGTGAAGCTTTAAAATATTTGCCACGTAATCTTGTGAGAGTCTTAACATCTTGCTCGACCATTGATTTCAATGGCAAAGATTTCAAATCTCTCGTATTTGAATTCATCTGAAGGGAAACTTAGATGTGCATGGGGATTCGATTAATGGAGGAGTTTTTCTTCACCTAGAACAAAGGTTGAAGATTTCCATTAATGTCACTAAGGCTTTGGAATATCTTCACCATAGTTGTAAGCCACCTATTATTCACTGTGATATGAAGCCAAGCAACATCCTACTTGATGAAGACATGATAGCTCATGTAGGAGATTTTGGCCTAACAATCATTCTTTCTAAATCTATAAGCATACCTCTCCAAAATTCAGATAGTAAGAGTTTGATTGAAGGAACTATTGGTTATGTTGCCCGGGAGTACTTTTCTAAGCATTATGATATACTTTAACTGAATTCTTCAACTTCCGAATTGTGAGGAATATAACCAAAAAAAAGACGTATAAGGATCAAAACTATGCAAACAAATAAAGTTAAAATACATACAATTATTGAAAGTTCTCCATCATACTTACATAATATGGAATAGGAGCCCATCCATCTAGCTTAGGTGATGCCTATAGCTTTGGAATCGTACTATTAGAAATGCTCACCATAAGGAGGCCTATTGATGCTATTTTCAAGGATGACTTAAACCTTCATAATCTCATCGCAACGGCTTACCCCCATTGGTTAGCTAATATCGTTGATCCTAAAATATTAGTTGAAGAATAACAAGATGCTGAAATGAGCAGTTTGGAAGAAGCAAGAAGAAACTAAAGCAAAAGCATCATAGAGTGCTTGCATTCTATAGCAGAGGTTGGTCTTTCACGCTCAGCTACTTCTCCCGATCAGAAGCTATGCATGAGAGATGTTGCAGTAAAATTGCATGCAATTAGAGCTGCTTATCGTTAATCCAAAGAAGGTGAGGGAGGAAGCCTTTGAGGAGATAAACAAGCTACAATAGCATCTTATAGTTAAGGAATATTTCATTCCACTTTATATATACCAAACATACAATGAACTCATATATATATATATATATATATATATATATATATATATATATATTTAAGCATCAATTTTATGTAATAATTTTGTTGTATATATATAAACATTATGCAACATAGCATTATAATATCAAATGATGTTAGAGTTACCAGCTTTCCTATTGAAAGTACAATTAACATTTCTATTTTTTATCTTATTTTAACCTAAAAATTAAACCAAACTAAATTTTCTAAGCAATTTAATTTGATTTTGAATTTAATAATTTGGATTTTGATTTTAATTCAAGAAAACTTTAGTTTTTTGATTTTTGGATTTGTTTATTAAAAAAAAATTTTTGATGGATGAAAATAAATCAAACTTATTTAATAGCATGGTAAAATTTTTTATAGCCATCATAAAATTTTGAAATATTTTAGTGCATGAAGTATATATATATATATATATATATATATATATATATATATATATATATATATATATATATATATATATATATATATATATATATATATATATATATATATATATTATATATATATATATATATATATATATATTATTTTTTAAATATTATGTATTCATTATATAACAAAAAATTGTAGGATAAATATAAATTTTATAAATAATTTTTAAATTAGTAAACTTAAATTTATCCAAAATCAAACTAAAATAATTGAACAAAAATTATTATTTGATTGTACAAGATAAATAAACTTCATTAATCACAAATACATTGCATTTTGTGATAGTTATTTTGTGCCATTGAGGGAGCATTTGATAACTGACTATTTTTTAAGCGAAAAATGGGAAAATTTTGTTGACTTTTTAAAGATTTATTTGATACATATGCAATGACCATGACAAAAATAATATTTGATTAAATAATAATTTTGGTGATCACATTAGTCAAAAGTTAAAATAATTGTAATTAAATATAGCCCTTATATATATATGGTTGATTGATCAAATTTTTAGAATGACATAACATTAGTCCCTATATTCAAAAATCATATTTATATTATAAATAAACGATTAAATCATAACTTCTACGGATATCAATTAATCAAGTTTTATTTTATATATTAGGGTTTAGATTATTATTCTAGTTTTATTTATATTTTATTAGTATATATTATTTTTATTTTTACTATATTTATATTTAAAAAATATATGCTTCAATGATTATAGGCTATTGTGGTTTTATTTCTAAGCTATTGTGTCTTAAGGTATATTTTTTTGTAAGAATTTGTTAATGAGGACAATAAAATTGAGTATTATGTTAAGTTTCTTGAAAACTTAGCAGTAACATAAGCATCTGTCTTAAACTCAATAATATTAGTATGGTTTTGTCATCTTTAGTGCTACTTATAGAACTCTAAAATCATGACAAAATTTAGTGCTACTTATAGAACTCTAAAAACCTTTGTTGTAAAGTTATCTTAATTATCACAATTTATTAAATATTTGCAAATTGTCATCTTTATTTGTTAAATTATATGATCATTTATGTTTATTTTAAAATAATTTAAAATTTTTCAATGAATAACTTTGTTTTAAAATGTAAATACTTTCAAAAGGAGAATCAACTTGATGATATTTAGTATATAATGGATGATTTTGAATTGAAAATAAAAAAATAATTTAATTTCAAGAGAGCTTCTATAATCTCTAATTAATTTTATAAAATTTATATAAATTAGTGTTTAAACTTTTAAAAGTTAATGAAATTTAATAAATAGATATTTTATATTATAGATTATTTGATTTTGAGTATAACGATAATGTTGAATAGAAAATAAAATTAAGAATTGATAATAGATAAAGTTTATATATTTTTAAATTTTTCTATCTTTTTTTTAAAAAAATAATATATCATGTGGATCGAGGGGCGGATCCAGAAATTTTTTTCAGAGGGGCACAATAAAATAATGAATAATTTACTTTTATATAAAATTAAAATTAGAGCATCTCATATAACAAAATAAATAAATCAAACCTTGCAATAACATAAATTTTTTTTACATTACATACCATTTATAACTTCTCTCTCCGAGTCTTCATATTTTGAAAGCGTTGTCTGATGATTCATTTTTCTTATTACATCTTTCAATATATGTAATAAGACAATCATTCATCCAGAATCTCTACATTCTTGGCGATTTTTTTCGATCTCATTGCGAAAATGCTCTTTTAACAATTGTTGTAGCGATTGACAATATCAAAGCAAGCTTTATTAATAAATATACAAGAGGATAAATATCATTTTTCTTTATCTCTACTAACTTTTGTGAAGTTCTCAATTCCTTCAACTTCAAAATGAATCATTGGATTTCATGTCAATAATATAATTCTCTAGTTGACTATCTAAAATAATAATATCAACTTTTGAGAAGTCTGTGGGATAAAATTTTGTCAAACATATCAATTTTTTTTTATCAAAAGCTGAGAAGGAATCACATGGATTCGAACATGTCACACATAAAAGTAATTCAGTATTGCCTCATCAAATCTATTATTAAGCTCCTAAAGTTGCATATCAATAACAGAATAAAACAACTCAACTTGATAATAGTGTAAATTTGTGATTCCTTGAGCATATATTCTTGATCTCCCACGTATAATAAATATTTCACTCATATTTGGCACAAGTATACCATTTTTCTCACTGAATGCATGAACTTCTTCAAATAAAATGTTCCAACCATCATCCCTCATATTTTGTAGTCTTTGTTTTGACACTTTAACTAAAGTCATAGCATTTATAATATCTTGATCCTTTTTTTTGTAAAACTTGAGATAACTCATTTGTGATTCCTAATATGGATTTCATCAAGTGCAGATTGAAAACAAACTCAAAATATTGAATTGCATCAAGCGAGCATTTGCTTCCACCTCTTTTATTGTTTAAACCATCTTCTACAATTATATCAAGAACATCTATAATAGATCCAAATAAAATAAATTTATTTATCAATGCAGCATAATGTGATCCCCAACGCGTATCTCCAGCTCGTTGAAGAGTTATTTCTTGATTTAAACATCCATCATCATGTAGTTCTCCACTCCTTATTTGCTCAACAACTTTGTTTAATCGTCTTTCAAATAAAATTTCTCTCCTTTTGCAAGAACTTTCAACAATATTTATCAAATTAGATACATTATTAAAAAATAGCAATGAATATGATTTTACCACTTATATAATTATAATTGATGAGCAAAACAGTGAATGTAATAAGCTGAATCATTTTCTTTCAAGATTAAAGCTTTTAATCCATGAAACTCACCACGCATGTTGCTTGCCCCATCATAACCTTGACCACGTATTCGCGATATACTCAATCCATGCTTTGAGAAAAGTGCCTCAATAGCACATTTAAGTGTAAGTTTCACCAACATGTATAATACCAAGGAAACGCTCAACAATGCAACCTCTCTTGTCAACATAACGAAGCGCAATAGCCACTTGTTCTTTCATCGATACATCGTGAGATTCATCTAAAAGAACTACAAATAACTCATTACCCAAATCATTAATAATAGTGTTTTGAAGTCTCAATAGTGCATTGTAATATCCTTGAATTTGAGAGTTAACTTATTATTTCTGGAGCATTTTCAAGGACAACCTTATTAATACTTTCATTATGCTCAACCAAAAAGTGTAGAAGTTCAAGAAAATTTTCTTGATTTTCAGAATCCTCTGATTCATCATGACCAAAAAGCTAATCCTTAGCATAAAAGAAAGCTTACACAATCAATTGTGGCACATAATCATATTCTCGTAATCTCTTTTTGATCGAATGTCTTTCATAAGAAAATGCAATGTGTTGATCCTGATTCATTAAATATTCACATTTTCTTTGAGCAATATTATGGGCATTATTAACTTGGCCAATATGAACTTCAAATCTATTTTTTTCCAATTTTTAAATCCCTTATTATCAAAATTATCACCACTTGCTTGTTCACCAATATAAGGTCTATAAAGATAGCAAAATAAATAATATCTTTGTATCTTTTGCAATCTGCATACTCTAACCAATCTTTATATTCATCAAACCATTTTGGATTAAATCTACGCAATTTTTTGATTTGTGTTTGAGAAATTCATGATCACAAGGTTGGCATGACCCTTTTTGAAGATATACTCTTCTAACTCTATCAGTCATAGGATGATACTGAAATTTTTTCTTCTTAATCTAGGATCTGCTACAACATCTTCTACGTTGAATTCTGTGTACACTTGTTTAGATTTTATATTGCTACTTTCACCAATAATAAGATGTGAATAACTAGACTTATCTTGTTCAATCTTTCTTTTAAAATATCTCTCCATATCTAATTAAAAGAATAAATTAAATTACTAATGTAAAATCTTGAAGATTAATATGCATAAAAAATGAGAAGACATGCTTTTGAACATATTTCAAAAAATAAAATAAAGGCACACTTTCGGCCTTTTCTAAAAAAAAAAATAAAGGCACACAGTCGGCCTGTACCTAAAAAATAAATCAATAACATTTCTTAATAAAGACACACCGTCGGCCTTTATTAAGAAATAATAAATCAATAAATTTTCAAAAAAGGCACACTTTCGGCCTTTTTTAAATAAAAAAATATTCACATCTCTTAATTGATTGTGAAGACCGTTCCACTGAGAAATATTTCTGGATATTCTGTTCTTCTAAGATCACATAATATAAAGCATATAAGTAATGATTAAATACACAAAAAAATTAATAGGATTTAAGACAAAATAAATCTCAATAACAAAGTATAAAAAAAAGATCATAAAAAATTAACTTTGATCTCATGAGATTTAAAATAGTTTGTTACAAGACTAACAATAAAATTCTATGAATTATACGAAGTTATAAGTATTAAATCAATTTTGAGATCATGAGATTTATAATATCAGAAAGTTGCTTTGTTGAAAAGTATTAAATTTTATTCTAAAAGAAAACTTTTTTCAGGAAATTTTCTTAAAGAAAACTTCATGATTCTTAACGATAATAGATCAGCCACAAAGAAAGCATAAAACATTATCAAACAGGACCTAAATCAACCTTCGTTCCCTCTTATAGATGATCCAAGATCCATAGTTCGCTTTTAAAATGGTGCCTAATCAAATAGTTTTTTTTTTTGGAATGTAATATTTATCACATTTCGATTTACAACTTAAAATATGAAACTTACGTAATCCCATGAACATCAAATTCTATGAAAATTTCTTAACCTAAAGTTTAAAGTCTATCTGCTAAGCAATCCTACCAAACCCTCCCTAATCATTCCCATTTCCACGTCCGCCCGCCCCCCACTTCACCACTGGTACTCCATCAAATTCTATGAAAATTTCTTAACCTAAAGTTTAAAGTCTATCTGCTAAGCAATCCTACCAAACCCTCCATAATCATTCCCATTTCCCACGCCATTCCGCCCTCCCCCACCACGCATTCTGGACGGAGAGGTGGACAAGACCGATGTTTGGATTAGAAGGAGAAAAAGAATGCGATGACTGACGAGGCGTTACGTTATATAGACAAGCAAAGCGATGCGGAAAAGCAAAGAGGAGTTACCTTTGAAGTTTAGACTTTAGTTCGACTCAGGCGAGTTCTTCTCTCGACCCGCAAGTGAAACGAAGTGCGAGGACTTGAGGGTATGAGAAAAGGCAAGAGTTTTGAATGCAATCCCTAATCCATGTATTACATATGCGTATCTATCCTCCCCGCATCGCCTATAACGTGGTGGGCCAGTGGGGGCACGTGCCCATAATATTGCTCGAAGAAAATGTGAAGATTTAATGAATCAGGATCAACACATTGCATTTTCTTATGAAAGACATTCTGATCAAAACCGAAGGGATTACAGAACACGATTATGTGCCACAATTGATTGTGTAAGCTTTCTTTTATGCCAAGGATTAGCTTTTTGTGGTCATGATGAATCAGAGGATTCTGAAAATCAAGAAATTTTCTTGAACTTCTACACTTTTTGGCTGAGCATAATGAAAGTATTAATAAGGTTGTCCTTGAAAATGCTCCAGGAAATAATAAGTTAACTGCTCCTGAAATTCAGAAGGATATTACACATGCAGCTGCTATTGAGACTTCAAACACTATTATTAATGATTTGAGTAAAGAGTTATTTGCAGTTCTTTTAGATGAATATCGCGATGTATCGATGAAAGAACAAGTGGCTATTGCGCTTCGTTATGTTGACAAGAGAGGTTGCATTGTTGAGCGTTTCCTTGGTATTGTACATGTTGGTGAAACAACTGCTCCAACACTTAAATGTGTTATTGAGACACTTTTCTCAAAGCATGGATTGAGTCATAATATGGTCAAGGTTATGATGCATGGTCATGGATTAAAAGCTTTAATCTTGAAAGAAAATGATTGACTTATTACATTCTTGTTTTGCTCATCAATTACAATTATCACTAGTTGTATTAAAAATCATATTAGATTGCTACATTTTTTAATAATGTATCTAATTTGATAAATATTGTTGGAAGTTCTTGCAAAAAGGAGAGAAATTTTATTTGAAAGACAATTAAACAAAGTTGTTGAGCAAATAAGGAGTGGAGAACTACAAGATGGTGAGGTTTAAATCAAGAAATAACTCTTCAATGAGTGGAGATATGTTGGGGATCACATTATCGCATTGATAAATATACTTATTTTATTTGGATCTATTATAGATGTTCTTGATATAATTGTAGAAGATGATTTAAATAGTGAACAAAGATGAAGCAAATGCTCGCTTGATGCAATTCAATGTTTTGAGTTTATTTTTTCAATCGCACTTGATGAAATCCATATTAGGAATCACAAATGAGTTATCTCAAGTTTTACAAAAAAGATCAAGATATTATAAATGCTATGACTTTAGTTAAAGTGTCAAAACAGACTACAAAATATGATGGATGATGGTTGGAACATTTTATTTGAAGAAGTTCATTCATTATGATGAAAAATGGTATACTTGTGCCAAATATGAGTGAAAGATTTATTATACGTGAGAGATCAAGAAGATATGCTCAAGGAATCACAAATTTACACTATTATCAAGTTGAGTTATTTTATTTTGTTATTGATATGCAATTTCAAGAGCTTAATAACAGATTTGATGAGGCCAATACTGAATTGCTTTTATGTGTGGCATGCTTGAATCCATGTGATTCTTTCTCAGCTTTTGATAAAAAAAATTGATATGTTTGGCAAAATTTTATCCCACAGACTTCTCAAAAGTTGATATTATTATTTTAGATAGTCAACTTGAGAATTATATTATTGACATGAAATGATTCATTTTTGAAGTTGAAGGGAATTGGAGAACTTGAACAAAAGTAGAGATAAAGAAAAATGATATTTATCCTCTTGTATATTTTCTAATAAAGCTTGCTTTGATATTGTCAATCGCTACAACAACTGTTGAAAGAGCATTTTCTGCAATGAAGATCGTAAAAAATCGCTTGCGCAATAGAATGAGAGATTCTTGGATGAATGATTGTCTTATTACATATATTGAAAAAGATGTATTTAAGAGTGTTAATAAGGAATTGATTACGCTTTCAAAATATGAAGACTGAGGAGGAGTTATAAATGGTATGTAATGTAAAAAAAATTTATGTTATTGCAAGGTTTGATTTATTTATTTTCTTATATGAGATGCTCTTAATTTTATATAAAAGTAAATTATTTATTATTTTATTATGTCCCCTCGAAAAAATTTTGGATCATGATGGTATGTAACAATCGATGAGATTAGCGGTGCACAAATGTTCTACTATTTTATAGAATCAGAAGAGCCCGGAGTGGATCTGATAACTAGCGGTGACCCTGCTCCACACCTTAAGCGCATTAACTACAAAAATTGGTGAGCTCTTTAAGATTTGAATATAAATTTTTTTACCTTTTCTCGCTACATATTTTGTTAACATATTACTAATATATAAGCGGCTAAAGCTTTATGATTAAAGTTAGCTAATTATTTTTTTATGTTTTTAAGGAGATGTTGTTTGGTTGCAAGGTTAACTTATATTAATCATGATTAAATCCTACTTATTTTCCCTTGCTTTGGTAAATTTCAAAGAGAAGTAGGATAGTTGTCAAATAGTTGTCAAATAATTCACTAGTTTTGTTCAAATTGAACATCCATAATGCCAAATAGTTTTCAAGATTTGATGCATGCAAGACTTAATTAATACTAATTTACGATTAACTAAATCTTACTTGTTGCCAAACAATGCCTTAATATAAGAGAAATCCAAGTTAAATAATATATGTCGATGGCACAAAATGTCATTTGCATGCACCATGTAGAGTATTAAAATGACACGATAAGTTGATCTTTGAGATTTGATGTGAAAAAATAATATACATACATGCATACATAGATATAGTCACACGCGTGCCCATCTTAAATATTTGTATATGTATGTAAGATATAGATGTACACATATATATATATATATATATATATATATATATATATATATATATATATGTGTATGTATTATATGTGTGTGTGTGTGTGTGTGTGTGTGTGATTTGCACAATATTTAAAATGGCACATGCTGCACCATGAACAATCATGTGGCTCTATGAGTGCCCATTTGCTATTGACAAGTATGAGCTAAACTTTTAGTCATATGATCAAGTCCTAAAATTTTAGTAAATATGAGTAAAACTACAAAATAAACCTTATCAATGCCTTTAAGCAGAATATTCAATAACTCAAAATTCTTGCAGTGATTAGAGATTATAATGTGGATTCTTACAAAAATTTTATTGTTGTTCCTGTCAATCACAAGTTACCACCTTTGTTTTTTTTTTCCTGCTATGTAGATATTAAGTATGTTCAATGTTGCATTAGAATTAAAAGAATCAAATTATTACCACAAGATATGATATATAGCCATAAAAATAACATACATCAAATTCACATGGTTCAATAAAAGATACCTTCATTTATGGGATAAGGAGACACAAATGTTACATTAAGTATTGATGAGAAAATAAAGAACATGATAAGGAGACATAAATGCTACATTAAGTATTGATGAGTATAAAATAAAGGGCAAATCAAACATATATCAAATTTGTTGAACCTAAAATTGTTTATGGATAGCAACAAAATGCTCCTCGCAAGAATCACAAGATATAAAACAATAAATAGAGAGAGAATGGAGATTCAATATAATTTAGAGAGAAAAGTTATTAAAGCTTTTAAAGTAGAGAATTTAAAGTACCATGAACTTTGCATGTCAAGCCTCCCCTTGAACTCTTATTCATAACTTGAGCTAGTGGTTTTTGTGCTACATGAAAAACTATAAAAGGCTGAACATATATTATGAGATTGCATTACAATTACAAAATGCATGTAGTCATATATATAAGGAACAAATCTTCATCTTTGGTTGAAAATTGCATATGTTTATGTGCTTTTAGTTAGCTCAAGTTACCATCTTACTAGACAATGTTGACAACTTGTTGGGTGAAGGCACCTTACTTGGTTAAGTGAAACCATTTGATCATTTGATGAAGTTGTTGACTTGTTAGATAAAATAGTTTCCTTAAGTGAAATCAGAGTTGCTGACTTGCTAGGTGTCGACTTGCCCAATTGAATTTGCTATGAGTTTGTCATGACTATAGCAAATTCATCTTCTTGATCCTGATTGGTTGCTATGGATTGAACTGTCATGTTTAATATATCCAAGATATTATATGTTTATTTAGTTTTTCAATTTTTTTATATTTGTAGAAGTTACTTAAAAAAGAACAAGAGATTAAAATAAAAAAATTCTTCTTTGCTATGTTAAGAACTTTATTTTTATTTGTCCGATCTACTTAGCTCAACTTTTTGGGCCATACATCATTTTACTAGTCAATGGATGAAAAAGTTTTGCTAAGCAACCACATTAAATAGCTTTGACTTTATTTTCGACTTTAATGATTTTATCGTAGCTTATTCTTTGTCTTTATATTGAAAGTATGCATTTGCATTGATAATAAAACAAGTACAAGAAAGGTTCAAAAGAAACAAAGCTAAATGCTACAATGTATGATCTATCATCCTCCAAAATTATAAAAAATTAGGAGGGATAGTAACAATATCACTATCTAACCACAAAAAAGATATACATGTAGCTGTTTCAGCACAAAAATCTGTAGCCTATTGTTGTCTCTATTTGTATGAAAGAATATGACATGGTGGTGTTGACCTCCATACATGCTACATCAATCAATTTCGAAGACAAATTCGACGGACTTGGATACGTAAATCGGCGGCGCATTGGACATCACCGAAATGACCTCCGATCGATGAGCGAACTTTTATTTGAAATTGATTGATCGAGTATATATCTTGCACAATTGATGGTCGAGCGATCAAGAAGGAGGGCCATCATGTCATCGAAATCGAAGGTTGCGATGATGCCCAAATGATCTGTTCAGTGAAATATTGTTGAAACATCAAATCTTATCAAAGCGAGATACATTGGATGAGCTTACATGAAACATCGAATCGAACGATGTTTTGAATTGAAATTAATCGATTCAAGGCGAACAAACGGCCTTCATCATATTTTATATATTTGGAACATCAAAATAACAAAAAATTGATATCTATATTACTATATAATAATGCCACCATAAAAGTCTATATTATGGTTAATTAAACAATTAAACAAAGAGGTCTTTATAAAACCTCTATACATGTAACCAAGGCGATATAACACTCCCACGACCCTCGATTCCCATTACGGCCTCAAGCCCCTTCCTTCATTTGATTTCATCCAAATCAAATCAGCAAGCCTCCTCCCATCTCGTTGAACATCTTGACCTCCATTCATGTTACATAAGTCGAATTGAGCTCACGAGACAAATTGATGGTCTTTGGATATAACATCATATAAATGTCTTTGAAATACATTGGACATGGCGAATCAAAATGACCTTGATCGATGAGCGGACTTTACCATCACATTCAGAATATCAAAATTGATTAGAATATACATATTAGTGGTTGAGATCAAGAGGTAGTAGTGCTATCATATCAGTCCGCGAGGCGTGAAGATATCCAAATGGTCTCCGTTCGCTGAATCGATCATGTCGTTAGCTCCGAAACATCAAAATCTATCAAATGAGACTGTCCGTGCTCGATTCAGACTAGTCTATGCAAATATCGAGCGGTCGAAAGCGATAATGTATTTTTAAACTGAAATTGAGCCAATTTGATGCTGAATTGATCCAAACGATCTCTTATCATAAAATGGACTATGCTGTTGCATATGAAATGTCAAAATTATTTAGAATAAACATCCAATTTAATTAAAATTATCACACTTAAAATCTAGTAAAATTAGCGTGATAAATCCTCAATTATCTCACAATCAGTCAATGCTTGAACTCAGCAGCCCATCCCCAAGCCTCACCTGATAAATAAGGCTACCACATCATCTCTCTATACTACAACATTTAATTAAGCCCTAATTCCATTCCACACGCGGGACGGGAGGGGATTCGGCTGAGCATCTGATTTCCCTCTGCTAGCCGAATAGCTCGATCTCTCAATTGGAACTCTGAAGCACTTCCTCTATTCTCCCTTCCACTCTCATTTTTCTCTGGGATGGGAAGCCAGCCATGCACAAAGACAAACTTCTTCTCTAATAAAGCCGAGCCGCACAGGCGAGAAGCTCTATCAGTCCCTGTTACAAGCTGAGCAAGACTGACCTCTTCTTCGCTCATGTATTTCCCTTCGTAGGTGGTCACCTGAGCTTCCGCCTCATAACTGCCGACTGTGAGATTCTGCACCGATGCTTTGGTGGCAGTTCGATCATATTGGCATATTCGGAGATTTGCTCTTCCTTCGATCGAACAGTCGAAGGCTTCGACAAGCTGTCTCTCTATGATCCGTGTCCATCCTATCGGATGGATCTATCTCTCTGCACGTTTTTAGCTTCAGGCCTTTCAATTTTCTTGATCGGTGGCAACATCTTGTCGAGATTTCGGAGAAGGATGGAGGCTTGGCTTGTGCTGCCATTGCATGTCATCTAGGCGTCCAGCTTGGAGGATCACTGCTTATTCTCTCACTATGGTATTGATTTGGATGGGTTTGCGCATTATTAATTTCCCTAATGGAAGAGGAGGGACACTATCACTAACTTGTGAAGAGAGTATTTCTGACAAGCGAGCATAAAATTTCAAGAAAGTTTACTGAGAGACTGTTTCTCTCATGGTAGAGAGAATATCAAAATGGAAAATATTGTATTCATACTTGAAGAAGATATACTGGGGAAATGGAATTTATGGTATTGAGTCAGCCTCTCAGTTTTACTTTGGAAAGAGGCCCTCTTCTCTTTCTGTGGAGGAATCTGCAATGCTCGTTGGAATTCTGCCAGGCCCTGACTTACTAAATACTTTGAAATAGTCGAGAAGACCCAAGTCATTCTAGGTCAAGGTTTTAAGGAGGATGGTTTCAGCTAGGAATCTTGAGATGGAAAATCCCTCTTGTAAGAGAACCTTTCTACTTGTGAAAATAAGGTGTTTGAAGACCTTGTTATAGAGCTAGGTGAAGACCACGATCGTAGTGTTGCAAGACACGACGTTATCTTAGTAGAGAGTGATGGGAAGGTCGGTCGATCAACCCACCTGGGGATGGCCTATGTATATATGCTTAGTATAATAAATCTCTATTCTTGCTTCTCCAATACAATTGTAAATATTTGCTAGATATAAGTATTGCATGTTTCTCTTACATGTGAGTAAACTATGCACACTTTTTTTAAGCATGGTGGGTTTAGAGACTCTAAGCCCAATGTCACAAGACAGACTATGCATGCTTCTTTAAGCATGATAAGCTTAGCACTCGATACCCTCATATGGGGACTGAGATCATTCCAAATACTTGTGTGCTTGCTTAATACATTAAATTTCTATACTTACTGCTTCAATACAATTGCAAAAAATTACTAGATATAAGTACTTGTGCATGCTACTTCAGCATGACGAGGAAACTAAGATAAATTTTATGCAGATATTGAAGGCATATGCATGCTTTTTAAGCTTGATAGGTTCAATAAACTCCCCAAGCCTTACTATCATGAGACACTGCCACTAGCATGGAAGGAAGGCTTTAGCACTCAAGCTATCAGGATGGGAGCTAAAATTTTAGTAAATATAACAAGGAATTTATGAAAGAACTTATTCTTAACTCAATCACATAATAAAATAATAATGAAAGACTTAAAATAAAACATTTACATGCAAAAAAAAAATGAAATGAATTTTTATGTACAACACATATTGTATCAATTGAATTACAATAGTTTGGAATTGACATATAATGAAGTACAAAACTCAATGACGGGGACTTTTGCAAATGAGTAGAACTTAGTGGACTTAAGAGTGAGTCTTCTAATAGGAACAAAGCTCTCACAAACTCATAGTAAATCCAATGGTTGCTTACGAGCATGAATTGACTTTTAAAGAAACACTTGGATTATTATATCTTACTTTTTGAAGCATATGAAATTTAAAGTGCGTTCTGCACTTCCAAACTAAAACATAACATAAAATGAAATTCACAAGGAATCCATAATAAGGCTAAGTAGCTTGGTAGCAAGCGTAATATCTGAGTTTCTTAATGATTGATTGATTGCATGGCGACTTGCATTAGACAAATTTAAGTGAATCAAAAGAAACATATATGTGATTTGCAATAATCTTGTTGGTTCATTTGTGAACTAAAGCATACATCAAACATGATGAGTTTATAAAGACTTGAAAGCTTGCTAAAGAGCATGTACAAAACCTTTCAATAATCACTTGAGTTGCACTACGTGATTATATTGGATGAATAAAAGACCGGCAACAAATTTGAGTGGAATTTACAACAACCTTACAAGCTCATCGACAAACGAGCTAAGTCCTATTAAAGTTTGAGAATTTAATGAATTCAAAATCAAATGCAAAATAAAGCGTATTACTTTAGCGATTGGATAAGAGTCAAAATACCATGCCTTGATTACATCATACGAACAAGATGATATTAAATTAATTTGCATGAATTATAGAGCTTCCTTCAATAAAAAAAAGATAGAAAATTTTCATTCTAATTCTAACTTTTAAAATCAATAATTCCATTAATTGGATGAAATTATCTAGCTAAAAGCACGTGCATGTGCTTGGATATAGGATTTAGAGTGTAAATTTTAAATAAAAGGTTGCACATGCAAAGTTGGATTAAATAAAACTACAAAATTAATCTCATAATTTAGAAATAAAATTATTTAAAATTCTTAAATACCATGGGCTCAGACTATCTTTGAATGCATGAATATAGTGTCCCAGGATGTCTTCCTTCGTTCATTCTTGGTTGGGTCCCTTTGAGTGCGGGTTAATAAAATCTATGTTATAGCTTTCTCCACTTGAGAAAATCTAGAGCTAATTATCATATGACAATATAACAACTATCTTTTAATTTCTCAATGATAGTTGATTGAAAATATCAATCGAATGGGTCATTATTTTTAAAATATCTAAGATATTTATATTCAACAATCTCAAATTTAAAATTCTCAAAATATAAATCTAGATCTGATCCCTTATTATTAAATTAATAGAGTGGACAAGATCTAGAACAACAAAAACAATCAAGTTGACTTATACACTTGGCTGCTAAGTTGATTGAAGATAGCGGAGGTCATCATTATCAAAATATCTAAGATATTTATCTCCAATAATAAAATTCAAAATTCTTAAAATATAAACCTATATCTCGATCCTCTATTAAATTAATAAAGTTGATAGGATCTAGAATAGAATGAATGATCAACACCCCAATGATGGGTGTTGAATGAATATTTCAACCTCAGGGATACATATCAAAATGTGCTTTAGCTCAAATCAAATTAATCAAAATCAAGTATTAAAATCGAATAAATTACTAAGTGTTAAATGTTTAAATGAAATTCAATTTTTAAAACTTAAAGCAAAATAATACATTCACCGACAACCGTTTGTGAAGGTGATCAAGAAAAATCTAGCTCACAAAAGAGTACAAAATATTTATTAATCATGAATTAATCTCATGGCTCATGTCTCTGCGTATGGTTTGTAGGGCTCTAAATATGATGGTTACGAGAATCCATGACCGTGGTTGGTTTCAAATGACACCATTATATTTCGGTCACGATAGTAACCTATATGTTCCTCATGACTCTTGTGTTGTGAACCATAAGGTGCACTTAATAGGGCAAAAAGCCCTCTGTTAGCTAAGGTGGACTTAAGCTTGTCTCTTTAGACAAACACCACCCCAAGTCTACAAAGTTTCTTGGACAACCTATGGTACTTACAAAGATACTTTGGTCATGTTGAGTTCTACCTCCTCTGACTAAGTAGACTAGGGACACGCGGCCCGGAATGACATAATCATGATATCTTGATCGGGTGTGTCATCATTCCCCAACCATCCACTTGAGTTATCGATGGTGAATTTCAAAATATATAATTCAAAACTCTACTCTCTATATTGGGATTACTAGCCTTAATTGAAAGTGCTCTCTCAATTAGGTAGTAATTATAGGTGCTTATAGAAAACTTGGAACCATATCTAATGTCCTCAAATGAGGGAAAATCTTTGGGTAGTGTCTTATCTACTATTCCATCTATAAAGTTTTGACATTTAATCTACTCTCTAATGGGAGGTGGTGGTGAATTTTGAGCCCACAGATAGCCAAGCTCAGTTGCTCTCCCTTTGGTGTGTCATCTCACATGAGGGGACTCACTCTCATCCTCTCTCTCATCCCGGTGAGCCAAGCAAGCTATCATACAAATGGTCAGTATGTTATTCCTCTCTCCAATAGATCAAAGGCCACCCTCTTTCACATTTCATCTGTGTGAGCCGAACAAGCTGCCTCTCTCGGTTCTTCCTCCTTTCCGGCCGTCTCGAGTGGCACAAGAGATCCCAACAATAGAAAACTAAGTGATCTCCCTTTGTCTCCCATTTCATTCATCCCAAATAGCATTTGAGCTCTTCTTTTCCTTCTATTCTCCGACATCAACCTCTTCTCTCCACCGATACACAATCTCCCATCAAGTCATGCTCCAAATCCGACTCACACTCCCTCTCTATCTTTAATTTACAAAAAAACCAAAAATGTGAAAGAGGAGATAAAAAAGAGCGAAAATCCAAAAAAAAGGCTTTGCAAATTTCATCATCGATCCTCATTGATTTTGTGATGGTGCCATTCACATTATATAAATCTGTGAATTTATAAAAATATAGTGTATTTGATTTCATGCAGATTGAAGGCCTATGCACATCTTTAGATGTAGGTTGGAGGATTTTATGGTCATGGTGTTACAAAAACATCACCCATGCAAAATCTTTTAGATGGATGACTAGACGGTTTTGGTAGAATTCTTCGACTAGGGAGGTGTTGTTAAAATTTTGTCAAAATCTAGACCAACAAAGGACAATAAAAAGATGCTTGAAATCTAATGAACTTGCAAAAAATTATATTATAATAAACTTTAAATGAAATTTTTGGCGACATTGAGAGCACTTTAATTTAAACTTGATAACTTTCTTATGAGCAAGAATGAGATAAAGTTGCTCATTAAAAGCATGAACAGAAGTCAAACAAATGTGATTTGATAGATCCTTGAGAATTCTTCTAATGTAAGAGCATCATTTGAATATATGCTTGCAAGCAATAACAAAATTAAACAACTCACTAATAAGCATAATTGACATGTTCTGATAAATCTTTGAACTATACTATATATTGTGCCCCTAAGTCATTAGGAGAATTTGGGTTGATATAAGTAAGACTTGAAACTCATTTAAAACATAAAAGACTTGCATCAAACCTAAAGATCCTTTTATGCGAAGAACAAAACTTAAGCTTAGCTTGAAGGTGAACTTATATAACATTTTGATAACTCACCTAAGAGAGGACAAAATTTCGCAACCTACTAACAAGCATGAATGCAACTTCTTGTTGAATATCTGACTGTTTGACAATCAATATTGAGATGATTAAGAGAACCTTAAATGACCATGAAGTGAGGTTATCAAACCTAAAGCCCAATATATTAAATGCACATTCATATCAAGCTATTTTTAAGATACTTGCAGATACTCCAAAGCAACTATAAATACAAGTCTATCACACCAAGATGCATGTAAATATTATAAGGAGATGAGTCTTACATGCATTATGAAGCCAATAGACTCAAGTAAAATGCACGAAAATGCATGTAAGCGACTTATTGAAATTAAGTTTACATGCATCTCGATGCTTCATGTAGATTAAGCTAAAGTATGCATGAGTGGTCAACTATGCTCAAATGAAATTAAAATGTATACAAATTATGAAGCTATAGATTTGTTTTAATCACTACCTCGAGATTTATGCAAATAATAAGATGAATCATGGATGCATATCATGAGATGAAATAAATTTGAATATATTACCTCGAGACATGTGCATATCTAAACAAACTTAAAGTCTATTATTAGTAAAATGTGCAAATTTCTTAAATTGCACAAAATAAATTCAATAGGACCACTATATGGCAGTTATTAGTCCCATTCTAATCCTCCTCCTTACTAGGATCGAGTTGACAAGATTGGTTGTAAATCAAATGTTCAATTATTAAAGGGTGATTTGATTTTTACATATGACCATCAAAAGTCTTGATAGAGAAATTTCTTATTTAAAATCCTAAGCTCTCTATTTTATATGAAAATATAATCACAAGTTTTAACTATAAACCCAATTCTCTGCTAATAAGTAAGTTGAGTTGAGAAGATATATTCCTAATGATGGTGAGTTGATTGAAGATATCAAGGGGTCACTATTATCAAAAATATCTAAGATATTTACATTTGATATTCTCAAATTTAAAATTCTTAAAATATAGATCTAGATGATCCTCTATTACTAAATTAGAGTGACATGATAAAATAATAAACTAAATAGTTAAGCAGACTTATTTACGATGATGGTTGTCTTTGAATGAAGATTTCAACAGAAAGGATACTACCATTAAAATATGATTATAATTTTAGAGCAAGTTAATCTAAATCATGTATCAATCCAATTGTTAAATTTGAAAAGTTATTAAATCATAAATGTTCAACTGAAATTCATAATGTAAAAACTTAAAATAAACTCCACTCAACCCACCTTCTGTAACTGTTTATTGAAGGTAAAAAATTAAAAAAACTCTAGCTCACAAAGGAGCCAATGTCAATTAAAGTGTATTTTTATGTTCACTCTTAATTAGTCTCATGCCAGTAAGGATGTGGCTCATGTCCTCTATCGTGGTTTGGCCGAGGCTCCACATATAATCGGTTATGACGAGTCCTCGATCGGTGTTTTGCCATAAAATGATATTATCATATTACGATCACGATTGTAGCCATATTCTCTCCCCAATGGTTTTACCTTTGAGTTGTGAATTATAGGATGCATATGATAGGTCAAAAAGCCATATGTTAGCTAAGGTGGACTTAAGTATGCCTCCTTAGATAAACACCACCCCATATCAACAAGGTTTTCTTGGATGGCCAACCCATGACAAGGATCCTTTGGTCATGTTGGGTCAATTACCTCCTCATTAAGTAGGCGGGGATATGGCGACGAGATGATGGAACCATGTGATCTTGATTGGGTGCATCATCGTTCCCACATTCTTTAAGTTTAAATGATGAATTTCATAAATTCATAATTTTATACTCCACATGATGTTATTATCGTTATGTATTTAGCGATCTAATGACCTTAATCAAAAGTTCTCTAGCATTGGGAGGAGTAATTAACTTTAGGTGCTTACTTTGGAAACTTGGAACCATATCGAAGTCCTCAAAAATGAAGGTGAAATCTAGGTAGTGTCTTATCTACTATTCCATTTGTCTTCTAAAAATTTGACCGACATAAACCATACTCTCTTCATTGAGAGGTCGGTGGCAAATTTTGGAGCCCAAAGGTGGAAGCTCTTGAAAATATATGTTGGGATATCCGGGGTCGCCTCTCCAAATCTCACCCTTTGCTTTATTTCATATAATTCATTGATATTTCCCCTTCCACAATGATGCCCATGGTTCTATGGCATGCCTTAGGTGGAGCATTGCTTGGAGTTCCACAAATGTGTTATCCCAATGCGAGATTATGTCCCACAACCTTGATGAATCTACCACTATTGTCTCAGATAACAATACCAATAACACCAACCCAGGTAGAGGGGATATCAAGTTATAGGAAGGAACAACCTCGAGGGGGTAATGTCCTAATGCTTTTAGAAGGGAAAGGAGACCAATTTGTGATAGTTTTCAGTGGCAATAATCTTGGTCTCATGTGGTTGACCATGGGTCTTTGCATTTTGATTTTCCAAACATGATATATCATCAAGCAATATATAATATATACAAGGTCCTTTTCACTTTGGAGAGGGCACAAAGCAACTCCACCATGTTAGAGAAAGAAGGGATGGAGAAGCTCAAGCGGCGAGATTTGGTGGATACTTAGGTAAGAGAACAATGCACAACCACATGCTCAAAATCCTCTTCTTGGTTGCATCCCCACGGGCATTCAAGAGTATCTTTGAGGCCTCTATTCTTTAGCCAACTATTAGTTTGCAAAGCTTTCTTTATTAACCTCCACCAAAACATTTTGATTATTGGAGGTGGGCCATCTAAATTAATCCACATCACTTGGAATTGACCATAAGCCATAGAAGTAATGGATTTACCAAGGAAGCTTCAACAATTTAAGCGGTCTCTCTACAAGTCTCCATGAATCCGAGCGGTATCAACCCTCTCAATGCCAAACTATTCTCCACCCGTCCTATTGTACATTTTCAATCAGTTCATTGAGGTTTAGATTATCAATGTTCTACATATTGTTAAAAGTGGAGCCAAGGGAATTCAACCCAAGCATGATTAAGCATGTCGATCAACTCCCACTTGCCACTTTCCATAATGTGAGATAGGCGGTTAAGCATCTAAGCTGTCTTCTCTAGCAATCCAAGTATTTCTCCCATAGACATCAATGCGGCAATGTGTTTGGTTTCGAGAGGAACTCCCGCAAATCTAACCAAAAACCCATCCATTAGGACATGAAACTAAGCCCTCAACCAAAATGGTGGCGATTTCCTTCCAGGTGATATAATGGATGTTGTATTAGTTGGGCATGGAATGCCAAAGAAACCTCTTCCCATTCATTCAATTTCGGTGAGGACATTCTTAGGAACCATAGTGTGGGTGCTTTGGTTGGTAGAGGTGGCAGGAGGGAGCAGCATTAATTTGCGACCATAGGGTAGAATCGGACTCAGAGGAAATTCTACTTTGAGCTCTTTAGATCAAATTGGTAAAGTCCCTCTTGGTTAGTCTACTTATAGTTTGATGGACAAATAATCAAACTCTTTGACCTTGTGAAACCCCACCATTTGAGCAATTGGTTAGCTTTCCAACTTCATCTAGCTTTTTCTATTTGGTACATTTCACCCTTTATCCCGTCCAATTGCAATACATTTCCAGAATGTTAGTGATCTATTTAACATGACCAACCAAGGCTTTAGAGGTAATGAGAATGTCATCGACGTACAGAAGATGTGAAATCTGTATTCCCCCATTTGTAATAGCCACTCTTAGATCCTCCCCATATTATATGAAGGCCATTGAGAGAAGCTTCGAGCATAGAATGAAGAGATATGGAGATAATGATCATCCTTATCGAAACCCACATTGGGCTTGGATCCACTATGATCTACTTTCATTAAGAAGAAGAAAATGTTGGGAGGGTAACACATTGGAGAATCAATTATTGAACTTTTGAGGGAGGCCAAACTTACGCAACACCAAGGCTAGAGTGTCAACTCATGATCATAGGTTTGTTCCATATCCACTTTGATGGCCATAAACCCTTCCATTGAGGTGGAATGCTAAAATTTGATAATGAGCTTCCGAGCTATTAAGCAGTGTTGTGAAATGGATCGATGTGGAACAAAGCTCTTTACTCTTCAGCAATGAAATTTGGGAGCAGGTTTTTGATTCTGGTTGAGAATCTTGGCAATGACCTTATAGATGGTCTTACATAAGCTGATAGGATAGAACTTTGTAGGGCAATCAGCACCAGCGGTCTTAAGAGTAAGCACAATAAGGTTTTATTTCCATGTCGAAGGCATTTCCCCTGTGCTGAAGAACTCCTTCACGGCTTCACAAACATCCTGCCCAATGATTCTCCAAAAGTTTTTATAGAAAGATACGATGACCCATCAATACCTGGAGCTCGATTAGCACCCATAGATCGGATAACCTCCCAAATTTCTTGCTCCCCAACGTTAGCCTCCAAGAGTTTACCAATATCATTTGCAATATACGGGCTTTCAGCAAAGGATGGCCATCCCACCATGGAGATTTGGTGGCTCCATTTTTTTAAAGAATTCTAGGAATCAAATGAATAGCATCGGGATCATCGAGAACTATCCAATAGCAAGTTTAACTCCATATATTATGTTGCTTCTACATCTTAGGCAACTATGTAAAAGAAATTCATGTTAGGATCACCATTTTCCATATCGCATTTTTTGCTCTTTGTTTCCAACGGTATTGAGAGCAAAGGTGGAATTTAGTTCGTTAACCTTGGTAGAGTTCACCTCTTCAATCACCAAAGTACTACTAGGGAGCAATCAATATGTAACTCATTGATTTTGCCTTCTAACTTTAGTTTGTTGTCTTCCAACTCCTTTAGTGGATTCTTACACTAGTAAAGAGGTTCTTCAATGTGCATTGATTCAAGATTTCAGCTTTGGATCTAAGAACCTGTTTATTCCAACACTTCCACACAAGCTTCCAAGCCATTGGATATGATAGCCAAGTGTCTTCAAACCGGATCCATCTCTGCCTTTTGTACATAGAGGGCTGAACAACATGTAGGAGGATGGGGCAATGATCAGAAGCAATCCAAGTTAGATGCATAATCTTTGTGGATGGGCGAGATTATGTGAATTGATGAGGAAACAATCTAGCCGAACCTATATTCTAATCCTCCTCTCTTTATTATTAGTCCAATTGTATCTTGGGCCCAAAAACTCAAGGCCATGTAAGTCATTCTTTAGCATAAATTCCTCCAATTCATGGACAGCTGGAGAGTAGCTGAATGTTTAACCTCCTTTCTTGTCATTTCCACTAGTAATGCAGTTATAATCCCTACCAACTATAGTAAGCAGTCTCTCTTCCAAAGAGGGGAGTTGACTCGAAGGGCTCTTACGGCATGATACTGTTGTTGGCATATACAACAATAGCCATCTATATACTTTTATTAGGAGACAAGCTTTGTCAATGATACATTGCTCTGGATAGAGCTATAGGATCAAAAGAGATCAAATCCTTCCTCCGTGAGGAATAGAACACCACCAAAATTTATATTAGTTGGGTGATGAATAAAGTCCCAATTCATCAGCAAATACATATGAATCAAATAAAATAATAGAACATGCTAAAGAAAGCATTGTGTGACCAATCTATGTGAAGAAAAGGTAAGAACTAAGCCCAAACAATGGCTTGAATTCAAACTTAATCGAAACGATTTCATTAGCATTAAATTTCAATAAATAATCGACAAATACATAAGAGAATAATTTTATTTAAATTGTACTTTCATGTATATTAATTTCTCCAAAAATAAGTATCAATAACTTTTTTCAATTATGAGAAAATAAAGTAAAATTTTCTTTTTAAATGAATATTACCCTCCCTCTTAGAAGTGCAAATGAGTCAAATCAAGCTCTAGTTAAGGTTAACTTGAGCTCATCTCACCTATTTAATGGCCAACTCAGACTCAAACTAAAGCATAAGTTGAGGTCATATGATGAGTTTGAGATCAGCTCACCTAAAAGATAGAAAGAAGCTTGAGTTAGAGGTAACAGCTCAACTCACCTACTTGATGTCCAACTCAAACTCAAGCTCAAGCTCGAGATTAGCTTTCCTAAGAGATGATAGGCTTGACTCATGAACTCGAGCTAAAAATCACAATAGAAATCTAGTGGAGTAGAATGAGAACTTGCTAGAGATGGATTTGAATTTGGCATGCAAAAGAATATGATGATGACACTGATAGTGTTGTGGGAAGTCACAATGGTAGCTTGCTATAACATGTGGCTGCAATAGCCCTAGTGGGAGATTGCTTGAGAAGACATTGATGGCTTTACCATTAGAAAAACCATCAAAATGTCCAACGTCCCTCGAAGAAGAAAAGAAGCTCATGAATTGGATTTGATTCATATAAAAACTAAAAAATTATGATATCTAATCTAGCCAGCTTGCAACCCAATGAGCCAGAAATTGTTATGCTTGAACTCAAGCTCATATATATATATATATATATATATATATATATATATATATATATATATATATATATATATATATAATGGTTTATAGAAAGATAAATATCTTATATACAAAATATGTTGTGAAGAAGATCAAAGAGATTGATAGTTTATGCTTTAAATTTTGTTATTCAAGTTTGAGTCGTATTAGAAATACTATAATTTTGATTATAAATAAAAATTTAAAGATAATGTTGTAAAATTGTTAGAATAGAATATAAAATTATAGATTTAAAGATTATTATTGATGCTAAAATTATTAATATTATAAGTATTTATATCTCTCAAATAGGTTAGGATGTATGCTCGTAAAAAAATTTTATAATGACCTAAAAGGATTAATACAAATAGTACCTCTTAAAAAAATATTATTGAGATTTAAATGAACATATTGGTAAAGTGATATAAGATTTTAAAGTCGTTCATGATGACTAGCTATAAGTTAGTAATGACTAATAAAGAAGGTAGAACTATGTTGAGTTTTTTTAGCTTATGATTTTGTAATTTCTATTATCTTATTTAAGAAAGGGGTGAGCATATTATCACTCATAGGAATGGACCTAATAAAATAGAAATTGATTATTTTTTTAATAAAAAATAGATTATTTAAATTTTAAAGATGGTAAGGTCATTCGAATGAAAGTTTAACCACCCATCAATGACTAGTTTTAGATTTTACAAGAAGGGTTGGAGGATGAAAAGTAAATCAAAATGTTGCTTTAATAGTAGATAGAGGTGTTTAAAAATTCTAGTAAAAGTATTTTCAAAAGAAAGCTATAAGATTTTAGTATTTGAGATATTCATGAGAAAGTTAATGTTATGTAAAAATAAAAAAAAAAAAATAGCAGGTGAAAATAAACAAGTTACCAAAATGTACTTGAAGAGTAAAAAACTCTATTAGTAAAAATAATTACTAATGGAGTCAAAATGTAAAAAAGATAAAAATAAAAAAATCTAAAGGGCACTCGATAAAAGAGCAGTTCTTGATAGGTTTTAAGGAGATTTCGAGAATACAAATGGCTTTCATCTTTTGAAGTGGAAGGAAAGATGTTGGATTATATAAAGAATAGGCCATATCATAATAGCATCGACTTCTTTTAGTATAACAAGTAGGTTTCCCTTTTCCTTAGATAACTTCATAGTTTAGCACATTTGTAATCTAGTACTCCTTAGATGAGTGGCCTCCTGTTAAGTTATTAAAAATGATAAATTTGTGGTATAGGGAGATGGGCAAGGCCAAATTGAATACTACATTGCATAGTATAATTGCAGGCATTACAATATCAGGTTGGCTTGTCTCGTCTCATACTAGCCTAAACTTAGCATTCTTATTATATTGTCTTATTTCCTAGAAAATCACTTATCATAGGTGTTTTCATCATGCTTAATTATTCCCAAGAAGATTTCATCTCTTATATGAACAAACTCTACTTACATAGTCAATATCATTTCTTCTACTTTTGATGCAGATTTGATTAATTTATATCTTCTTTTCTCTTAGAAACTTGCCAAAAGTTGCTCTTTATTTGAATTTAGCTCCAATGATCACTCTCTTTTTAACTACCCTCTAATATTTGAGATGTCACATAGAGACTCTATGCACATCTAAAGAAGCTAATTATAGAGTTTTATATATAAATTGTAATACTAGAAAAATTGTTACAAATGAATTTATAGAGAATGTGGATGAAAGAGAACCCAACAATCTTATAAATAAGTGATCAACTTATTTTCAGCCCAAAAGTTCAAGCTTATGTGTGAGGGCTATCACTTGGTATTTTATATCATGTTTTCAAATATTCAATTTGAGGCTATGTCCAATATTCTTGCATGTTTTAGCAAATTACCTAATCAATGAGAGTTCTCCATATAATCTATCACTCCACTTCAAATATAGGTTTTTGGGGCTCATCAAATATCATATGCCAACCATAGGGGGCTATAGCAGGATCCATCACTCTTGGCCTCACTCAAGCATAGTAGAAAACACTAAAGTTTCATCAAAAGCCATGAACTATATGAACCTCTTAATTCAAATTCAATCATCAATTTTAATGCCATTTATTAGAGAGCTTAGATCAAATAGGATAAAAGTTAGGCTTTTTACACAATCGGTGAAGCTTTTTTTTTTTTTTTACTCCAATTGCTAAGTAAATGATGAGTTTCTTTTTTATTAAGGCTTTTTTATTGTGTATCATTTTAATGCTCTACATGGTGCATGCAAATGACATTTTGTGCCATCGACATGTATTATTTAACTTAGATTTCTCTTTTTTATAAAGGAACCAAGTAAGATTTAGTTAATTCTGTAGTAGTATTTATTAAGTCTTGCATTCATCAAATCTTGAAAACTATTTGGCTTTATAGATGTTCAATTTGAATAAAATCTAGGGAATTATTTGACAACTATTTCAAGATTTAGGATTTAAATATAGTAGAAAAGGAAGTACAGAAAAGAGAAATGTAGATTTTTTTAAATCCTACTTCTCCTGAAATTTACCAAAGCAGGGATTTAATAGAGAATAAGAAAGTATTAGGATTTTTTTTGGCCTGACTAAACAATATCTCCGTAAAAAAAACGTAGAAAACAATTAGCTAACTTTAATCATAAAATCTTTAGCCGCTTAAATATTTGTAATAAGTTAACAAAATATGTAGCGAGAAAAGATAAAAAAAAAAGTATATTCAAATCTTTAAGAACTCACCAATTTCTCTAGTTAACGAGGTTAAGGAGGAGCAGCCAAGGCCTTCGGTGAGCCATAGTAGCAACGGATCCACTTTCAGGCTCTTCTCGGATTCTATAAAATAATAGAACATTTGTGCACCGCTAACCTCATTGATTGTTACATACCTTCATATATATATATATATATATAACAGCCTTTGATCAACTTCAATTTAATAATTAATTGGTGTTCTATGTAACAAGAAACAAAATTATAGTGCAGAAATATGAAAATCTTGAAAAAGGAAAGGAAGTTTGCCTTCTGGCCCGGAAGATGAGTAACGATATTGCTGATTAGATAAAGCAAGACCATTCAAGAAGAGTGCAAAATAGAAAGAGCGTCAGATGATTTTGATCGTAAAATACGACAAGCTACAAATTTTTTCGGCGTCAGCTTTACATTAATCCATGTCGCACAATCGTAAATTTCTACCAATATGAAAGTTATAGAAAATTTCGTTACGATTCCGATACCAAAGTTATTTCGATTGACGATATGAATCGATCGCAAAAATAGCGAAATAAAATAAAAAAAATTATTCGTCAGTTAAGCGGACGATCCGGACGTAGATGTCACGTTGGCGCCAATCGTCAGTTCAATGGACGACTAGGCTATTTTGTTAATTATTTTTTTATGTCTAAATTATTAATTAAAATTAGCATTAAGTCTAATTTAAAAATTTTGTTGTAGAGATTAAGGCTTATGATAAATCTCAGTGGGGATGTGGGAAAGAATTAGAGAAGAAAATGCTTGCTACTTGAAGAAGATGAGAGCGAGGCTTCAAGACCGAGAATCCCTGTGGGGACGAGCGGATGCGGGAGAGGAAAAATAAAAAAATCTCTTCTCCTTATGTGGAATGGAATAGGAGCCCTTATTAAATTTTTGCCTTTTTGCAAAACCGTCAAGACGGCAAGTGGGTGGGAAGATATGGGAGGATTTGCGAGAGCGTAATAAAACAAATAACTTAGGCTGTTTGGTTGACTATATTTAAAATACAATATAAAAGAAATATAATATAAAAGAATTATTTTATAATTATTTAATTAACAGTTTTATAAATTTATGACTTTATTTTTTTTTTGGTTAAAAATATGTAATGTAAATTAAGGTTTGATATTAAGCGATAATTGTGGCCAATGACGCGGCCGGGCGGCTAGCGAATGGCGCGAGAGGCGGCCGGTGAGGGGCATGGTGGTGAAAAGCGCGTGCGTAAGCGGCGATGTGACACATGGCGTCATGACTTATATTAGTTGGTGCTATAAATACCGAAAATGATATTTATAATGTATTTGAAATACATTATACATTGCAATATATTAAAAATTTATTTTACTTCTAACCAAATACCTAAAAAGTTAAAATACATATATTTGATTTACACTGCTCAAATATGAAAGAAATTTAATTTAAAATATTATTAGATGTATTTATTTTTTTTATAACATGATAATTCAAAATATATGAATATTTATTTATCTTATTCCTATAATATGTACGTAACAGGATTATTTTATTGTGTAAAAGATCTTAGTTGATATATTATACTTTATATTATTTATTATTATCTTGCTATTATTATACCTGCAATATTTTGTTATTAGGTATATTAGCCCATACATATTTACGTTTCATTTTATTAATATATATATCTAATAATATTTATATCTAATATATATAAATACATAGAATAGTTCACAATCTATACATAATAATTATATATTTACTTGACTTCACACTATGTTATTAAAATTTGGACATAAAATTATATTGAATTCCCCATAATTTCTTAAAAAAAATAATAGAATGAGATTTATAAATATCACTTTTGTTTCTAAACAAATATAATATAAAATTTAAGTAATTATTATTATAAAACTATTGTACGAAAATAAAGTTTTTAAAACTGTCGTTTCATTCATTAAGAAAAAAGAGACATTTATATTAGCACATAATTCTTATCTATTTACATATCTAATACTTAAATTTTTATTTTTATTTAAATAATATCTAAATTTTTATTATTACATCAAAAATAACATTTTGATTATTTTTTTAAAATAAAATACACCTTTTTTATGCATAAGAAAAATATTATTTTTATAAATATTAAAATTTAGATGTTAAATATGTAAATACAATAAGAATTGTGTGCTATGTATGTAAATTTCTCTAAAAAAAAAATAAGACCATAAATTTCGTACAACTTTCAATTTTTGACTAATCTGATGAGTTAAATTCTCTTTTTAAGCGAATTGAACGCTTCTTTTAATTTTGAAGAGGCTTTCAGCCTACGATGACTCGGAAGCTTATTCAGAGTTTGACGTAACTGACCTCTTTGTTCTTCTATTTTATATGGCTTAATTTTTAAATTAATTTTAATTAATAATGTAATTAGCTAATTAATTTATTTAAATAAAATTTTAAAATAGCCCCAGTCGTCCAGTTAGCGGGCAACGGGCTAAGCAAACATATAAATGATTTTTTTAAAAAATCAACAATCCATTTTTAGCTTATTTCGTTCGGATTCTGCGTGGTTGGTATCGTTGGAAGGTAATAAAAAATTCTACAACTTTATGTTGATAGGTTTTGATGAATCTCGGGTAGCGCTTTTTTGCATATGTATAAATTTTAAAGTCGAAAGTAAAAGTTATTACGGCTATTTTGTCATAATACAATTGTTGAATACATATAATTCCTTTGTCTCAAACACTCAATATATTCTATATATAAATTGAAATTTAATGGATTTCTTATCTTAAAAAATAATATTTTCTTATATTTGAAGATGTTATTTTACACTTCATTTATTTTTTAAAACACATTAAAACTGTAATGTGAATTTTGACTCTAGATGTATTTTCATTTGACTTTCTGTAATAATCGTCACGTCGCCGAAAATTAATGTCGATCACGAATCTCAGGCATTTTAAATGCTTCGATCTAATCGCCGATTTGAAGCTTACGTCCGGCCGTCTCGATGAGGCGAACATAGCTTCAAGCATCGTCAGCCGAATCATTTCGGTCAGTATAGCATGAAAATGGATCTCGATCGCCAAATGGTCAAAATTGACATATTTATAGTCGGTCGGCGGCTCGTCAAGGCGAATCCAGCGAATCCAAGATCACCCAATTCGACATCATTAAGGCACCCGGATCATCAAAATACACCGTCGTCGAGGGGATCGCCGGGCCGTCAGATGGGAGTGGTTGGAGTTTTCCACAATTTACAAGGCGCCACTCCCAAAATCTATAAATAGAGCTTCATTCTCACCTTAGAGGGAATCGATTTGAAGACCGAGCTCGAGAACCACCGGTCGACTTGGCCTTGACGATCTATCACCACCGGTGCCACCACCGTAGTGCACGAAGATCGGGAGTCCGTAGGAGATCAGGAGGACTAGAAAAGACCAGGTTCCTCCTTTCTCCGAAGATCAAGAGGTTGCTCCCGAAGATCGTTCACGCTTTTGGGAAACTTCTCCCTTGGGTTGGAGTTGTTGTATTTTCTACACTCGGAATATTGTTTCCGCCCAAACACCTTCTTCTCAACTAACGAAGCGGGACGTATCTTTTGAACACATAGTGAAAGTTCTCTGGGCAAGGCCAGTGGTTTTCCCCGCGGGTTTTCCATAACCCATGTGTTCATATCCCTTGTGTGTTGGATAATTTTTGGGCTACGAAGATCTGCATCTAGGAATAAAATTCTCTAGCAGCGGTTTGGCGCCGTCTGTGGGAATAGCAGTTCCCCATTGCTATATCTCCAATATGGTTGGTAAGCGGGGTTTCGCTCCAGCGCTCATTCGGGGATCAGGGCGTAAGTCTCCAACTTCTCTACATAAGACTTACGTCCCGGTGAGGGTCGTCGGCCCCTCTTTGGAAGATCGCGTTCAAGGATGGAGGATTCCCGAGCGAAATTCTTGACTCTGCGAAGGCCGGCAAAGCGTTCCAACACTGGAAGAGCCACGCGTTCCGGCCTCGGCATAATCATTTTCTTCACGAGAATGATTGCAGGAATGCGGATCAACAAGTAGAGAACCCCTTGGCACCACATCCGGATCTTTGAACTTACGGATCTGGTCTACTCACCCCGAATGGCTGCTGCGTATCGGTGAAACTCCACGTCACCTTATACGATGAACTTCTGACGGCAGTGCGGGGAAGAGTTCGACAATCGAATGATCCATTCTCCGCCTCTTCCAAAACTTCGTCCCGCTTCGAGATCATCTCGCAATACCCGATTCAAGCTTCAAGCTTCGGCATGGACCCTTACGATGGCACAACGTCGATCGTGAGCATATCGATCACTTTCGATCATGCACATTCACGTGCAAATGACTGTCTTGTGTCGGTATTCCCGGCGACTCTCAAAAGACCTTACTTGGTTCTATTCATTTCGGGGTCCGTCAGATCATTTGGAGAACTTCGCCCGATTTTTTGTAGAGCAGTTCTGGCGAACAAGAGAATCATCGAGGATTCATCACATCTCCGGAATCCGAGCGATGGAGAGTCCCTCAAAGAATACTTCGGAGGTTCTCCTCTGGCAAACGAATCCGAGTAGATCGAACTTTTGAGGCGTGCTTCTCGGAGGACTCCGGGGATACTTATTCATCATTAATGCGGAGAGCAGTCCATTCTATCTTTGGTCCACGAATAGAGGCACAAATCTCCGTGAAATATCGGTGCTCATGCAGTTTGAACCACGCGACAAGCGGAAGAAGGTTCCCAAAGGTGATGTTCAAACATCTCGAGAAAAGAAGAAGCAACCTCCCCAAAACCTCCTCGGCGACCTCGGATGACTCGAGAGGAAATATCTGACTCTCAACCGTCATGCGAACATCTCTTGGCTATTGGAAGAGGATAGCGTCAAGTGTGGCGACCTTTAAAGCACGGGGTGGAAATCGAGAAATTACGCCACTTTCACGCGTAGAGGGCACACTGAAGAGTGCCACCAAGCGAAGGAGGAGATTGAAAGACTAATCGTCGGTATCTAGGCGTTTATACAAAACCAACCCTTCGTCCACAAATCTTTGGGGGGCAACCGACTCAGGAAGGCATGGCGAGAGATAGAAACAATTGCGGAGGGCGGTGTTATCGGCAAAATATTCATTGCCCTTTCAAGAGCGAGCGAAGAAGTCTCGGGTTGACCATTCTATCACCTTTGATGATTTAGATCTAGAGGGCTTAGCATCCCACATGATCCCCTTGTCATCGGTCGGTCGGTGATCCATGCTTCAATATTAAAGGATATTGATCGACAATGGGAGTTGGTTGATGTTCTTTTTTACTCCACTTTCCTTAGCATGGGTATAGAAAGAAAGCTTCAACCAGCGGCCTTGTATGGATTTGATAATCGACAGTATTAGTGGAAGGGACAATCGATCTTCCGTAACTCTTGGAGAATTTCCCGACCCACCCGCGATACAATTTATTGTAGTCAAGTCACGAGTCGCGTACAATGCAATATTTGGGAGACCTCTCCGATCATATTCCGGTCACATCACGTGCCTCACCTCGATGAAATTCCGACACCGGTGGCATCGGCGTGGTAAGTGGGAATCAGCAGATAACTGGCGTCTTTTATCAAAACAAGACCATTTCGTCGGTAACCCTCGACATCGAGATGGATTAATGCTTGATGAAATGTCGAGTCGGTTTTACCTAAAATCAAGATATCTTTGCACGGGCGCGCTCGATATTACGGGCATTGACGGGAAGTCATTACGCACTCCCTCAAAGTTGACTCAACCTGGCCGGTGATCTGAAGAAAAGAACCCCGGCGAGCGATTGCGGTCATAGAACAAGAAATCACCAAACTTACGGAAGTCAAGTTCATTGAGAAGTCACGGTTGGCTAACGTAGTGTTAGTCAAGAAGGCCAGCAGTTCTGGAGAATGTGCATACGACCTTGATGCGTGCATGCCCAAAGATAGCTTCCCCTTCCCGTGTCGACCAACTAGTTGATGCGACATCGACATCGGATCTTGAGCTTCATGGATGCTACAATCAGCAGGATAGGTCAAAGGTCCAGTGGACTTCCCGACCTCTTCCATACAGGTTAACATGCATCGTGATTCGATAAACAACCTTGGATAAGTTGGCAATCCTCATAGGCACTGACTTTCTCCGAGGTTAACATCATCAGTAAGCGCTCAGATAAACAACCTCGGATAAATCAAGGTGAATTGGACTTCGACCTCTTCTGAGGTTAACATCATAGCTTCGATAAACAACCTTGGATAAGTTGGCAATCCTCTATAGGCACAACTTTCTCCATCGAGGTTAACATCATCAGTAAGCGCTCGATCACAACCTCGGATAGGTCAAAGGTCCTTAGTGGACTTCCACGACCTCTTATCTGAGGTTAACGTCGATAGCATTCGATAAACCTTGGATAAGTTGGCAATCCTATAGGCACTTTCTCCATAACGAGTTAACATCATCAGCTAAGATAAACCGGATAGGTCAAAAGGTCTTGAGTGGACTTCGACCTCTTCCATACAGGTTAACATCGTTAGCGCTCGATAAACAACCGGATAAGTTGGCAATCCTCATAGGCGCACAACTTTCTCCATGCAGTTAACATCATCGAGTGCGCGCTCAGATAAACAACCTCGGATAGATGGTCGTTGGACTTCGACCTCTTCCATCTGAGTTAACATCGTCGACGGTAACCTTGGATAAGTTGGCAATCCTCATAGCGCTGCAACTTTCTCCGCCGGTTAACATCATCGAGTGCGCTTAAACAACCTCGGATAGGTCAAAATCTTGGTGACTCTTCATCGAGGTTAACGTCGTGAGTGCTCGACAAACAACCGGATGTCAAAATCTCGGATTGATTCACCTCTTCCCGCGGTTGCGTCATGGTCTCCGACAACACACCGGATAGGTCAAATCGACGGTAAACCGCAGCTTCACCGTCATCGGCGCCGACCG
>JAKCPB010000285.1:0-229004 GCA_021442155.1 Cymbidium sinense | reverse complement strand
ATCTTAATTAAGCACAATCGAAGTTTAAAGAGCTTACATAGAGCTTGATAGCTCACTTAAGATCAAAAATATAATTGAATTGATAATTTGCCAATAAACACAAGCTAGACTTCCTAATGGGCAATTAATGATGTCACTGTTCACATTGAGCAATCAAACACGATTAAATGGATTGATTGAGATTTATGATAAACTTAAAAGCTCCTCGATAAATGTGTCTAATCCAAAATATATGTGCATGTGTGCATCTTAAGCCAACCTGCGCTAAAAATTATTACACTAAAGTCACCAATGATCTAAAATGAAATATTTTTTTTTTGTGTCATAAGATTTATTTACATGAAATCCTCATATTGAAATATGTTCAAAGGATACAAAATTTCAAGTGATTGAGTTGCACATGCATATTGAGGCAGTCAAATACTCAAATTATTGCATCAATAGGTGTGCAAATAATCTAGAGTTGCAAGTCAAATGAACACATATTTTGAAGCAGTTATAGGCGCCTAATTGCAATGTCGAGTTTTGAGCAAATAATGAGTTGACTATTATATATGCATATTTTAAGAGAAATTAATTCAAATATAGTACTTGAAGAAGAGTCTAATTATCTCTTGATTAATTTACATGCTTTATGAGAAGTCTCTAAAACTAAGTTTCAAATGCCTCTATAAGGATGTACATCTTCTAAATTACATAAAATTCAATGAAATTGAAAATGAATTTTAATGGGTCGCTTTATCTATATGGTGAAGCCGTAAGTCCCACTCAATCAATCCAATCCTCCTTACAAAATAGGAGTTGACAAGATTGATTCTAAATCAAATGCTCTATCACCAAGAAGAGAATTTGATTTATACATTTGCATTTGATCATTAATAATTTTAATAGAAAAGTTTTATAATTAAAATTATAGACTCTCTATTTTAAGATGTTAAATGCAATCACAAGTTCTAATCATAAACTCGATCCTCTGCTACCAAACGAGCAAAGTTGACAAGGCCTACCCCAGTGATGATTACACTGACTGGAGAGGTTCAATCTTAAAATTAAATTATCAAATTACAAAGTGAATATTTAAATCATTCACTCCCCAATGATGGCTAAGTTGATATTAATGAGGGTCATCATTATCAAAATATCCAAGATATTTATATTCAATATTCTCAAATTCAAAATTCTCAAAATATAAATCTAAATTTGATCCTCTATTATTAAATTAATAGAGTTGATAGGATCTAAAATAATAAACTAAATAACCAAGCAAACTTTACGACCTAATGATGGCTGTGTTGAATGAAGATTTCAACCGGAAGAGATACTTCTATCAAAATGTAAGCATAATCTCAAGATCAAATTAGTTCAAATTAAGTATTAATCAAAATGAAAAATATAACATGTCATTAAGCTATAAATGTCTAAATGAAATTCAATCTCTAAAACTAAAAGTAAAACACAATCCATCCGCCTCAATCATTTGTTGAGGTGATAAATCAAGAAAGCTCTAGCAGGAGCCAATGTCAAGTCAAGTGTATATCTATATTCACACTTAAATAATTTTATGCCAATAAGGACATGGCCTATGTCCTCTGTCCATGTGGTTTAGCTAATAGGCTCCACATACGATGCGATTACGCCGAGTCCTCGAGATGGTTGCGCCAAATGATACCATTATATTACAATCATACTATAGCCCATATATGTTCCCCAATGGCTCTATCCTTTGAGTTGTGAACCATATTGTGCATTTTATAGGGCAAAAGCCCTCAGTCAGCTATGGTGGAATTGAAGTTGTCTCCTAGACAAACACCCCTGTGTCTATAATGATTACTTGGATGATGCAACCCATGGTCAGCGACAAGGATCCTTCACGTTGACTACCTCTAACTAAGGACTATGGACCAACGGCGGATGATGTAATCAATCTTAATTGCATCATTGTTTCCTCACCATCCACCTCAAGGATAATGAATTTCATAATTCATAATTTTATGCTCCACATACTACTATTATATAGCATTCAGTGATCTAATGATTATCCTTAATTTAAAGTTCATAGCATTGGGAGGGTAATTAACTGCAAGCCAGTGCCTATAATAAACTTGGAACCAGATCTAAAATCCTCACAAAATGAGGGCGAAATCTCTAGGTAGTGTCTTATGTACTATTTCATCTGCTTTCTAAAAATTTAACTGACATTAAATCATACTCTCTTAATTGAGAGGTCGATAGAAATTTTGGATCCCATCTCATTTTACAAGAGTGATTCAAGATGACATGCATGATATTAAACACACAACATCGAAAGGTGCTAAAATCTTTTAATTATATTGATTTAATGCCTAGGCTTTATGTGAGGTCATTTTATTTATGAGTTGTAGTTGGGTAGAAAATTTTTTTTTTTCTAAGAGTCTAATCGGATCGAGGCCACACATTAAATCACCATATATGAAGAAACTAGAAAAAGACATGTCATTTCTATTGCACAATTATAAATAAAATATCAAATAATTTATAAACCCAACGTAAAAGAATAACATGGAGGTCTGCACGCATACAACCTAAAAAAGAGAAATGTGTAACCAAGCTCTACCCTTATATATCCATTACAAAAGAATAATTACAATTAAAGATGAATACATATGGGGTCTTCTTATCTTCTTTCTTCATATCCCCTCCATTTCTTCATTTGGGTTTGCTTGCTCCAAAAAGATCACGAAGGCCTCCTAAGATAAAGCCTTCTAACCTCCGCTCATCCTAATCCTCCCATAACACTAATACTAATTCCTAATGCATAATTACTTTAAAATAGGAAAAGTAAATCTAACTACACCTGTAAAATAAGTGTTAGCTAAGCACACCATACAACCCAAGTAATTATATATATGATTTGGACTTAGCACCTTGCAGATGGGTAACTGAGTCTACCTGTCATAATTTAGATTATGCTTAGGGGTTAAGGAACCTGCAAAAGAGAGTATTTATATTTATTTTAAGCACCCCTTAAGCATCTCTAGAAAATATAATTAGCTAATCATGACCTAACATCCAGCAGTATACCCCTAACATCCGGTCTATAACAATACATCATAAAACCAAACATACATCAAACCATGCACCGCCCTAACATAAGGCTAAAAGTAGTGACTTAATCTAAGGTGTGTGTCTTAAGGCTTGTGTGGTATGCCTAAACTAAGCTTTTTTTTATCATTTTCTAAGTAAGAAAGAATTTGATTATAAAGGATGATTTCACTTTAAGTGGCTTAATTGATTTGTAAGATTTACTTAATGTTTTCTTTTGTTTCACTTGGTTTACACTTAACAACTAAGTGTTATAAAGAGAAGAAAAGAGATGATAACCCTCTTTTATTCCTACCTTAAGCCACCTCTAAAGCATATTAATTAATCAATTCTCTTTAATGAATGTCTTATTTCATATTTTAATTAATCTTAAGTTTAGGTTCACTTTAAATAATCTCATTCAATAAAAAAGGCATCTTAAGATTAATTGGAGTTAATTACTATCACACAACATATGCTTGTTCATTTCTTTCCATCATGTGTGCATATGATTAAGTCCTAAACATATCTATGCATACAATATATTTTTTGCACACTTAAATGTAGGATGCATGAATGATTTTTATAGAAAAAGAGGATTCTCATTCATTAGCTGAATACACATTCAAATGTCTGAAAGTTCTAAGCAAGTACTTCGCCATTATTTGACCAGAAGAATGAGGTAGGAACCTCCTTGGGGCTACTTAAAGCCTTGCATCACTGAGTATCCAGACTAGATATACTCATTATTCTTAAATACATGTGGATATATAAACAACTATAAGAATGAAAATCATATAAAATATATATTTTTGATTTGAATTATGCATATAGAATAAGGTGAGGTTTTCATTCATTAGCCAAATGCATACACAAGTATATAAAAGTTATAAGCAAGTACTTTGCCATTGTTTGACTAGGTGAGCGAGGTAGGAACCACCTTGGGGCTACTTAAGGCCCTGTGTCCACACTAGATATACCGATATTCTTAAATACTCATGAGTGTATAAATAAGAATGTAAACCATGCAAGAATTGCATTTTGATTTATTTATACATGTGAGCTAAAATTCTATCTAAATTCTAACATGGATATACATAAGAATAAACCCAAGTAAGTGTTGTGTCCTTTTCAAATGAACTATACACTTATTAATATTCATATCCTTATGTAAATTCATGAAGATTAAAGAAAAGAGAACTTCATATCACATGTTCTAAGTTGTAAGCACATACAAGCTTATAAATACTCATAATTATCATTACTCTATGTGTTATAGTTGATTTATATACTTTTAAAATAATTTTCTATTTAATAGTGATAATAGCCACAAATATTTTTAATTTAATCCAATACATGTAAATTTGACATAAAAGAAACCATTTCATTTAATTAATTTTTGAAAAGGATAAATGCATGATTACAAGTGGCATACAACATTTAATATAATTGGAGAGAAATAAAAGAACATAAGCACATAATTTCATTTAATACAACTAATTCTAAGGATATTTATATTAAATAAAATTATTTAAAACAAACCAAAGTTCCTTAATTTTTTTTTTGTTTAATTTTATGTTTGATTTGATTTAAGAAATGTGAGAAATATTTGCTAATCCTAATTCCATTCCCCATATGTGAATTAATTTGATTTAATGAAAATCAATTAGGTTGCTTTTATGAATTGGTTAAGTAAAGCATAAATTAAATCAATTAATTAAACCCTTACCTATATTAACTTAAGGTAATTAATTAAATAATTATGAGATAATATGATATGCAAATAAATTGAAAAGTAAATAGCAATGCTCCTATGAAATGAAAGGGGTCTAATACAATTAGCTCACAATCATTAATTAATGCTTAAAGAACTCACTTACTTTTATGGTTTTCTCACACATGAGATAACCATAATTTCATTACTCTCTTTAGGTTATTGAACACCCAAAGAACGCCAAGGATTAATTAGGAAATCAAATTTAATTAAAATTTTAATTTAATTGATCAAAGGATTAATCCATTATTACGTTTTTTTTTCTCTTTCATAATTATCAAATTTGATTATCTTTTGAAAATGAGATGGACTTAAGGGAAAAAATGAAAAAGAGGTCCCAACCTAATTGCATAAGCTATCCATTTAATCAAGCATGAATTCATATAATTTGAGTTTTAATTTTGCCAATTAAGTCATTGATTAATTAATTAATCATTAATTAGCATTTTTAGTTGAAAGGAGAGGGAAAATCAGGGAAAGGATTAGGGGAGAAACCCCAATCTAATTTCTTAAGCCTCCTTACTATTCAATAGTAATTAAGAAATCCAAATAATTAATTAATTATTGTTCATACTCTTAACTTAATTAAGTTAAGAAGATAAGGCTAAGATAATCAAGTTTCCTAATTAAGCAACTAATAAATTCCAAGAAAAATAGGGGAGGTAGATGTCTTCCCTTAAACATCTTCTAAAAGTTTGAAATCAATTAGATGATTAATTAAAGAGTAATTAAGCTAATTAAGCTTTTAATGAAACCTTAATTAAGCCAAAATTATTATTCAAAATTAATTAAGGATAATTTTAATGAATTCCTCTCTAAAATACATTTAAAATGAGCCATTTTTTTTTGGATTTTTTTATATAATTAGATATGAATTTTGGAAGTTTCAATATTAAAATGGATTAATTAACCCTAATTAAAGCTAATCCCATTGACATGTATGCGACGTGGCGATTTTCCACGGCACGTGGATTGGTTATTTAAGTTGTCACATCATGACTCAGCGGTGGGATGCGCTTTCGTAAGCCGTATCTAAGACACAAAAGCGATGATGGGATTAATCTGGTTGATCTAGCATGATTTATCGGGCCTATTCATCACAGATGGTCCGTGATCTCCTCTCCAAGGCAGAGATGGAGATCGTCTGTCATTCATCACTCTATCCGAGCTCACCCGAGCTTGAATGGAGATCAAATCGGTCCCACACCATCAGGGAAGCAAAACAAAGAGATTGAATAGTGGAAATCTCATGACATGCAATTTTTCTTCAAAAAGCTCCAAACCATTTTAACCTACAGGTCGGTTTCAAAGGAATACCTAACCAGAGCTTAGGACTGGCGGTTCCAATGATTAAGGAAGTTTTGTTTAGTAGAAATGATGCCTTTTTGAGCAGCACAAGCTTTGATTTGAGGTGGATTGCTCGGAAGGTTAAGGCATGGGACAAAAGTGGTCAGCTTCGATCGAACTCCACCCTCTGGTCAACAGAAAGCTTGGGGAATAATTTATTCTCGCTCGACTAGCTCTAAGGATGGTGTGTGTAAAGTAAATTGCACTTTAATGGAGGTTTGAGCAAATGGTAATGGAATTGGGGCTCCCCTATTTTAGTTTTCCATAAAAATGATTGAGGAAGAGTTGGGGTGGCTCAGGAAACATTAAAAATTGCTTTGGGATGTGCGTCTCTGGCTGTTAGGGTTGAATCGAGTGTAAGTGTGTTTATTTGAGTGAGAATGTGGGGGTATGCCCCTCATTGGATCAACATTTGTTTGTCCATTTTGATCAAATGACTCATGGAGAGCTCGATTTGGGTAGGGAATCACCTTAGCTGGCTTCACTTGAGTGGAGGAGGGTGTGAAAATGGTCATCATGGGAGTAGTGGGTGTCCTATGGCTTTCCAAGTGTTCCAATAGGAATGGGAAGGTGATTTCACCTCCCCGTGAGTCATGGTCGACCCAACCACCCTTGGGTCAAGTTAACCAATGTCCTTGGTGCCTAAATGGACCAATGGATGGGTACCAAGTAGCCAAGGAAGAGAAATGAACATTCCCCCCAAGTGATTTGCATCATGTGATGCCCTTAGCCCAAGGGTAACTTGGCTATTTGGCAATGTATTTTATTTGGCAGTGTCCTTGGTAGTCCTAATTTTAAGTGATTTGGAGTTTATTTGGCTTGATTTGGCTTATTTTGACCTATTTAGGTCAAATGTTAGGTTGTCAAGTTGACCAATCAAATTGGGTCAAACCAATAAGTCAAGTTCACATGACCATTTGGAATTGGTGTCACTAGTTTGGTTCAATTTGCTTTGGATTTGATTTTGGCTCTTTTGGATTCATGTAGGTCAAATAGGTTAAGTTGACCAATTTGACCAAATTGGCCAAATTAGCTTGGGTTGGGTGTTAGTTCAAGTTCAATTGGTTAATTAAAAATGATTGTAGGCTTTGGTTTGAATCAATTTAGATTTAATTTGGATTTTTGTCACTTTGATCCTTTAGGTCAATTTGGGCTAAGTTGGGTTAGGTTGACCAATTGGTCAAATTTGGCTCAATTATGGTTTTGGTCAAGTTTGATAATTAATTTGGAATGAACTTGAGCCATTGGTTGCAATCAATTTATTTAGGTTGTAATTTGGCTAGTTTGGGTTCATATGGGTGAAAAGGTTGACTTGGTCAACAAGCTAGGTTGACTTGGTTTGACCCAATTCGTGATAATTGATTAACCTAGGATGATCAACAATCATGACATGAAGTTTGGATTGCCTTAATTCACTTTGAATTGAATTGAATTGGATTTTGGTTCATGTAGGTCAAATTGGCCACTTTCAAGTGAGTCAATTGGGTTTAGTTGGATTGATTTTGAGTTGAGTTTGATTTAGTTGAGTTTATATATGGATTTGAGATTTGCATATAAATTCAATTGCAATTGGTTTTGGTTCAAATGAATTTTGTTCATTTGAATATTTTAAGTCAAATGAGCTAGGTTTGACTTGAGTTGATTTCATTTGGCTTGATGATTGTGGATTTCATTTATATATAGATAGATGATTGAAGGAATGATTGATTCAAGAGAAAATTTATTGGTTTTGTCTTGATTTGGATAGGATTTGGTTAAGTCCTAGAAATTGGCTTAAAAGGAATAAATTGGATTTTGGATTAATTTTGGATTTGGTTTTGGCTATTTGAATTTATATTTCATTAATGTTTGGGATTATAAATGAAGATATAAATGATCAATGAGAAAAGCACTTGAGTTTGGAGTGATTTGGAAGCAAATTTGACCAAGCTTAAGGGTGTAGGTCTTAAGAGAAAACCAATTTAGTTTGATTTATTCATGGTCATTGGATGTTGGGTTTCATTTATATTTATAAATATAAATAAAGGAGAAATTGGTTTATAAAGAAAATAATTAATTTTGGGTTGATTTATATGAGATTTGGCTAAGTCATTGGAGTTAGGTCCACATGGCTTAAAAGGGTTTTGATTGGATTTGATTTAGTTTGATTTAGTTTTGGCCATTTGAGTTTATATCTCATTTATGTTTGTGAGTATAAGTGAAGATATAAATGATTCATGAAGAGATCAATCAAATTTAGGTTGAATTGAGTGGAGATTTGGCTAACTTATGAGAGAGTGGGTCAAAGGCTTTGAGGATTTCGATTTTGGATTTGATTATGAGTTCTAATCATTTGGTTTGAAATTTGGATTTGAATTTGGTAAAATGATTGAGGGATTGAATTGATCTTAGAGAGTCAATTGAATTTGGATTGATTTGAATTTGGTTAAGGCTAAGTCCATAAGATGAAATCAAAAGGCTTAGGAAGGGTTTTGATTTTGGATTTGATTATGGGTTTTAATCATTTTGTTTGGAATTTAGATTTAGATTTGGTATTTGAGCTGAATTTGAGGTTTGGTTTGAGAAGGACAGTATGGATCGGGTTTAGGCTATAGGGTAGACAATTTTTCCTAAGTGTCTAAGGCATAACCTATTACAGTAGCTAACTCTTCTAAGTCTCTAGGCTTAGGTTGAGTGTTCACTTAATCACTAGAAGTGTCTTAAGGCTAAGGAGCTCTTAGTATCTATAAGAGTCCTAGATTTATGATGAGGAAGTTAAGAACTCACTTTAAAAGTGAGGTCAATAGCACGTCATCATTCCCCCAACCACATGCTTCAAGCATAAAAAATTTGATGGATTTCATTAAATTTTAAATCCAAATTGTTGCTACTATACACTAAGCAATTAGCGGCCTATGACTAGCCTTAATCGAAAGTTCTATCTCATTGATTGGTGAGGGTATTAATTATATGCTTGTGCCTACAGGAAACTTGGAATAAGATCTAATGTCCTCACCAAATGAGGGCAAAATCTCTAGGTAGTGCCTTATTTATCCACTACAAACAACCATCACAAGATTATCGTCTATCATCGCCAGTCGCTGTAACCCAACTGTCATTGGGTTACCATGAGCTGTCGATGTTGGATCACCTCGCCCATATCATCGATCTCCATTCTTTGGATCGATCACTGTCCATCCACTATCATCAAATCGCCACCGATTGCCACCACTGGACCATTATCAGCCACTGCCACCAGATTATTGCCTAGCCATCATTGTCCGACTGTCACGACCCAACCCCCTCCACTAAATTGATGTTAGGCCACCTAGCCATCATGTTTGACCAAGCGTCAAACTATCATCGCCATTCTATCGCTCAACGTTCGTTTCGCTCCATCTTTGAACCACTATCGACCATCATCACTAAACCACCACCCAAGCATTGGCCCCCAACCATCATCACCACTTGCGCCACCATTAAAATCGCGTATGATCCTTGTCGACTATCGTCTCCTACGCTCTACCACCATCATCACTTCACTGCCATGTAGCTATTCCTGACCACTATCGTTAGTCCATCTCCTAAACAATAATGCCAGATCATCATCCAACCATTATCTTTGGACCTGTTCTAGATTAACTTCACTAGACTTTTTTTTTACCATTAGCCGGTTTACCATCGATGCAATCACCGTTATCAACCAACTATATTGTATTAACTATCGATTCGACTACACTATTATCAACTGACACCATTGCCAACAACATTGATGAATGTCATCACTCATATGATTGTACACCCTGTTGACTCATGCTATTACCTATATGATTGATTATTTTTATTGACATCATCTATAAAGTTAAAGCATGTCAACTCATGCCATCACTTATATTAGAGTTTGTTCTTTATAAATTATGTTTGATGTATCAACTCTTATCCTAGCTATAAGGAAGAGCATTATTTATGACAACTAATATATATTAGTTGAACGATGAGGAGGGGATTATGTGTATGTGTGTGATGAATCTTTGTATAAAACTAAAACGTTAGTCACCTTCTCTCAGCCATTGTGAATATTCTTGCACATAATAATTATAGAATGCATAATAAAATATCAAGATATTTATATACCATTAGATATATATGTGAAAGAAAATTACCTCGTAAATTTTTTTTAAAGCTAAAAAAAAGTTAGCACATATATTAAAATTTGGTCAAATATACACAATATTTAGATGTTGGAATTTATGCTAAATCAATGCAAATATTATGGTTTCATGATGATTAAAAATTTTAAAATTTTATTTGTCATAATAACCTAATATGTAATAAATAATAGTTCATGTTGGTGTTGTCAAAATTCATGTGATATAATAAAAATTATCTTTAGTGAGAGAAGATTTTTATTTTGAATTATATGAATATATATCTAAAAATTTATTTTGAATAAAATTATCTTTAGTGAGAGAAGATTTTTATTTCAACTAAATGTTCATTGAACTTGTATGTCATTTAAAATTGCTTCAAATTGAATAGTTTAAATTTAAATTAATTCAAACAAGTGCAAACTCGGCTCAAGCATGACTAAATCAAAATTTTGTTCTCTCCTTCCTAATAAAGTGTTATCTAATAACACATAATATTTTTCCTTAGCATTTTTTAGGTTAATTAGCCGCAGTCCCACTAAACTCATTATGAGAATTGTAAAACTCTTTATCTCTCTCTCTCTCTCTCTCTCTCTCATGAAGACTTGAGAAGAGTGTTGACCTCCATGCATGCTCCATTAGTCAAGTCGAGCTTTGTGAAATGTGACTGGACTTCAAGTACAACAATGAGCAAAATTGGATTTAAAATGCAGATTTGGTTAAAGTGATCTCGATGAATGGACTCATCATATTCAAAATGCCAAAATTGATTAAGATATACATAGTGCACAATCGGTCGATCAAGAAGAAATCGTGTCTCGCGTCGAAGTTGGGAGGCTGCGATGATGCCCAAACAACCTCCATTCATGGAATTGATCGCATTGTTAACATTGAAACCTATCTAATGAGACCATCCATGCTCAATTTGGATGACGAATATCGAAATGAAATGACAAGCAATTTTGAAAAATTGACGAAATAACGACTTGAACCAAACTCGACATGAAAATGAAAGCACTATAAACATTATGAATATAAGATTGACATATATATATATATTGCCCATGCAACAATGCATGGTATTGAAGTGATCTGATATTAGGTATGATGTACTATATCGAAGATAAAATCATCACCTATAATGAACCTACTCACAATAATTACTCTATGATGTGTCTTTGAATATACCAGATTTTTCTCTACTTTACAAAAAAGTAGTAGCAAGGTTTATTTCAAGTGACTTTTTTAATTCTCTATGGAGGCAAGCCTCCATAGTTAATTATATCCTAGAAAATAAAATTTTCTAAGAACACTTTGCTTTAAAGTAGAAAATTATGGTCTCTAAAGATTTCAAGGCTAAACTATCAATAAATTGGTTATATTTGGAATATCAATTGAGAAAATTCAAGGAGAAGACTTTTTTTGGAAGTCAAAAGAAATGCTCATGATACTACGAAACCTAGTGAGCATTTCAATCTACCATAAAGTTGAGCTTTATATATTTAAAATTGAAGAGGTTTATTTATTTGAGTTGAAATTTTATTAGATTGCTAGGGCTTATAATTCATCAATACAAGATTGTGAAAATGCCTAAGAGGTGAGTATTTATGCTTGTAGCCTGAAGGAAACAGCTACCTCAGATTCTAAATCTAGGGAACTTTAGCATGAGCTAAAACATGGCCTAAATCTAAGAAAAAGATGGACATAATGGTTTACCTCCATAAGAGAGGATAAACCGTCCGACTTATAGATAAAGCCTTAATTTCCTGGGAGGACCTTTTTGCTCTCCCTCCAGACCCCCATATTCTGTACTTGCATTATGAGCAATAATGATTAGTATTTATCCCATAATTTTTCACTTTCCTATCTTACCACTAGTAATCTTTATGCCTAACTTTGTTTTTTAGGTACCTTAAAATGATCTTCCTCCAAACATAGATAGATTTGGATTTAACATCCATTAGGTGCAATGAGCATGAATGAGGGTTATAATTAGAAGCCAAAAAATAAAGCTAAGTAGAACCTTGAACACAAGATGCTTAGTAAACATAAAAAAAAAAACATCTAATAATTCACAACTCAGTAGGATTTGCATGGCATGGAAGATAGGATCGCTTGGCTGGCATAGGCGAATATCAAAAAACCACACAATGAAGAGCCCAAACTAAAGGAGAATGAAGGGGCCACGAGATCATCCATTCTTTGAGCTTTCCAAGAAAGAAAACATCCATCTAGAGTCCCTAGCTCTCATCCATCCAAAATTTATTATTTTGAGAATGAATCCAACAACATTAGTGAAGAAGAGGGTGTGTCAAAGAAATAGCCATAGCCGACTAATGTTTTCTCTATGAAGATTGGAGAAGCTCACCCACCTCATAGTAGTGAATTCAATGCTTATTGCTCGAAACAATGAATTCATATGTTAAAAATTTCTCAAAGAACTCGAACATAATACATTATCGAAAGAATGAATAAAACTCAACGAGTGTGTTAGGAGTGTGATTACATTTTGCATGCCCATGACATTTTGTGATGTCAACACAACAACCTACTTAATCAATAGAGGACCATCCATTTCATTGGGTTTCAAAATGAGGAAGAGGAGTGGAGTGGAAAAGAGGTATGACTTTCACATTTAAAAGTTTTTGGTTGTATTTCATATGTGCACATTGATTCGGAATCCAGAGATAAGCTTGATGCAAAAGCAAAGAAGTGTTACTTCATTGGATATGGCTTAGACTATTTTGGTTACCCGATTTTTGGACGACTAAAATAAAAAAAGTCATGAGAACCAAAGATGTAATATTTTATGAACACAAGCTATATAAGGATAGATCAGAAATAGCTATGAAATATGAGGAGAAACATGAAGAAGTCATCCTTGATGATATCAAAATGGAAAATACTAATAAAAACTCAAAAGGCTCTAGTATTGATAGAAATGCTCCTATATGAGAGGCTCAAGCCATCTTCTCCTATGACAGGAAATCTACTAGACAATCTTGCATACAAAAGTATTCTCCATCTTTATATTATCTATTATTGAGATAATGGGGAGAGCACTACTTTTAAGCATTGCAGGTGGGAGATTCAATTTAGTGGAAGAAAGTCATGAAAGAAGAGATGAACTCTCTAGAGATGAATAAAACCTGGACATTAGACCTATTACCCAAAGGCAAGAAAGTATTGCAGAATAAGTGGGTGTATATAATGAAAGAAGAGTCTGATAAGAACAAAAGATATAAGGCTATATTAGTGGTCAAAATATTTTAGCAACTACACAGAATCAAATACACAGAGGTGTTCTCACCGATAGTGAAGATGACTATTATCAGAATAGTCTTAATTATTGTTGCAGTTGAAGACTTATATCTGAAATAGCTAAATTTGAAGACTATTTATCTTCAAGGAGATCTTGAGGAAGAGATCTATATGGAACAACCATAAGAGTTTGTTGTTCCAGGAAAAGCAAAATTTAGTGTGCAAGCTTCAAAAGAGCTAATATGGGCTGAAGCAGGCACCGAGACAATGGTATACAAAATTTGAAGACTTCAAGTGCAAGAATGGGTTTACTAGATGTGAGATGGATCACTATTTCTTTATCAAGAGGTTAGTCAAGTCTTGCATTATTTTATTGCTTCATGTTGATGATGCTAGTGGGAGCAAGCATAATGAAAAATTAATAAGTTATAAAAGTAACTATCAAATGAGTTTGAAATAAAAGACTTGAGAATAGCAAAGCAAGTCCTTGGCATGAGGATTACTCTAAATAAATCTAAAGGTACCTTGGAGTTATCCTAGGAGAACTACATCCAAAAGGCTCTAAATCGATTCAATGTTCAATTTGCGTTGCCAAGAGAGACTCCCTTGGGTAGTTATTTCAGGCTATCTAAAATGCAACCACCAAAATCTGAAGAAGAGCGGAGTGCATGGAGAAGGTAATATATCTACAGTTGGCAGTTTAATGTATGTTATGATATGTACCATACTAGATATAACTCATGTAGTAGGAGTTGTGAGTAGATTTATGTCTAACCAAGGAGAGGAGCATTGGGAAGCTGTGAATTGGATCCTAAGATACTTAAAAGGTACTTCAAATATAGCTATTTACTTTAGAAAAAATGAACTAATTTTATAGGGATACTCAGATGCTGAGCTGGGAGGAGATTTAGATGATCGCAAGAGCATACCAGTTATATGTTCACACCTGGAGGAACTACAATTAGTTGGATTTCTAAACTATAGAAGAGTGTCTCTCTATCCACCACAAGTATAGCTTTCAAAAGCGCAAAAAAGAGATGATATGGCTAAAGAATTTTCTATAATTAGGCAAACAAGTAGCACCCTCTTTTTATATCCACAAAACAAAGAATCTAGTTTTTCATGCAAGAACAAAACACATGATATCATCATCATACCAGAGGATTAATTGATGATGGAACTCCATAACTGGAGAAGATTCATAGAACAAAGAATCCTATAGATATGCTGACTAAGGTGGTGATCATCTCAACATTAAGGTTATGCATAACCTCTGTTGGACTTCATAAAACATGATGATGGAGATACCGCACTAGGAGAATTGGAAGACAGCATATTGAGAAAAGTGTTCGAACATAATGTATTTTTTGACTTAAAGTGGGAGATTATTAAATGTGGAGTCAAATTTCACATGTTTTTTTTTCTTTTTGTCAAAGTTAAGTAGCCACCAAAATTGAATTGTTTCACACTTGAAATTCAAAATTGGTGGCTGGATGATCAATTAAAAGTATTTCTCCTCCAAACCTACCCCTTTCATCTTAGTCTATAAAGGAGAAGATTCATGATAGGAGGCATCCAAAAAATTGTATCTTCTCTAAGCTAATTATAAGTGAGAAATATAGTGAGATCCTAATGCGGACGTGGATGTAGGCATGATGTCGAACCATGTAAATCTTCTTGTGTTCTTTTTTGTGTGTGATTGTGTTTTACTTCTCTCTCTCTCTCTCTCTCTCTCTCTCTTTCTCATCTTTTAAACTCCAAACAAGAAACTTATCAATTTAATTATCAACTTTATGTCAAAAATACTGTATTATATCTCTAGTTTCATTGCAAAATTTTTTATTTATTCTTTCAATTTTTTTTCTTTCCTCTTTGAGTCTCTATTTTCCATTCATTTTTCTAGACTATCTTTTCCCTTTTCTCTCTTTATATGAAAATTTCTTGTTATATATTTTTTTCATTAGGGTCAACATTTTTATCTCCTCTCCACTACTAAATAATTGGATCTTGAGTTCTGATTTAAAGGATAATAAAAAATTGAACCAAATTTAATCTGATTTGAAACTTAAAATTATGCAATATTTATTAGATCTAGCATTTTGTTATATGAAAATTTCCTGTTATATATTTTTTTCATTAGGGTCAACATTTTATCTCCTCTCCACTACTAAATAATTGGATCTTGAGTTTTGATTTAAAGGATAATAAAAAATTGAACAAAATTTAATCCGATTTGAAACTTAAAATTATGCAATATTTATTAGATCTAGCATTTTGTTTAAGGATATTGTGTGTAAAGTTGATCAATTTATTTGTTTATTTCTGGTGTTGATTTCATGTATGCAAAGATTATTCTTTTGCCATATATACAATACTACAAAAAAAAATTAAATTAAATTTATAAAATTTAAGTCGTACAATTTTAAATATTAATATATTATAATTACATTTTTAGTTAATACTAAATTATAATTTAATTTTCTTGTGAGTGAGAAAGTTAAAATAATTTAGTTTTTTACAGTTCATTTTTACTTATTTCTAATATAACAGTTTTATAATTTCCATCTTTATAATAAAAATATTATAATTTAGATTTTGAATTTAAAATTTAAAATTTAATTTATAAATTTAGCATTGATGTAATATTTTTTTGATAAAAATAATTAAAATAATCTATACAATTTAAATTGATTGTTGAAAATTAATAATAAAAAAGCTAAGCTATAGTGATGTTGACAAAATTCATGATTTATGGTCTAGCAAGTTAATCATCATGACAAATTTTATGATTGAATTTGTGAGTCCATGAATCCAAGCTAATTAAATGATTTAATTTTGTTTTTATTTATTTATAATAAATTTTTTTGATATATAGATCACTTCAGATTAATTTTATCAAAATAATAATAATTAAGTAATTAAATTTATAAACTATGTAATAATTATTTAATTATAAAATTTAGATTCAAAATATAAATATTTTTTTTTTTCATTATAAAATTGTTATATAAAAGAATTTAAAATAAACTATTAAAACTAAATTATCTTAAATATCTAACTTAAAACGAAACTAAATTATTGATATGACACTGAAAATTCTACTAGCCGAAGCACGAATCTAGACGTTAAAAGCAAACTGGTCCGAAGTTGAAATTGGTTGAAATCAAGAACTTAAAATATCATTGAAAACTTTGGGATATCAGTTAAACCCCTAAATAGCTCTCAAATATGAAGTGTTTATAGTCAAATCGAGCGTCTTAATGAGCCTAATCCAACAAGCCCAAGATATCATAATTTTGACTTCATTTGAGCATTCAAATACACAAAATACATCATATGATCAAGGGAATCATCATGAGCCGTCAGATGGAGAGAGAGTGGTTCGATTTTGCATGTATTTAGATGCTACTTCTCCATAAATAAATTCCTCATTCCTCATATATGAGAGAGAGAGAGAGCTCTAAAGCAAGATTATCCAAGCACAATCCGCCACCACTTGGCCGCCAACCATGCCGCCACGCCATCGCCGATCTCGCCGCCAATCTCTTTGGTCTCCATTATGACGACCTTCATCGCCGCTGATGTCCCTCGCTTCACCATCATCGCTACCACTATCAACTATACCACCAACGACTATATGCTTTGTTGTCGATTTTGGAGTTCTATTGTCGCCTCTTCTCATATACAATGTAAATCAAAAAAAACTTGTACCCCAAAATAAATACATATTTGAAAATTTTATCTAGGCCGTGGTTTTTCCTCTTTGAGATTTTCCACGAAAAATTGAGTTTTCTTGTTCACTCTTTAAATACCTATGTGTGTGTGGATTTCACAAGGCTAAAACTATCACTCTACCACAACTGGTTTTCTAGCATGCAACAGTTTGGCGCCATCTGTAGAAAACTAATTCCCATTATTTCATCTTGTATGGTGACCAAGTTTTCCAACAAGATCAAAACCACCATCAAGGTGGAGCATTTTAAGCGTTTAAGGAGCGCAAGCGAAGAATGAAGATTCATCAAACTTCGTTCCTTCAGATTTTGTCGAAAACTTGGGGGCAACTCTTAATCTCAAAAGATCGTCCATGTTAAGCATCTAATCGATTACTATCCCAAGAAACAAGTCAAAGTGGGAGGATATTTCAACATTGAGAAGAGATATAGCTTTGCAAATTATGATTTTCCAATCATACTCATGGAAAAACAAGACCAAGGTTAAGGAGAAACTTTGGCTACAACCACAAACGGATGTTTTGAATCGACCTCTTCCATACAGGTTAACGTCATCAAGCAAAGACTTTGACAAACAACCTAAGATAGGTCAAAAGGTCCTTGGTGAACTTTCCACGGCCTCTTCCACATAGGTTAAGGCCATCGGATAACACCTTGACAAATAACCTCGGATAGGTCAAAAGTCCTTAGCAAATTCAATTCAACCTCTTCCATACAGGTTAACGTCATCAAGTAATACTTAAAAAAACAACCGGATAGGTCAAAATTCTCAGATTTAATTCCTCTTCCACACGTCGCCACCAAATAACACTCGAAATAACCTGGATGGGTAAAAAATCCGCCGGATTCAATTCAACCTCTTCCATACAAGTTAACGCCATCGAAAAGACTCGACAAACAACCTGGATAGGTCAAAAGGTCCTTGGTGGACTTCCCACGACCTCTTCCATACGGTTAACGCCATCGAGTAAAAAGCATGAAAAGCCCTAGATAGGTCAAAAGGTCCTTGGTGGACTTCCCCTCTTCCACAGTTAACGCCATCTGTAACACTCTTGCAAACAACCTCGGATAATAAAAATTCTACCGATTCAATTCGGCATCTTCCACAAGTTAACGCCATCGGGTAACACTCGACAAACAACCTCTCGATGGGTCAAAATCTTAATAATTCAACCTCTTCCATACAAAGTTAACGCCATCGAGTAATACTTTGACAAACAACCCGGATAGGTAAAAAATTCTCAGATTCAATTATCTTCCATATAAGTTAACGTCATCGAGTAACACCCTGACAAACAACCTCGGATAGGTCAAAATCCTCAGCGGATTCAATTCAACCTCTTCCATACAGGTTAATGTCATCGAGCAAACACTCTGACAAACAACCTAGGATAGGTCAAAAGGTCCTTGGTGGACTTCCCATGGCCTCTTCCACACAGGTTAACATCTGGTAACACTCTCACAAACAACCTCTGATGGGTCAAAATTCTCACGATTCATGCGGATTCCAATGTTAATGTCATCAATAACACTCGACAAATAACACCGGATGGGTCAAAATCCTCGCCGGATTCAATTCAACCTCTTCCATAGAGGTTAACGCCATCGAGTAACACTCGACAACCCTGGATAGGTCAAAAATTCTCAAGCGATTTAATTGACCTCATACAGTTAACATCATCGAGTCACACCTTGACAAACAACCTGGATAGTCAAAATCCTCGGATTCAATTCAACCTCTTCCACATAGGTTAACGTCATCGAGCAAAGACTCTGAAAACACCTTAAGATAGGTCAAAAGGTTCTTGGTGGACTTCCCACGGCCTCCTCCACACAGGTTAACGTCATCGGGTAACACTCTGATAAATAACCTCAGATGGGTCAAAATGCTCAGCGGATTCAATTCAACCTCTTCCATATAGGTTGCCATTGGGTCACACTCACAAACAACCTGATAGGTCAAAATTTTGATTCAAGACCTCTTCCATTGTGTTAACACCGGTAACACCGACAAACAACCTGAAGTCAAAATCTCAATGGATTCAATTCAACCTCTTCCATAGTGTCAACGCCATTAACACTCTGACAAATAACCTAGGATAGGTCAAAAGGTCCTTGGTGGACTTCCCACGGCCTCCTCCACACAGTTTAACGTCATCGGGTAACACTCTGATAAACAACCTAGGATGGGTCAAAATTCTCAACGGATTCAATTCAACCTCTTCCATACAGGTTAGCGTCATTGAGTCACACTTTGACAAACAACCTCGGATATGTCAAAAATCCTTAGTGGATTCAATTCGACCTCTTCCATACATGTTAACGTCATCGGGAAACACCTTGACAAACAACCTCGGATAGGTCAAAAATTCTCAGCGGATTCAATTCAACCTCTTCCATACAGGTTAATGTCATTGGGTAACACTCTGACAAACAACCTAGATTGGTCAAAGGGTGGACTTCCACCTCTTCTACAGTTAACATCATAACACTCTAACAAACAACCTCGATGGGTCAAAATCTCCGGATTCAATTCAACCTCTTCCATACGTTAATGCCATCGAAGTCATACTACAAACAACCTAGATAGGTCAAAAGGTCCTTGGTGGACTTCCATGGCCTCCTTCACACGTTATCGCTCATAAATAACTCGCGATAATCAAAATCGCCGGATTCAATTCAACATCTTCCATACATGTTAACGCCATCGAGTCACACTCTGACAAACAACCTAAGATAGGTCAAAAGGTTCTTGGTGGACTTTCCACGGCCTCCTCCACACAGGTTAACGTAATCGGTAACATTTCGATAAACAACCTCGATATTAAAATCTTAGTGGATTCAATTCAACCTTTTCGCTTAACGCTATCGGTAACACTCGACAAACAACCCGGATAGTCAAAATCATCATCGCCGCCGGTTATCCCCACATTGACGCTAGTCGCCATATATCGACTACCATTTGTTGCCACCACTTCGTGCCACCACCGTTGCTGGCCCATTGCCGCCACTTACCACTCATCACCGGCAATCTCCGTGGTCACCACCATCATCGCGGCCATCTCTACACCATCGCCCCTGATCATCCTACGACTTTACTCTTTAGCCGGCTATTATCACTGCTGCTGATCCGTTTATCACTGCTATCTTCGACGGCTAAGACGATTATCGCTACCACTGACCATTTCGCATCTTCGAATCGCATTAGTCATCACGGTCATCCGCTGATACCGACGCTGGCCGCATCAGACTACTCATCGATGCTGCCACCACCCCATCGACGCTAACTACTGCTGTTATCACCGCTGGCCAATTAGCCATGCTCGGCGGTCATACCACCATCATCGCCGGCTATCTCGCTGACATATCGACGCGGCATGCACTGTTAACTGCTGTTGTTGCGAACACTATCGGCCAAACCATCAGAATCGCTATCCGCTGACATTATCACGCTGCTAGCCATCTGATAATTTTGTCGGCTACACCATCATCTGGTTATCCCTCGATTATCGATGCGCATTATCACGACTGCCGCTGATCGCTGATTACTTCGACTATTTCATTGCCGCATCACTGCTGCCATTATTGCTAATTTTGCGGTTACCACCATCGTTATTCATTACCGACGCGGCGCTATCGGTATTTGTTGCTATTATTATACCACCGGTCGCAACCATCAGAATGGTTACCGCCGCTGGACTTGCCGCTGATCTTATCGCCGAATTATCGCCGGCATTTTTATTACCATTATCGCCGCTGGTATCTCTGCTGACTACAGACATCGCCGCACTGCTGACTACTATCAGCTGGCTGCCGACACCCCTGCCGCTAACTATCCGATCATCGCTATCACACTTACCGCCGACTATCGCCGAATCTCCGCTTTGCCACCACCATCGCCGTTATCTCGCCACCACAGTAAGTCAACACCGCCAACCACGCGCCATTATCCGAGCATCGCCAACCCCGCTCTCATCATCTCCTTGATCGTCCAAACCCGGACATGAATAGTTGACGCTTCTTCCGAGTTAAAATAGACACGACGTATGTACCATTTTGATCGCCTCAACCGGACGGTCGACGAGTGCTTGACTCTCTTCGAGGAAAACAGACGACGATGTACTGCCTTGATCGCTTCAACCGACGGTCCGGTAATCAATGCCTCTTTCGAGGAAAACCAGAGCGTCACCGAATGAACTATGGGTCTTGATCTCCTCCAAATCCGGTCGATCCGACAAGGGTAGTTAACGCCTCTTTTGAGGGAAAATCGGAGCCTCGCCATATGAATATCTACCCGCCAACGACCCTCACTCAAAGAAGAGAAGCATAGAGTATAAGTTTTCTCCTCGCCCTGGGTTTTATGGACCCCTTTAGAGCAAAAGGGTAAAAATTGTCGCCAAAACCGCCAAGAACCGCCAATCAACCGCCGTTAGTCATGGGCTTACCCGCTTCGCGCTCGCCAGCGGCGCTGCGCTACACGCCAACCGCTAACGCATGCGAAGCGCTAACGCCGTATTGCCCGCCTCAGATCGCCATCGCGTCGCGCTGCCGCTCATGGCCGACGCCACCACTGCCGCCGCTCAAGGCCTATCGACCGACGCTGCCTGACCCGCCGACTGAACCACCAAGACTACTGGCTTGCACGACGTCAGGTCATAGCCGCTGCCGCTATAGCTATGAAGCTCGCTTGTTCTGGCAGGCTGCAGCACCACGAGCTCAGAGGCCCGACATGACTCAGAATCCTCAAAATCTCATGTCTGTGCATACCTACACACATCCGCAACCCTGCATCTGCTTCTATAGCCATAATTTTGTGCTCCTATGAAGATTTGTTCTCTCAAATAGTATGGTTAAAGGACTCTCAAATTTCATTGAAGAATTTATTATTTTCAAGATATGTGATATATTTTTGGATGATTGAGATAATGTCATCCAAAATAGAGGACAAATGATGATAATCAAAATTCTATTAGTCGATGCACAATCGTTAAGCAAAGCGATCTGAAGTTGAAACTGGTCGAAATCAAGAACTTAAAATATCATTGAAAACTTTGGGATATCAGTTAAACCCCTAAATTGCTCTCAAATATGAAGTGTTTATTGCAAATCAAGTGTCTTGACGAGCCGAATCCAACAAGCCCAAGATATCATAATTCTGACTTCAATTGAGCATTCAAATACACAAAATACATCATATGAGGAATCATCATGAGCCCCATGGAGAGGAATGGTTCTGGATTTTGCATGTATTTACGAGACGCCACTCCTCCAATTATCCCTCATTCCTCATATGAGGGGAGACCAAGAGATAAGAGAGAGCAAAGCTTGAAGATTCTCCAAGCACAATCTCACTACTCTTTGCCGTCAACCACACGGCCGCCCCCCCGCCGCCGCCAATCTCTTTGGTTCCATCATGACCTTTCGCCGTCAATGTCCCCAGTTTCACCATCATCATACAAGTACCACCAACACTATATATGTTGTTGTTCGATTTTTGGAGTTCCTAATGCCTCTTCATATACAATAATCTTGATCGGAAAAACTTGTACCCAAAACAAATACATATTGGAAGATTTTTACTAGGCTAGACCCCGTGATTTTTCCCTCTTTTCAAGATTTTCCACGTAATTTTCTTTCACTTTTAAATACAGTGTTGAGCCACTAAGGCTAAGGCATAAACTTTCACTTTACCACAACTGATTTTCTAGCATGCAATAATTATATATTTTTAATAATCAACAAAATAAAAATATGAAATACGAGAAATACGAATAATTATTATATAAAAATTAATTAATAAAAAAATTATAAAAAAAAAGTGCATACAATTCACGTTTTCTCGAAAACGTGAGATGAGTTTACGTTTTCTAAAAGGTGTGATTTGATTATAAGTTTAGGATCCTAAAGTTTAATTATAAAAAGCTCTTATTGCTGAAGAAATTTAATATAGTGCTCCATTTTTAAAATTTACCGTTTTTTTTAATTTAAGGTTTTTTTTAATCTTATCTTCGATCTAATGACCTTTGAATTTCATCTTTCTGACGAAGTTTATATAATTTTTTTCTCGCTTTTTATTTATTTAAATCCTTTATACTTGGAGGAAATGGAATCGGCCTAATAATTGAAATCCAATTCGAACACTTTAAGAAGGAAGATTACGAGTGCATTTGATAAACTCTATTTCATATTTTTATGTCATTAATCGTATTTAAAAGAAATTCATTCTTGAATATGAAAAAATAATCTTAATATTTTCCACGGAGGCAAAAATAAAAACAAGAGAGGTGCTTCGTATAATTATTCGATCCATTTTTTTAATAGATAACAATTTTCTATTAACCTTCTTGACTTTGGCGAAACCATGGAACCAATCGAAGCAGTAGAAAGCGTGGATCGTTTGGTAGAGCTCCTCAGTTAAAACATATCTAATTTCTTTAATTTGGTTGTCAATAAGGTTGGCGAAATTTAATAATTCTCTATTTATGAAAAATATATATTACTTCATTTATTGCTGTTTCATAGGTTTCCGCTTCAAAAACTTCTTTATTTTTGTAAAAGGTGAGAAAATGTATGTTTATTGGATTTAATGTCCTTTCTTTATGTGTATATTAATATAGCATTCATAATCTTATTTATATTATTTATTCAGAGAAAAATATCATATTTTTTTTCTTCCCAAATTGATGGATTAGGCCTATTTAAGAAAAAAATTAATTATGTTGGACTAGAACGTACAAAAATAGTAGCATATTATTAAATTAAAGATATTGTGATTTAATTTATATTTTTGATTCTTTTAGGTATTTGCATGTTTCAGATCATGTGTTTGTCCATCGGTATTATTTAACTTTTAATGTGGGGGTGCAAGGCATCTTAGTCTAGTGGTTGAGAGATTTTACTTTCAATCAAGATGCTGAAGTCTTTAGATATATGCATGATATGTTTGAGATTAAATTACAAATATCTCAAAAAAAAAAAAAAAAGCTTTCAGCCAAAGGGTAACATGGCTAACATGGTCTCACCTAATGAAAAGGATCTATCAACTCAACTATTTATATTTGTGGAGGTTTACCTTTCACATAGGTGTCAATATTTCGAGTGCTAACATGTGTATATATATGTAAGGGTTTTAGCATCTCAATCATGTATTAACTTAATGGTTTGTACTATTAATTTTATAAAAACAATAATTTTAATTATTGATGATTAGATATAAAATTATGAGGTTGTGCGATTTTTTTATTTGCAAAAAGTATATTTGAAAACTATTTAGAGATTAAAATGATGATCATTAGTTAGTTAGTGATCAAATAAATTTAGAAATGTGAGTCAACTTCAAGACAAGGTATGACTTAACACACCTAATGAAAATTTGAATAACTCAATTCATGACAAATGAGTCAATGGATCTGATTGAATAACATATCAACTCAATTAGGTTGTCATCTTTATGGGAGGACACTATGCTTGCTTGTGAATGGTTTATGATCAAAGACTAGCATCACTAACAAATTGGCTTATTGAGATTTGCTTATCTTAAAATATAAGTCAATAGTTTGTAATTGTTATTGATGTGAGTTCATTTTTGGGTGATCAATGTCAAAATGTTTAGAGTTCTTTTAAAATCAGTGTGTGTTTGTTGCTCCCTCATTTTACTAATTACCTCAAAATGATGACATCATGGATAAATGTTATCCAATGTTAAAAATCGAAAGACATTTTCCCTTATTTTAATAGAATATATCTGATAAGCTATAAACTCTCTCATAATTTCTTTCATATGTTCTTAAATATTAATTTATTTTACTCCTTGTGTTAGATGATTGTCATGTTGGTGTATGGAAGATATCTTTGATGTTGTATGATAATTTTATTTATTATGATAGTTGTATTGAATATATTATATGCTATTATATATGTTAAAATTGTCTTTTATTTGTAAGTATGTAAAATTCAGAAGTTATATTTGCCTAATATTAGATTGAAAGTCGAATATTATTATATTAGTTTTTTTCCTCTATTGCTATGCAGATATAATCAAGCAAATTAAGAAACTTTGAATCTAACTAGTAAATAGACACAAGAAAATTTCAAGGAATTATTCAATAATTTGATTTATTTAAGAGGCAATGCAATGTAAGAGAAGTTCATAAAATAAAATGGTACCATTAATGCTTTCACATACAACTATAGATTTTATTACGCAAAATATGTCTATAAGTCATAAAAAATATCTTACAAAACTTTCCAACAGTGATACAAACTAAGTTCATATGATTACTAATATGATCAACTACAAATCATATTATTAAAACTATATATTTCAGAAACTATTCATGTCATAATGAAGCTACATGAGACATTAAGACTTCAACAAATTGTTTTATTTAATAAACAATGCATATGCTACAAAATTAGTTTCAAATAAACTAATACAAGTGCTATAAATTTACCCTTTTTATAAAAAAGAGGATCAAAATAATATTGAAGAGAAGTGACTTGAAAATCCACCCACATCATATACAAATTACCTACATATATCTTTGGGTTCAAAAGTCCAACACCTTAAAAAAAATTTTTTTTTTCTGATTTCAATACTTCAACAACCTTATTCTAAAAATATTTGGAAGTGTTATCTTTGTTCATATACATACTCAATATAGAGAAAAATTTAATCTTCAAGCAATTAAATATAATTTCATTGAGTGTTCTCCCAACAAAAAAGATACAAATATCACCATCCCCTACAAGAAAAATCTATGCATCCACTAATGTCACTTTCACTAAAAAAGATTACTACTAATCCTAAAGAAGAAATAAAAAAAAGGATTTGTTGCTGATGACTCGTGATTAATAATTATTAATATTTTTAAGAATATTTAATGAAATGATTAAAAATTAGGGCAAAATATTTGAACCCAATTTCGTTCAGAATAAACTTTAAAACTAATATATAATATTTTTGTTATGTTTAAATGATGTAAAGGTATATAATTTTGAATTACAAATAAATTAATAAAACAAAAAATTATTATTATTAATATATGATTAAAAATTTCACTAGTTAAGGCACCAATCTTGATATTTAAGTGATTGAATATCTTTCGAAATCAAAATCTTAAACTTTCAAAATCTCTTTGGCCATGATAGAGCTAATATAATCACCTCGATGAGATCAAAAGCAACTCGATTGGAGTCTAAATTAGTCTGAATTAAGCAGTTAAAATTTAATTAAAAAATTTAGGATATCAATTAGATCCCTAGATAACTTCCAAAAATGACTTGTTTATAGTCAAATCGAGCATATCAACGAGACGAATCTAACAAGTTTAAGATCTATTAATTATGACTTTATTTGAACATTCAAATACTTTAAATGCATCTCATGATCAAGAGGATTATTTTGAGTCATTTGATAGAGCGGTTAGGATTTTGTCTATATTTACAAGAAATATCACTCCCAAAATCTATAAATAACTCATCATTTTTCATATAAGGAAAAGCAAAGAGATAGAGAGCTATAACTCTTAACCGAGAACAAAATATCACTCAACCACCATCGCAAAGATAGCCATCGACTCTCTTAACCTCTATGCTTAAATCAATATTCAAATTAAAAGAATATGACAAAACCTACATGTGATAGATATCATGATAATAAAAAGAGTTGCCTCGAGTATCGTTGAAGCTATCCCAATAATAATTATTCATAAAATGAGTCATATCGAGGCACTTAAAAAAGTCAAAGTATTCATGAACAATGTTTACACTGTCACAATCCTTGCATAAATGTAAATATTATAATTTTCTGCATATACATTCAATCGGTGGCACACAATTTGAAATGCATGAGTATGGCTAAAATAAAATGAAAGCAAAAAAAAAAAAAAAAGACAAGCAAGCAAATAAAAATCATTTAAAAGAAGTATATATATAATATTTAAATTAAATTAAATTAAATTAAACTTACTTTATGTAATTATGCACTATGTTAATAAAATAATAAAAATAAAAAAAAAATCAATCTAAATAATCAAAATTTCTCTTACAGTAAAGGAAAAAAATATACATATGTATATTAAAATAAATACCTTTAACTAATGTAATCAAATTAGATAAAATAAATTTGTTTAGGCATTGATGCGTCAAATTTTTTTTAAAAAATAAACTAATTTACATATACATATATTGCACAAGATTATAAAAATTTTAAAATAAAATTATATATATATATATATATATATATATATATATCTATGCAATCAAATACTAAATAATAATTAATTATATAAATGTATCCAATAAAAAAAATACTATACGCATAAAATAATATATTCAAATTAATTAAAACATTTGCTGTCAAGTATAGTAAAATCATTAATGATTTCTTCTGTTAATTTTAATGAAATATTTTATATTTTAATGTATACATAAGATAATAACATAATAAAATCATTTTGAAATCAACCGTACATATAAATTCTGCAAACCTCCGTACATTATCTTTGGCCGAAAACAAAAAAATTTTTAAATATGCCTAATACTAATCCTTGTATAAAGGGGGAAGGGGGAAGGGGGAAGGGGGAAGAAACTGCTCACGTGATTCTTTATCGATTTTTCTTTTTTTTTTTCTCTTTACTTTTTCTCTCGTCTTAAACAGACGGCAAAAAAGCCATCCTCCAGCCATCTCTTGAGGCCACTTCGATCTCCTCAGCTTGTGTGTTTCATCTCCCGCAACTCTCGGCATTCCATAGCCGTCTCCAGCTATCAAGTTTTGATCTTCTCGTTTTTTTTTCTTTAAACTCGCACACTGATGCGGACACATGTCTTTTTCGAGATCGATGAGTCTTTCTTGAGAAGGAACTGCGACTTCGTTGGGAATTAACCTAGCTATTCTGAAAGAGAAAAAAACCATTTCGAGCGGCCAAGCTCCAGAAGAATGGAAGATCGAAGAGAAAAAGAAGAAAGAGGGTGCTGGAAGAAGGAGAAGAAGAAGAAACTGGAGAAGAAGAAGATTTGTCTGGGAAATTTTTCATTCCTCTCTCTGTAGTTCTCTCAGTTTATTTATAGTCAAGCTTTTACATTTCTTGGTTTCTTGTTTAGTCTAACTGATTCTATTTTTTGGTTTCTTTTACATCTTCTATCGTGTTCTTGATTTTCTTTTACACAAGTGGTTCCTCTGATGTTCTGTTTGTTAGATCTTGTGTTGTTGTTTCTAACCACCTGGTTCTGCTTGCTACTGCTGTCATTTTCATGTTTACCTTACAAAGTCTTTTAGCCATGTTGGTGTTTTTCATTCTCTTTTTCTGTTAATGGTTGATGTACTCTATGAGCGCACATCAATACTCCCTTCTCGACAATCGACCTTGTCCTCAAGATCAAAGTTAGGGTACGCTCTCTGAAAGTCTTTGAAAGGTATCCAAAATGCATCCTTTGCTAATAATCCATCCCATTGCACTAATATTTCTTTTATGGGTCTATATGCTTCTAATATGGTTCGTTCATCTAGGATTTTGATTGGTTTAGCTAATGGTTGGCCTTCGATAACTTGTGTTGGAAGTTATGCTGGATGTAATTTGGAGTCTTGCCGAAACTGTTTAACGCGAGAGATGTGGAATACATTGTGGATTTTAATGTCTAGAAGCTCCAGCTTATATCGATCCTATCTCTTTGAATGATTTTGAAAGAGCAATAGTCTTGTCTTTGCAACTTTGTATAAGGATGGGTTACGACGTCATCTCAGTATGGTTGTAGTTTCACAAGGACCATATCATTTACTTGAAATTGTAACTCTCTTCTTTTTTTTTGTTGTAAGTTGCATGCTTTAGGCCTCTTGCAAATTTTGTTTGAGTTGTAGTATTTTGTCTCTTTGTTGTAGAATTATTTCTACTGTATTGTTAGATGAATTACTTGTATGGTATTATTGGTGGTGGAAGTCTCCGAAACTATTTGAAAAGGAGTCATCTTTATGGAGGTGTTAACGACGTGTTGTAAGAGAATCGCCCATGGTAGATAATGTAGCCAACTTTTGGTGACTCTAATACAAAAATATGAAGGTATTGCTCAAGTGTTCTATTAGTTACTGCTTTGTGAGTGATACGAACACTATGGTTAAGTGTAGTGCCACTTAACCTGAACAGTTCTTACCAGAAATTGCTCATAAAAATAAGGTCCATGTTTGAAACAATACTCTGTGGTATGTCATGCAGCATGTCCAAAATGTACAAATCGATGTTTTGAAAAATTGGTATGAAGAGCTGAAAAATGTGCATACTTTGATAGCCTATCTACCACTACTAAGATAGCTATTTTATTTTGTGATTTGGGTAAGCCTATAATGAAATCCATTGAAAGTTTCTCCCAGTAGTAAAGGTGAAAACCCGCCAGCCGAATTATCATATTTTACTTGGCGGCATATGAGGCATGTGTTGATGAATTGTCAATGTCTTGTTTCATTTTTTTCCAATAAAACTGTTGAGTTATCCTTGCTAATGTTCTTCTTATACCATAGTGACCTCCTAATGGAGATGAATGTAGTTCTCTCATGATTGGTATACTCAATTCAGAGTCTGTAGCTAGGACAATGCGATCTTTATAGTATAATAACCCTTTATGTACTCTGTAGTTCTGAAACTTTTCTGAGTTTTCTGTAATCTTCTAACACAGTTGTTGCAATTCTGGTTGAGCTTGTATTTTTTTTTGTAATTTGCTCTAGTAGGGAGTTGAATTGTTGTGTATAAGTATAGAGGCTCTGGTGGTTGTGATTCTGTGAGGTTTTAGTTGTAGATTGGTCTACCTCATGTGACTCTTGTAGATAGGAATCGCCTATTTTATTTGTTATTCTGGTTTGTATTCTATCAGTATAGTCAAAACCCGTGAGTTTGATTAAAACCTTTGTTGTTTTGTTTGAATCATTTGTCGCATTAACTCTCTTATGCTCTTTGATCTATTCTAATTGTGAATTTGTTGCTTAGATATCAGCCATCTCCCACCGCTTCGGATTGCATATAATCGAGCATAAGTTGATATTTTTGTAGTGTGGTGATAGTTTCTTCCAAGTATACTATAGGTGGTCGTTTTGGAGTAGCACGCTCTATTATTGTAATGGAAACATCTATTTCTAAGATAAAAGGTAAGGAAAAATTGGGGAATGCTAACACAGGTAATGATACCATAGCCATTTTAAGTTGTATGAATGCTTTCGCTTCCTATGACCACTCAAATTGCTTAGAAGTAGTAGTGATGATAAAGCAAAGAATTGTCGCACCGCATAATTTTCTCAGTATCTGTTAAACCTAAGAATCCTCTTAGAGGAGTGTGGAGCCATGACTCTAGCTTCAATTTTTCTCTCGGTCATCGCTATCCCTTGAGCTAACAGATGTACTCTATTTTTTCTTGTAAAATGTGCATTTTGATGGTTTGATAAATAATGTATTTTATTTCAATTTTTCGTGATGATTGTAAATGATGTTGATGTTGATTGATGGAAGGGCTATAGATTAATATGTCATCAAAGAATACTAATACAAATTTGCATAGGAAGGGTTTTAGAATTGTATTCATCATTGCTTGAAATGTTGATGGTGCATTAGTCAAACCAAATGGCATGGCTATAAATTCATAATGTCCTTCATGTGTCCTAAATGCTGTTTTGTATATATCTTCTTCTGCCATTCTGATTTGGTGGTAACTTGAACGTAAATCTAGTTTAGAAAAAATGGTTGCTCCATGTAGTTCATCCACTAATTCTTCTAGTGTTGGTATGGGGAATCGGTCAGGGATAGTAATCTTGTTCAATGCCCTATAATCCACATACAATCTCCATGTCCCATCTTTCTTTTTGATTAAAAGGGCTAGTAAAGAAAAAGGGCTAATGCTTTCTCTTATTATTCCTATATCTAGCATTTCTTTGATCAGTTTTTCAATTTCTATTTTTTTGAAAATGAGGATATTTTACTCTTACTTGGGTTCTGTGACGTTGATATGGTGGTCTATTTCCTTTTGGGAGGAGTCAAATAAGTCTTGATATTCAAAACTTATCAGTATTTTGTGTAGATCTTTGAATTCGTTTAGTGGATCGCGTCAGTGAAACTTCTCTGATGTGTAGGTATGATACCCTTTCAGCCTTGTCTTCAGTTTTCTAAAGCGTGTAGAAATGTATTCCCAGTTTGATGTTATGTCTCATTGTAATTGTATTACTATATCTTTGTATTTGAATTTCATTGTGAGTTTCTTGTAATATGTTATACACTCTCCAAGAAGTTCTAGCCATTGCACTCCTAATACTACATCTGCTCCTTGCATAGGTAATAGGTAACAATCTATTACAAATGTGTATCCTTGTAATTTGATTGGTATGTTAACACTGAGCATTGGAGTGTCTCCCCATTTCCTACTAATACTTTGAAGAAGGATGGTGTTACCGTATATAAATTTGGCTAGTTTGGATTGGATGAAATTGTGTGTCGATTCACTATCAATCAATACTTGCACTATAATATTTCCAATTATTCCTTGTAAACGTTCTTGGGTTTGATTGTCCTGTGAAAGCATTAAAGCTGATTTCTGGGATATCATACTGGACTAATGTGTTTTCCTGTTAGCTTTCTTATTGCAGATTGTGTTCCTATTCATCGTTAACTATCATGAGGGAAAATAGCTTTGATTTACAGTTGTAACCCCTATGAAATTTCTCATCACAATTGAAGCATAATCCTTTTTTTTTCTTTCTTCCAACTAAGATACTATAAGTTTTGAATTGGTAATGAGTTTCTTGTTGTCTTGGTTGTTTTGAATTGTTAGTGGGTAGTAATGGTTGATGTTGTTTAAATGCTATTGCTTGGTTGTTGTAACTTCTCCCTATGTGCATCTCATCTGATAATCTATCTTCCATCAATTTTGCCAACTGGAAGGCTTGTTGTAATGATGTCAATTGTAAGGCTCTCACTTCTCTTTTATATGTCACCCGATTCAAAACAACTTTGAAGGAAATCGGTGGGATCCTAAATCGATTTGCTAAATCTTCAAATTCATTGTAGAATTCTTGTCGATGTCTTTTGTTGCATTTCTATGCAAGTCTCTATATAATGATGGTCCAAATCTTTGTATGACTTACTCTTTAAAATTGTGCCAAGAATTTTTAGTAATTTGTTAAGATGCATCCATTGGAACTAACTTAATGCTGACCCATCCATGTAGACTGATGCTATAATAAACTTTTGTTCTTCCGAAAGGTTGTAATATTGAAAGAATTGATCTGCTTTGAATAACCATCATCTTGGGTTTTCACCATTAAAGCGAGGCATGTCCCCTTTAATTGGTCTTGAATTTATATTTTTTGATTTTATTTGTGGAGTAATTTCTATAGGTGTAGAATGACATACCTGTGATTCTTTACTCCCTTATTGCTGTTCTTGAATTGATTTCTCAAGCTTGTCTTCAATGGCTGACAATCTGCGAGAAACTTCATTGAGGATTATGGTAATTGATGTCATATGTTCATCATTTTTGTTCAGTCGTTCAACACATTCTTCTAGTATTTTCTCTGTGTGTCTTGTATCTTCTACCATTTTTGTGTACGGAGGTTCAACGAGAGAAATGCGACACGTCCTTTTGAGATCGGTGAGTCTTCCTTGAGAAGGAACCGCGACTTCCTTAGGAATTAACCTAGCTATTCAGAAAGAGAAAAAAGCCATTTCGAGCAGCCAAGCTCTAGAAGAATGGAAGATCGAAGAGAAAAAGAAGAAAAGGGGCGCTAGAAGAAGGAGAAGAAGAAGAAACCAGAGAAGAAGAAGATTTGTCTGGGAAATTTTTCATTCCTCTCTCTGTAGTTCTCTTAGTTTATTTATAGTCAAGCTTTTACATTTCTTGGTTTCTTGTTTAGTCTAACTGATTCTATTTTCTGGTTTCTTTTACATCTTCTATCGTGTTCTTGATTTTCTTTTACATAAGTGGTTCCTCTGATGTTCTATTTATTAGATCTTGTGTTGTTGTTTCTTGCTAACCTTCAGTTCTCATTTATTTACTCAGTCATTTTCATGTTTACCTTACGAAGTCTTTTAGCCATGTTGATGTTTCTCGTTCTCTTTTTCTGTTAATGGTTGATGTAATCTCTAAGCACACATAACACACATTTTCTCTGTTGATCTCCTAGCCTCAGCTACAAACCTTACGCCGAAACCTCCATTTCAACCTCCCCTCTTCGAATCAAAGAGACAACGCCGTCAGGCGACGGGTTCCTCTTAGCATTCCATCTCAACATTTGACTCATGCAAATCCTCACTCTCGCAAATCAACACTTCCATCTCTACATCCAACGATTGTAAAAATGCTACAACCAAAATGTCCATTTCTTCCTTATCCTTACTACTCTCTCCAGGTTTGGCTTGCCCTGTACATAACTCCTCTCTTGTTTGGCTTCCATCCAGGACTTAACCAAGCAGCAACCTTCTCTATAACCCACAACATTCTTTGCTAAATTCAATTACTCTCACAATCGACCAAATCCTTCCTCCTCTTCATCTTCTCACAACAGCAACTACAAAGATCTCTCTTCCCCTAAAAATTACAATATTCCTTCCTCATCTCAAGAACAGTAACAACACATTGCCTCTGTCTTCACCATCGACAAGCCCCAAAATTTCATCCAGAATCAGAGGCAACTCTAACATCAGGCAGGTTCCTCTCGATTTCGACTATGGTGGCTTTTCTTCATCCCCTTATCACATCACATGGCCAACCAACCTTGTTTCCAAAGCCCCTTCATAACCCGCTCCATTATTGTGTCATCTTGGCACACTAAAATAATGCAAGCATCACTTATTATTATTATTATTATTATGTTATTTCATGAAAGAAATCTAATTCTAATCTGTTTCACAGAGCTCGTGCCTTTAGCTATACACATAACTTTATCATCTTAACACTTTGTTAATCATGACATATAATCCACATGCGCTTATATTAAACATCAAGCTCCTCTATAAACCTTTCAACTCCTTTAGCTATCAAGTTTTCTCTTCTTGTAGTTTCTCACATCCTTGATTTTGTAATAATTCTTGTGTTATATATAAGTGAAACTTAGCCTACTATTCTTTTTACCCTTTCTCTGTTTTCCTTAGTTTTATATGTATTCTCTACTTCTCTCATCTCTACCTAATTGACCTTTAACTATAAGCTTCTCTAGACTCCTGTACAGGCCACCAAATGAGCATCTCTAGTATAGAAATTGACTGAGAAGTTGCAATCGATCTTATCTTTTAACATCTATCTCAAAATAAGACGAATTTATTTTTCTATTCTTAGTCTTTCTCCCCCCATTTTTCAAACAAAAAAAGAAGAAAACAAAAATAAAATAAAAGATATGGCTACCGAACTTATCAAGTCAGTCTTCTCTCAAAGTTCACAGCTATTATTGCTTAAGTATGAAAAATATAATGTAATAAGCAAGAAATATGTATATATTATTTTATTTTATGTAGTTAATCCAAGGCCTCATTATGCTCATTAGGGCGTAACGAGATTAAAAAATTAGCCAAGGTGCTTCAAAACACCCGTCACGCTCATCAAGGCGTGATGGGTTGGCCATAATAAACTGGATGTAGCCCCACGGGAGACTATCAGATTTTGGGATAAAATTTGGATTTTAAAAGAAATTCAAAATTTATCTAAAAGATCAAAATACAATTTTCGAAAATTGCCACCGATTAAAAAAGTGTGGAAATTTTCGTAAGAGATGAAATAGTAGATATAAGACACTACCAAGAGATTTTGCCCTCATTTTGTGAGGACTTTAGATTTGGTTTCAGGTTTCTATAGCACAAGCACCTATAGTTAATTACCCTCTCTACCGAGAGAGAACTTTTGATTAAGGCTGCTCGTTAGGTCGCTAGTGGCGTATAAAGAAGATGTGGAGTTTTAGAATTCAGATTTATGAAATTCATTATATCTAACTTAAAGCGGATGGTTGGAGGAACGATGACGCGTCTAATCTAGATCCAATGGTTCCGCCATCCCGCCGCGTCCCTAGTCTACTTAAGGAGGTAGTTTAATCAATCGGGGATCCTTGTCAACAACACATGGTTACGTCGCGTGGTGTCCTGACTGGGTGGTGTTTGTTTAAGGAGACAAGCTTAAGTCTACCTTAGTTAATAGAGGGATTTTTCAGGTGCACCTTATGGTTCACATCTCAAAGGACAGAGTCATTGGGGAGCATACAGGCTATAGTCGTGACCGTAATATAATGATGTCATTTAGCGATAACCACCGCCGAGGACTCGTCGTACATCATGTATGGAGCCTACTAAATAAACGCAGAGGACATGGGCCACATCCTTGTTGGCATGAGATTGTTTGAGAGTAAAATATAGTTGTGTACTTGATTTGACTTTGGCTCCTTTGTGAGCTAAGGTTTTCTTAATTTGTCACCTCAGATAAACATTTGCGGATGGTGAATTAGATTTTTTTGCTTTAAGTTCTTTAAAAATTAACCTTCATTTAAGCATTAATAATGTGATGATTTATTTGATTTTATAGTTGTATTGATACTTGAGTTTGATTAATTCAATTTGAGGGTGCAAGCATATTTTTATGGTATGTATTCCCTTTGGTTGAAATTTTCATTTAACATAGACATCATCAGGGTGGTTTATTGTTTCGCTATTTCAGATCGTGTTAACTCTATTAATTTAATAATAGAAGATCAAATCTACTGTCATATGACAAAATTATCTTCTCAGATATTTTATTAGATTGAAGATATTATAATAACATCATTTGATTTTAGATTTTGTTAACCTGCACGGCCCCTAAGACCCACCAATAATTCAACCTGCATAGCATCCTCGGACACTAAGTTTAAGCATTCAATATAGTGTCGGGGCCCATGCGGGTGTATTTAAGAATGCTTACACACTTTCGAGATATTAAATTTGAGTTTTAATCATGCTTTATAATGTGTGCAAGAGTTTAATTGAATCTTTAATTAATGCATTCTGTTCGCTTGTGCGATGTGTGTTGTGAATCTGGTGGTGTAAATTTTTTTTAAATCTTATTCAATTATTTATATTAGCATTCATTTGTTTGCATTTGGTTCATAGCTCATTGAGTTCTTTAAGTTTCAATGAAACTTAGCTCATGAACGCTAAGAAGCTTATAAACTCATTCTTGTTGCGTGCTAGAGTACTAGTTGTGGTAGAGTGAAAGTTTACGCCTTAACTTTGTTATGAAATCCTGCATAAACACAGAGTGAATAAGAGAACTCCAGAAATTTTTATGTGAAAAATCTCGAAAAGAGGGAAAACCACGGCCTAGCCCAAGAAAATCTTTCACTATGTATCTATTTGAGTACAAAATCTTCCGATAACGGGATTACGAAAACCAGAAGAGAACAATAGTAGTCACGCTCAGTAATACCGAGAGTGGCATGATGGTGAACAACGGAACAAATGAATCACATGATCATGATGGAGATCGACGAGATTGACGACGATGAGGATCGGCAGGCAACGCGTGGTGACGACCGCCGAGTGGCACGATTGTGCTTGGAGGATCTTCAAGCTTTAGAGCTCTCTCTTTCTCCCTCATATGAGTAATGAGGATTTATTTATGGGAGTAACGCTCGTAAATATATGCAAAATCCAAACCACTCCACTTCCTGGACGAATGATTCCTTTGATCATTTGATGTATTTTAAGTATTTGAATGCTCAAATGAAGTCAAAATAAGATCTTGGGCTTGTTGGATTCGACGCCGAGACGCCGATTTGACTATAAACACTTCATATTTGAGAGCTATTTAGGGATTTAACTGATATCCCAAAGTTTCCAAGGATATTTTAAGAGCTTGATCTCAACCGCTTCAACTGGATCGCTTGCTTTTAGCATCAAGATTCGTGCACTAGTATTTTAAGTGACATATCAATTCTTATTTAAAGACCTTTAGAATTTTTTTTTTGTGAGTAGGTTTGGCTTCGATTCATCATTTTTCATTTAGGTTTAATTTAAACTTATTAATACTCTTATTTAATCATATTTAAGCTCTATGTCAATCCAAATTTCGACAGCCTCCTAGCATTGTCTCCACATAGGGGGCTGCATCGGAGATTGCTTTGACCTACTCATCACGCTCTTCTAAGCGCAGCGGTCGGTGTCTTGCGACATCGCAGTCGTAGTCTTCAAACCGCCACGCTCTTCTGAGCGTAGAGGAGTCTTCAAACTCATCATCTCTACTGAGCATAATGAGGTCTTCAAACACCTGCAATTTCAATTCATATTTTAATTTTGAGCTTAGAGTTTATTTTATATTAAATTAATTAAGTCATATGTTAGTCAATTTCTTGCACCTACCATACCCCACATAGCATTAGGCTATTTTGACCCACCTGTCATGCTTTTCTAAGCACAACGATTAGTGTCTTGTGACAATGCGATCTTAATCTTCAATCTCACCATGCTTTTCTAAGCACAGTGATGTCTTCAAATATACCTACATAGCATAATATATACAAACATATATTTTTAAATGTTAATTTAACTTTGATTTATTATTTTCATTTAAGTTGAGTTTAAACTCATTAGTATTTTTATTTGATTCTCTTTAAGATTTATGTCGGTCCAAATTTGGTAGCCTCCCGGTGTCGTCCCCGCATAGGGGGCTGCATCGGGGACTATTTTGACCTACCCGCCACGCTCTTCTAAGCTGGTCGGTGTCTTGTAACACCGCGGTCGTAATCTTCAATCCCACCATGCTCTTCTGAGCGTAGAGGGGTCTTCAAATGCCTCTTCATTAAGCTGCTTCCTATAAGCCTCTTCCTCTTGATGCTTTTCCTTCTTGATGCTTTTCCCTCTTGACAGCAGCTTCAATGGAAGCTGCCTCTTCCAATCGACGTTTATCACTCTCTTCCATGACTTTCAACTCTTTTTCTGTCTATTTGTAGTGATGCAAGATACTCATCATCCTGCTGCTCTCTTAGCATTCACTGTTCAGCTAGTCTTGGAGATGGTGGATGAGGTGCCTAATCATAAGGACTTGGCATAGCTTGATGACGAGGATATTCAAAACGATAAGAAGTTCTACCAGGAATGCCCCCAAATATGGCTGCCTCAAGCATGATAGCTTCATCATGCTCTTCAGATGAGATGCCACCCCACTCATCAGACTTGAATGCGTCTCATTATGCTAAGAATGCCTAGCAATATTCATGTTGTTGTGTACTTGATGGAGGACTAGATATCTGCCGAGAAGCATTTCCAGAAGCAGCGGTTATAGAATGGTGTATAACTAGTGGCTCTTCATCTGCATCATCAACTTCGTCTTCAAGTGATGGATCTCGTTCATCCATGTTTGATTGATAAGAAATTTGAGATTTTGATCTCTCAAGCCGTTGCATTCCATTTGCTACGCGTATCTTCCAATTTTTTTTTTTGCCTGCTGTCAGATGCGTTGGAAGACCGCTCACCAATATCCAAACCTTTAGCACGTAGTTCACTTTCTCTTTCTGCAGTCTTCAGGGACAAAGACACCGCACGGGCAAGTTCAGAACCCTCTAAAACAAACGAATTCTTGTCTAGTTTTCCACCAGGAAAGCTATCTGAAACATCATATTGTTGTTTTTCATACTCCTCCGCCTCCCTCTTTGAAGCTTCAATTGCAGCTTGTATCATTTCTTCTTCTATATCATTGAGTAGTCAATCACATCAACCAAAGGGGTAAAATCTGTTGTAAGTTGTCTTCTAGAAGAAACACCACCAGAGTGGTTAACACCGTGATCAGCAGGAAGAATTGGAAGAACCTCATCTTCCTCATCATCAATAATAACAATCCCTTAAACCCCAGTTTCATTCCGCTTCCCGTAATATCCTCAATTTTTGGTCCACGGCCAGAAGAACCTGAATGAGAATTCTCATCCTTGAACTCAATTGTAATCTCCCTCAAAAAGACTCTGACCAAAATATGATTCAAGAATTGAAAATGGATTCAGCCTTCTCATGGCTGAAAATGGTGGAAGGACGGAGGCTGCAAGATTTGAGCAAGGTTAAGCTGAATTTAACTTAAATCAAGCCAAAAGGTGTTTTTTTTTTTTGACATGTCAATCTGCTAAAGCTGCTTTCGCATTATTAAATCTGGATTTACTAAATCCTTCCCGACGTCTGCCTTCTCTTTTTTTTTTCGGGCAGCAGCGAAGTGGCGGAGGTAGAGAGACGATGGTTTCGAACGCCGATATGCTGTCGCCAAATTTTGGGTGGAACAGGAGGGAAGAGAGTCCATTCTCCCTGGATGAAAGACCAACCAAGGCTTCAATCCTTCGTTTCGCATCAATAAAAGCCGAGGGAAGAGGTGGTCTTGAGGAGTTCGGTTAGGAGGCAGAGATGGATGAGTCGGGGCTCGTTCGCTGATTACGCCAGGTAGAGGAGAGGGACGGCTGGCAGTCTCGATCTATGTAGGAGAAGGAGCTCGGATGGGAGGCTTTTTTTTTGCTGGGAGCAGGGAACGTGAGTTGCGAAAAAAAAAGGAAGAATGGAGCCGCCATTTTTTTTTTTCTCGGTTGTGGAGAGATAATGCTTAATTAATTGAGGGTGGTATGGAAGGGATGATGTGGCAACTCCTTATTGGCCAGATGGGAGGTGGATGCATGGGAGTGGGCGGCTGCCAATTTCAAGGAATTGATCGGTTGTTGTGATTAAGAGATAATTAGGTGAATTTATCTCGAAATGCATGTAATTTTGACAAAATTTTAAGACTGAAAACTTCAATCAAATTGGATGTCTACTCTAAGTAATTTTGACGTTACGCAGCGCGACGTCAATCAATCGGACGCCGCTTCAAGTCGATTAATCAGCCACTTTCGCTTAAAATAAATTATTATTACTTCCCAATCGCCGACGCTCGCGTAATCGTCCAATTGGCGTAATAGTCTCATTTGATAGGTTTCGACGTTTCGAGGCTAACATTATAATCAATTTCGTGAACATAGGTCGTTTGGTTTGCGTCGGTGCCTCCTGACCTTGATATGTGCAAGCATATTGACGGCTCGACCGCTTGATCAGTTGATCAACAAGTTGTACAATATTTATATTCTAACCATTTTCCTTCAACGCGAATGACGTCCGCTCGCCGACGGGTCATTTGAGATTTTGGTATCGCTCGTGCATTTCACCGATTTGGTTGACTTTAAATCATTCAACATTTACATAGACTCGTCTGAATTGAGCGTGTAAAGTCTCATTTGATAGATTTCGATGTTTTGAAGCTAACATCATGATTAGTTTCACAAACGGATGTCGTTCGGGCATCGTCGTAGCTTCCCAACTCATATATGCGACACATTAATAGCTCGAAGCTTAATCGCAACTGATTGCAATATATATTAATTAATTTCAACGCTTTACGGGCGAAGTGCTCGGATCGGGTCATTTCAATCATTTTGATGGCGTGTGTGTTGAGCCCGATTTGCGCGACCGGTCACTTCCAAAGTCAATTAATTCTGTGAGCCGACTAATTTACGACACATATATGCGTCAACAATCATCCTCACTAATTTTTAAAGTTAAGTTATATTTTTTTAAGAAAGTATTAAATAAGTAAATATCTAATTTTAAGTATTAGATATGTAAATATATAAAAATTATATGATATGTATATAAATATTTCAAAAGAATACTATTACTAAGAGAGAGAAAATTCAAACGATTTAATCTGATTGTGTGTTACAGTAAATTATTTTTTAACAACTAATATACCAGTTTCAAAGAGTTTTTTTAAAAGATTTAGATAATAAAATAATACTCTTAAGTAAATAAATGCTAAAAAATAGAAATAAGCAATCAAACCTTGTTATTGAGTGAGATCATGTCAGGCAAAGTGGTCGTTGGTAAAGGCCTCTAAAGTAGTCATCTTACTAGTGAGAGTTTGACTTCTAATCAAGAGATCTTGAGTTCAAATAATTGCATACGTATTGTATGTCTGAATTTGCGGCTCAAATATCCCCACCAAATATGCAAAAAAGAAAATTTATTGGGCTGTATAGTTAAGTGAGTAGGCACGTATGAGAGACAGAATTTTTGCTGTAAAAATTGAAGTTTCACTAAAAACTTCGAAATTAAACATTGAGAATACTCTTAAATAGATGGATTACTCTCCTCAGAGAGTGCATGGATAAGGTGATGAGATTCAATTAAGTATTCAGTTTAGTTCGGCCGAAAATGAATAATATCTCAAATGGTTTTCTTTAATTTCAGAAAGTTATGCGGTTATGTATTGCACTTTCTAATTTCTCAGAGGTGCAAACAGAATAGTCGTTCTCTTTTATTAGCAACTTGCAAGTTCACTAGAAGCAACGAATTTACTTGTCTTCTCTTTCTATTTTTTTTATTATAAAAGTAATAGTTTCTTACAAAAGTTAGATGTTTAATTATCTAATACTTTGTTATATTTAAAAAGATGTATTTCACTTTTAAAAATAAATGATGATGCTATTTTTATGTAATATTGAAGATTATGCTATTAATTATATATATATATATATATATAACCTAATGAATTTTATAATTATGATATAGATCAATGACTTTACTATTTGTTTGTGCTAGTAAGGTTCTGGTGTAATTCAGTAATGATTTTGGATCCTACCATGTCCAATCCAATTCGTTTTCTAGTTTGTTTTATAATGCAGTCCATTTGAACATTGTTCTTGCAAATTGGGACTCAGAAATGCGTTTAAAAAAAAAAAAGAAATTACTGCATTTCATGATTTGATTGTCATTAGGGCTGTAAACGAGCCGAACTTGAGCGAGCCGAGCTGTTGTTCGTATTCGGCTCGTTTATTATTTTTTTTGTTCGAAATTGGCTCGTGTTCGAAATAGCTCGTTTATAGTATGTTCGTGTTCGGCTCGAAAAAATATTCGTGTTCGTTTTAGGCTCATGTTCGGCTCAAAATTGGCTCGATTTTATATTTTAATAATTTTATTTTTTTATTTTTAATTTAAAAATAATTATTAAAATCTTATAAAAAAAAGCGAAATACTATTGACAAGAATTAAAACTAAAAAATATACAATTATACAAAATAATTATATACAATCAAAATTATTATTTTTGCACTTAAAAAAAACTTTGTTACACAAAAAATTAAAATTAGAGATTCATTCAGAGATTCAAAAATCAAAATTATATACAATCAAAATTTATTTTATTAAATTAAATGATTTTCAATCAGAGATTCAAAAATCATTTTTTTACACAAAACTGAACACAACTTCAAATACTAATTTATAGGCTAACAAAATTTACAAGATCATATATGCATATACAAATTTACAAATTCACAACTTACATAATTTACAAATTTATAGATTTACAGCTTTCTAAAATAAATTCAACCTAAAATTTTACATGATCATATACAACTTACAATTTCAAAAAATAAAAACTAAGAAAATAATGAAATTACAATTTCCATATATCAATTTCTAATCAAATCAATTTTCAAATTTTAATGTCAAGCTTTATAGCCTCTTCATATCCTCAAAGTCCAACCAATCAATCTTCAAAACTATAATCATTTCATGTAAACAAAACTAGATAAATTTATAAAATAAATATTATGAGCTAAAACTAAAATAAATAATCATACAATTTCCAAATATCAATTTCTAATCAAATCAATTGCTTCAGCTTTAATGTTCAAGCTTTCATATCCTCAAAATCCAACCAATCTTGAATCTTCAAAACTGTAATATGCACTTCATGTAAACAAAACTAGCAAAAAATTATAAAATAAATATTATGAGTGGGCTCAGAAACTAAAATAAATAATCATTGATACCGTAATAGGTATGAATATTAGACATTCAAAAGATGATAAAATGAAATATTAATAAGACTGGATCCAGAAAAAAAATAAAAATAAGTGTAGCATTTGTTCCAAATTGACAAAATGAAATCACAAAAAAATGACAATGAAATCACAAAAAAAATAAAAATAAGTGTAACATCTGTTCCAAAGAATCCAAACTATTAAGCTAAATATCATTGATTAAATGATAGACATTCAGAAAATTGACAAAATATAATCACAAAAAATTAAATTAAATGTTTGGAAATTACATACAAATATAAGTCAGTTGCATCTCATACATCTATTTAGTTTTCATCACATTAATATGTAATATCACAAGTGATCTTACATTAATTAACATCGTCTAAAAATTAAGTGTAGCATCAAAAGATCTTATCATAGCCCAATAAGGATGCAAAGAACAAAACCAGCCAGCAAGTGTGTAATGCACAAAGAGCAAAACCAGCCAGCAAACAAAGAACCAAACCAGCCAGCAAACAAAGAAGGCCAAAGGCAGCCACCAACCACCCGATACTAAAAATTCCAATCCAAAAGGATCAATAAAGGTTCGATTAGCATAGTAAAAGGCTCTAGCAAATTGTCCAAGAAGAAGGAAAAGACCAACAAGAAAAAATCAACCAACCAAGATTCCAAGGACAATTAAAAGTCTTCCAACCAAACCATAAGTAAAATAATAAACAATATACCATATCCATCATATGTAACCAACAAAGGAAGCATCCCCAACAAGGAAAAGTAGAAAACCAACCAAGCACCACACACAACATAAGTCCAAAAGAAGCAACCACCATAAAAGACAATAAAAGTAGAGGGACCACAAAACCAAACTTCCCAAAGAAAATGACTAACGACAAAAGCAATAACAACATAAAACCTATTATAAACAATGCACCCAATAGAGACTAATACTAGGAGAATAACTAAACATAAAACCAAGGAAAACGAACGATCCAGTAACAAACAACAAGGAATTGGGAGGCAATCGCCAAAAAAGTATAAGAAACTCTCAAAATAAGGCCCAAATAACAATAAAGTAGTTCCCACAGAAGGCCACCCATCCAACCATGAAAAACTAGATAAAAGTATTTCAAGTTTAAGAGGAGAGGCAAACAAAGAACCAAACCAAGAACAAAGAACCAAGACCAAACCACCAAAGAACAAAGAACCAAACCACCAAAACCAAACAAAGAAAGAAAGAACCAAACCACAAAGAAACAAAGAACCAAACCACCAAACTCAGAACAACAAACAAAGAACCGAAGAACCGACCAAAACCAAAGAAATAAAGAACCAAACCAACTAATACATATTTAATGCGGTTAAAGTTCATTCCTTTAACAAGTGCTCTTGGTTCTCCCATAGAACCTTGCATTCAAGCTAGAAATGGTAAATACATACAAAGACCTCGATCATCAATTATTAGGTAATATTTAGATTTTACCTAATTCCTCTACCAAAATCACCAAATAGTAGTAGTTCCAAAGAAGAGAATAACATGTAAAGGAACAAGAATAAGAAGATTGATGATAAAACAAAACTCATAGCTTCTTATTAATTATTATATCAACTTCATAGCATGCTATACTTCAATTCATGTTTGAAACAAAACTCAAATTTAAGTGTAATATAGCAAGATTTAAATCTCATCAAAATCAATGCCATAAGCAGATAAGCAGGACAAGCCATAAGCAGGACAATTTGACAACAAAATCGGCAACTAAAATAACATCACAATTGGCATGAGAGAGAACAACAGGATAAGCCATAACTCATAAGCGATAAGCAAGACAGTGACAAAGGTTACTTACAATAGCCATCTATTTTTCTTCGAGAAACTCTAAATATTAGAGTATAAATTTAAACTATTCAGAGAAAAGTTTCTTCTTCAAAACTCCATTATGTTAGCATGCCTCTCGTGTAACATTTTAACTCAAAATAAGATACAATTAAGGAAAATTCTCTTGCATAATTTTGAGTTCTAATTACTTCTAACAAGCTATTGAATAAAAATCAATTTTTGAGTTGCATATTAAATTTCATGAACAACAAGGAAAAATCAGTTCACCAATCCTGTCATTGAAGCACTGCAAAAAAAGAACAAAAACAAAAAAAATAGATTGCTGTAAAATTGAAAATATTTTTAGTCAACAAGTAAATGACCCTTCAGCGTAGAAATTGAAAATATTAAAAATTGAAAATTGAAACCTTAATAAAGAACATATTGCTGTAAAATTGTTGCAATAAAACTGCTTGGTATGATTTTATCCTTCTCCAAAGCTAAATATTTTCCCGTAGTTTAACATAAAGGTTCTCCTCCTCCATTAACTCTTGCTGAAATAAAAGTAGATAATGACATTATAGAATGAAGTTTATCAAATTTATTAAATAGACTAAATCTAGTTGGAAAAGTATCAAAGGATCTTTAATGTTGGGTTGAGTGCCTCTAATCCAACTAGCATACATCAAGTGCATTGACTGTTTTTGGTGATAAATAGCTCCTATAATCATCAAGAACTCTACCACCAGCACTAAATGTAGATTCGGATGCAACGGTGGTGATGGGAATTGTTAAAACATCCCTAGCCATCTTGGACAAAATAGGATACTTGAGAGTATTCATCTTCCACCACTCAAGAACATCAAAAGAATCATTATTGCTCAAAAATAATCCTTCCTCCAAATATGTTTGCAAATCAGATTTTGATGGCTGAATAGAACTCGAAGCAACAACAAAATCAGTAAATCCTAACATACAGTCAAAGTTTGATGAAAATGGCACATCAACTATTGCTTGTGATGATCCACTAACTGCTGAAGAGCTTGAAGCACTATTATCTACTGAATATTGATCATATATCTCCGAAATAACATCCTCAACGCTCTTTATCTTGGACTCTACCTCAAAACTAGAGTATATTTTAGAAAAAGTAAAAGTAATGAATTTCATTTTGAGGCGTGGATCAAGCACTGCAGCCACAACCATGAGTAGATTGCATTCTCCCCAATATTTGTCAAATTTAATTTTCATAGCAGTGGCCATTTGCTTGACAAATTGATCCAAGGAATTGCACTCTTCATTAAGCAATTTCTTAACATGCATGACTGTAGGAAGAAACAAATTGGTAGTTGGATAAGAAGAACCTGAAATCATTTTTGTCACATTATGGAAAATAGAAAGAAACCTTCTAATCTGCTCATAGCTATGCCATTCAATCTCAGAAGGTAACCACTTGTAGTTAGAATCTCGATAATGAATGAACACATGCATAAATAAAAAGCAGACTCAAGCATAAGTGGAGTTCCACCTTGTAGGAACATCAATACATAATCCCTTTGAAGTAGGGACCCTAACTGCTTTCGCCACTTCAACAAACTTATGTAAACGAAGGAGACTTTTGAGGTATTTTACCTCCCTTATTTTAACGGTTTGTTGCACCTCTTTCAAACCATCTTGAACCAAGATATTCAAGATGTGAGCACAACATCTAACTTGAAAGAAATGACCGAAAATGTAACTTCCTCTTGACTGAAAATTAATTTTTAAAGCATTTACAAAGAACATCATTATTACTAGCATTATCAGGTGTGATAGTAGACACCTTGTCTGCAAATTCCAATCTAGAAACAATCACATATAGCATCACAAATAAAAGTACCCGTATGGAGGATCAAGCTCAATAAAGTGATGATTCTCTTATGCAACCGCCAAGAATCATCAATAAAGTGAATTGTTAAGCACATGTAATCGTTTTGATTTGATGTCCAACAATCAAGTCAAAGAAACTCTATGAATGCTCTTAAGAAAAGTTTTCAATCTCTCTTTTCCTTTTCATAAACTTTCATGCAATCACTTCTAATTGTGTTTCTAGATACCCTCGTAATTGGGATTCAATACCTTCAAAACAATATTAAACCACATATGCTCAACCATCCTAAATGGATACTCATGCATAATAATCATCTTTGCAATTATCTCCCTAATTTGATGATGATCATAATTTTTGGGGTCATGGAATAATGGAATCTCAATTTTAGAATTGACATCAAAAGGCATAAAATTTAATTTTTTTTGCCTTTTGTCTGCCAATTCAACAACCTGCTTATTCTTGGCCTTGATTTTTTCACATTCCATCACATGCTACAAAAGTTGTGAAGTTGTGCCATTTTGATTTATGAAATTTCTGATAATAATATATGCATTGTAAAGAGGGTGTACTCTCCCCCTTAAATACAGAAGTAGTTTCTATAAAATACTCCCACACTGAAGATACTCTCTTCCTACCTCTCTTAGGGTTAACATCAGCACTAGTAGTCTCAAGTGTATGCTCCTCTGATTCAACTTATTGTGAAGTACTTGGTATATCATTACCTAAAACTAAATCATCACCACATGATGTAGACTGAGAATGATCCACATTAGACATGATTGTACACTAAATAAAAAAGAAAATATGAGTTAGGACCACATACACATACACTCTCCAATCTCCATACTAAGCTCCATATTCAATGTTCTGTTACTCTTCTCATTTAATCAGCTCAAAAAAAATTGCAACTCCAAGATATACATAATTAATCTAATCTACTATCAGCACCAAATCAGCTCAATAAATAGTATCCATACCAACAGAGACAATAAAATAATGGCCGGACAAGACAAATTAGAATGAGAAGTGTAAAAAAAACTAAAAAATCAAACAGAGCCTGCAACATATATTTCCAAAATAACAGAGACAGCAGAATAATGGCCAAACAGGACAAATTAGAATGAGATGAGTAAAAAAAATATGAAAAATCTAACAGAGCCTGCAATATATAGTTCCCAAATAACAGAGACAGCAGAATAATGGCCGAACATGATAAATTAGAATGAGAAGAGTAAAAGAAATGAGAAATCAAATAGAGACAGCAATATATAGCTCCCAAATAACAGAGACAACAGAATATTGGCGGATAGACAAACCGAAAAGCACTTCAAGCATTTTAATAACCTACAAGGAATAACATCATCATCAACAAGCATACTGCATAAGATGTAGAATATCATACATGGCATAACCGAATAAGCACTTCAAGCATTTCAATACCGGAGGTCCGAGACAACAACATATATAGATATCAAGTGACTCAAGTCTACAAATGAAAAATCGAGTCACAAATTGTAAAGCTTAAGAGTATTTCTCCTTTTAACATGAAACCAAGTAGAAGCTTGATAAAAGAAGAAAATAATGATAGCATATGCAAAGTCAATCGAGTCCCAAGTAGAAGCTTGATAAAAATAAGAAAATAATGGTACCAAACCCTAGAAAATCGAGATCGCATCCAGGGTTGCTTACGATATTACTATTTAACTCGAAGACTCACATAAGACTCTTGCTAGGAAGAGTAGAAATTGGACCAAAATTGAGAGAGAGAGGAGGGACTTACGATTAAGAAAAGTCGAGAGGCAGAGACAGAGAGTAGAGGCAGAGCTGCTAGGTCTGCAAAATGCGACAGTCGAGAGATATTATTCATATATCGTCGATTATTTTAAATCCCGTTAACATAAATTCATAGGGATTAAATTGTATCTAAGGTAACACCGTAACAGGTATATCGTTCGATTGTTTTAAATCCCAGCCATTAACATAAATTCATATGGCTGGGATTAAATTGTATGGCTCCACTAGACCTAAAACTACTGAGGTAACATGCTTGATGTTCTGAGTTTTGTTCTAAACATAATTAAAAAATTTCTATAATTATAATTATTAATATATTTTAGCTTATTTGATTTAAAATTTTATTAACTAATTTAATTAATAAATTAAATATAATTTTTAAAAATATTTAATGACATAAATTATATTTTAAATAAAATTTAATATAAATTATTCATTTATTTCGAGCTAAATCGAGCCGAACCCGATCGAACAAAGAATTGTTCGTGTTCGGCTCATTTATAAATCGAGCTTGAAATATTTGTTTGTGTTCGGCTCATTCAGTTAACGAACGAGCCAAACACGAGCTAAATATCGAGAAATCACGAAGTCATAACAACGAACTTTTTTGTGAATTGTCATTAGAAATCATCATTAATTTAGGCTTCAAGCAAACCCTTGCATTTCTCGCTGGAGGCCCATAGTATTCAAGTCCAAGTTGCATAAAGTATGAACAACATTATGATCTATTCTAATAATATATTAAAAATAGGTATAAAAAACCTTCGAGGTAATTTTCGGGCGAATGTGGCGGAAGCTAGGGTTTTCTGAAGGTAAGCACGACAACCAAATCGCATCTGTTCTCCTCCCCCATCTCCTCAACTCATACACATATTACTTCCTCAACTCTATCCTTCCATCTGACCTCCGGCTGAGGGCCGGGGGTCAGGCTGTCCTCTCTCCTGAGAAATGGCTTTACCCGGGAATTTATCTCAAGCATCCTTCCCGCCTTTAGCAGCTCCTCGAGTTTCTTCACTTCCCGTCAACAACTGGAAAGAATTACTTCTTGCCCAAAATGAGAAGAGTAAAGCTGTCTCGTTATCCTTTATCCCAATCGTCAGTTTTCAAGATGATTTGTCGAGGGCGAAAAGAATGGAACCTCTCATTGGTCGGACATGCCATAGGGAAAAGGCCGTATTATGGCTCCTTATTGAATGCCGTGAAGAAGAGATGGAGATTTAAAGGATCTATGGAGCTTCTAACATTGGAAGGAGACTTTTTCCTATTCAAATTTTCTTGCCAAGAAGATTAGATCTCTTATAATGGTCCGTGTTTTCTAAATGGCCTTTATTTTTCGAATGGAACTTTAGGCCAACCAAAGAACAAATCAAAGAAATTCCCCTTTGGATCAAATTACCGAACTTTCCACTGTGCTGTTGGAATGAGTTGGGGTTCTCTAAAGTCGCGAGCCAAATTGGAATTCCATTAGCTGTTGATAATCTCACAGCAATGAAAGCACGAATCACCTTTGCCCGGATCTGTGTGCAGGTAAATACATCATCAATCTTGCCGGACTCCATTCCAATCAACATGAATGGGATTAAATTCAATCAGGACATTGTGTACGATTGGAAACCAGTTGCTTGTTCCAAATGCCAAACTTTTTCTCATGAAGAGAGATCTTGCCCCCTTAATCCGATACCTTCCACTGTTGCTAGAGGGAGAAGTCAAAGTAGGAGGCCGAACCGCAGAGATAATCGTGTGCACAACAATACCCAATCGGACATCATCCCTAGGGATGAATCCACTGTAAGCCGCTCAGGTGGGGAGAAATTACGTCCTTTGGAAGTTGCCGAGACAATATGCACACTACCAAACCCAATTACGGCAGACCTAAATCATTCACCCATTCAATCCCCTGTGTTGGAGATTGAAAATGACCATGAGGAGATCCATACCAATATAGCACTATCCGATGCTAATGATATTCCTAAGGAAGTACACAGTGATGTGCACATCAGAGGGAAATCAATTGCATATGATTCTAACACAGAGGTACATAGCGAAAATTCACTTACTGAGAAGATTAATTGCTCGACGGAAAATTCTTCTGCTCGATCTGAGACATTGGACCCTAGGGGAAAAGTCCCTATTGCACCAGGTAATCCTATATACCCGTTGGAAACAGCCAAAGAAAAGGTTAATCCGACTTCAAATGCGAACAAAGGTAAGCAAAAAAGGGCAGGAAGCCCGCAACATCCTCATCTTCTTAATGTCTACCCCTTAGGTTCTTTGGAATGTCAGGGGTTATCGCCGAGGCGAGTTTCGATTGTGTTAGACTGATTCAAGATTCTTGTATTGATCTTCTTTGTTTGTTGGAGACAAAAATCGATACAGACATCTCTCTCAATCCTTTCCTTCTTAAAAAATTCAATCTGTTCACCTCTGAATCGCAAATTTCTAATTTTGATTGTGCTTTGGGGGGTCGAATATGGATAAAGTGGTGTTCGGACAAACTCGATTTTAAACCATTGATTATCACAACCCAAGTTATTCATGGTATTGTTTCTTTTTCTGGAAATTATACTTATCTTCGCATATATGTTTGAGAACGGCTACCACGCTTTCTCCCTATGGAAGCATCGAGGTTGATTGGTCATGATATATCTGAGCCTTGGATCCTGATGGGTGATTTTAATTACTGTTTGTCGAGTCAAGAAAAGTCTGGTGGGCTTCCAATCTCCTTAAACAATTCACTTGATTTTAAAGAATGTGTTAATGATTGTGAATTGATTGAATTACCCAGTTCTGGTTTATTTTATACGGAACACCAGCAACAATCCTATTCTTTCTAGGATTGATAGAGTGTTGTGTAATTCTAAGTGGTTTGACTTATTCCCACTCTCCCATTATAAAGTATTGTCACCTCTCTCATCTGACCACTCCCCATTAGTTACCACTCTTCAACACTGTTACATTCCCACTCATCGGTTTATGTATAGGAATCATTGGTCAACACATGAGGACTTCAAGGCTATCTCAAGTGATGCTTGGAGGGGGTTTGTGTCTGGTGATCCTATGTTTGTTCTTTCTAAAAAATTATCTCAGGTTAAAAAGGCTTTCAAAAATCGGAAATGGGACCCCTCTCCACTACATGCTCAGATTATACAGGAAAAAAAAAACAAGAAGAAATCATGTTGAAGCTGAATCGAGAACCGGGGAACAAAGGCTTGATGAAGGAAGCTAATGATGCAAAATTGAATTATACTAAGCTTCTCAAAATGGAAAGTATGTGGGCAAAACAACGAGCAAAGGCTCATTGGCTAAGTCAATCTGACGATGACCTGAAATTCCTCTTTTGCTCAATAAAAGAAAGAAGGAATGCAAATCGGATCCATGAATTACATAGGGTAATTTCAAATCGAGATGATGGTGAGGAGATAAACGTATTATGCCAATCTATTTAATTGCAGTAACCATTTCTCCTTTCTAGTGCAGGACCTTCCTTTGGGAGAAACTCTCTCTCTTTGGCAGGCAAATGAATTGGAAAAGGATATTAGTGATGAAGAAATCACCTCTGCCCTCCACAGCATAAACGAAAACAAAACACCAGGGCCGGACGATTTCAATTCAAATTTCTTTATCAAGACTTGGGAATTTACAGGGAAGTACTTTCTAAGGGCTGCTCATCATTTTTTCAGTACAAAGAAATTACCAAGATGCTTCAAACACACTCTCATCACCCTTATACCTAAGGTGAAACATTCTAGTAATCTATCTGATTATCATCCTATTTCACTTTGCAATATTTTTTATAAAGTTATTGCTAAAGTACTTGCAAATAGGCTAAAATCATGCCTTCCTATGTTGATAAACCAAGCTCAATCAACTTTTATAAAAGGAAGGGATATAGCTGATAGCTTAGCTTTGGCTAATGAAATTTCTTCTGAGTTTTCTTCTCCTAGTCAACCAGGCACATTCCTTGCTAAACTGGATCTAAGAAAAGCATTCGACTCTATAAACAGGAAAGCTCTGATACATAGATTAATGGCAAAAGGGATTCCAATGAGGTTTGTGAAATGGGTGGAGGCATGTATTATGGATGTTCCATTCTCTATAGTGCTAAACGGGGAAATAAAAGGTTGGTTTTCCTCCTCATCTGGTTTAAGACAGGGATGTCCCTTGTCTCCTTTCCTTTTTACTCTTGCCATAGATACTCTATCTTGTCTTATGGAACGAGAAATTCAATTAAAAAGGTATACTCCCTTTACTGCAAAGTTATGCAAAGTATCACACCTCCTTTTTGCTGATGATGTCCTTGCAATGGGAAAAGTAGAAAATGAAACTATAAGATCTCTACAAGGATGTCTTACTAAACTTGAGAATTACATGGGGTTGAAGGTTAACATTGATAAATCTACCATTTGCTTTTCAAAAGGAGTCAAAAATGTTGACTATTTGTTAAATATTCTCCAAATAAAGCAAACTTTTTTTCCTATAAACTACCTTGGACTTCCTGTTGTATTGGGTGCACACAAAACGATCCATTTTAATGGATTGTTTGACAAATTGTAGAAGAGAATGGCTGGATGGAAAAGTAAATATCTCTCTTTAGGGGGGCGGTATCAAATGATTAGATCCTCCGTTAATGGTTTACTTTCCTATTGGTTTAGATCAATTGTTGTTCCTAAGGGTGTCTTAAAGAAGATTTGCTCATTTACTTCAAATTTTTTCTATCATAGTGGGGAGAACAAAAAGCTTCATACAATCTCTTGGCTTAAAACAACTCTTCCTAGAGAAAAAGGGGGAACTGGACTTATATCTGCCTTTTCTCTCTATACATGCAGCAAATTAAAACTTATATGGAGAGTCATAAAAAATGAATCTCTCTTTGCTTCCTGGTGTTTACAAAAATATGGTACTTTATGGGAAACTCCAACTACCAAATGCACCTCTTGCTGGAAGGAGTTAAGATCAATTGGGTTAAAATATAAAGCAAAGTTTAAATATCTTGTTGGCAATGGCAATACCCTTTCTCTTTTTCAGGATCCATGGTGTAATGGCAACAATATAACTTATCTGATGGGGGAGACTGCGGTCAAAAATCTGGGAATCTCTAATGATGCTAAGGTTAGTGTCCTCATCAAGGACGGTAAGTGGTGTCTTCCTTGGTCATCTCTTTCTGAATTCTCTTTACTGCTAGAATATATTCAGAGCATTGATATTTATGGAGGGGAGGACTTGATTATATGGGAAAATCGAAAGAAGCCATCCAACCGTGACTTCAAGGATGCTTTTTTTGAATCCTTCCCTGGCATTTCATGGTATAAGGAAATCTGGTTTAAAGGGTGTGCCATTAATTATTCCCTATACTGTTGGATGGCTTTTTTAGGGGGTTTGAAGACCTCTGATGTGCTAGTTAAAAAAGGTGTGGGTGCCTTGCGGGAATGCTGTTTCTGTTTTGCTTCAACTGAATCTCATCCTCACTTGTTTTTTGAATGTCCAGTATCAATGGATTTGGTGAGATCTCTTCTTCCGAATGGTCAATTTTTCTTACTGAATTCTACCCTTCAACAAATTGGAAGCGTTGATTTACTCATAAGACAATTAAAAGATTATACTATATGATTACTGCCGTTTTGGTTTACATGATTTGGAGGGAGAGAAATCAAAGGCTCTTTTCCAACTCTTTTTCTTCTCTTCAATCACTTATGCAGCAAGTTAAATTTCGGGTTGGTGCAAAAGTATCAAAGTGGAAATGGAAAGAAACATGGCCTTTGCAAGTAAGGCAATTGATTTTGGCATGGAAAAGCTCAGTTGCTCATTTATAAATATTCCTAACTGCTCTTATGCTCGATCGGGTTTCATATTGCTGGTTTTTTCATTTCATTTCTTTGGGATGATGACAAGTATAGTTACATTGAGATTTATATATATATATAGTCCTGCATGGATGACCTTCTCAACTGGTAAATGTGCAATTTGTATCTATTCGTCCATTGGAGGGCAGGGAAGGTAACCGCAGGTTTCGATTGGTTGATCTTAAAGTGGGGTCTTCTGGATATACTATCTGGCGTTTCTTTTATTAATGAGTCCGGATAGTTTACTAAGCATACACGGTTTTAGTTTGATCTTTCGGTTTAGTTTTTCTATTTTTTAATCTGTTTTTTTTTGTCTCATTCATCGGTGAAAGCCCATGTTAGTCTTCCTTGTTTTTTTCATTCTAATCTATGTATTTGTAATTATTTTTTTATGGAATGAAATTGATGCCCTCATATTTTTCCAAAAAAAAATAATATATTATAATTTTGCTGTAATGACATTGAACACTTTATAGCCACCTCAGCTTTGTAGCAAGAAGTTTCTGTTCACATATCAGATGTCGTTAGTTTAAAATGTTGTGTTATGCGTGAATTATAATTAAATTTGCTCAAATTCTTAGGAAATAACAATAAGTTAGAGGGAGATCAAAAGGAATTAATGCTTTTACTTGCTAATTATCATCCAGAATATTGTGGAGAGTGGAGATTTACCATTGCTTTGCTCTCTTGAGGTTTGTAACGAGGCTGTCTTTTGTGCCTATTATTTATTTTAGATTGAAAGGTTTAGCCTTCTTTCTTATAGTTGTTTAATTTGTTGCAGAATGAGTATACTATATTTGGAATGCATGAAATCGAAAATTCAGATTTTGATTTGATAAATTTAGATTGAAATATAAAATTTAAGTGCATTTTAAATACACTATTTAGTTCAACTTTTATGTATTTGACATTAGCCTAATTTAGGTGAAGTTCAAATACATTACTAATTATACAATGTGGACCACTCCCTGCCACTGCCCGCCAATCACCGCCTCCAATCAACACTAATGTCGACTGTTGACTACCACCCATAATAGGTCGCCACCCATACCACCAACCACCGTTGACCACTAATTCACGCCATCCGTCAGCGCAGTACAACACCATCGTAGCCACCATCGGCATCGACACTTCATCATTCGCTGCGTACCATGGCGCTCCCCATCGGCCATTGATCACTATCATAGCCCTCCATTGTCGTTGATCACCATTACCGATTGCCACTAATCACCACCCGCCATTCGAACGATCATCGTTCACCACCTATCATCACCCTTTTTGATTGTTGTCCAATACATTACATTATATCTAATTTATCAAATAAAAAAAAAATAAATTCTAACATTTATAATGTTTTAAACCAAATAACTATAAAATATTCAAAATATTCTATATTTGCTTTACATTATATTCCATTTATATTGCATTTCTTCTTCAAGCAACTAAACAGTCCCATGAAACCAAAGTTACTCTTATTAAGTCTTCAAATGTGTGTGTGAGAGAAGAAAATATTACGTTCGGAGTCCACACGTAGCTTTACGTGTAGACTCCAATCGTTGGCCGACGCGTGTCCAGCATTTTATTTCCCATTTTAGCGCTTAACGATCCTTTAACTGGACGAACGACGCTATAAATGGAAGGCGAATTCACGACGCCATTTACGCTTACCTTGGCCTGACCCGGCCGGTCACGTTCAAACAGCGGGAGAAGAAAAATGAGACGAGCATCGTTCGACATTCCTCATCACAGAATAGTTTAGGGCTTTCTTTCGATAAAAGAATTTTTTTCTCGACTCACACTCTCGATTCGCCGCGTGCCTTCTTCGTGATTTAGCAAATCTTGTGAATCAAAATTGAGGTATGAGATATTTACACCTGCATTCCCGAACTTTAATGAATTTAGGGTTTTCTCTGTTCTTCTCACCATCCAGTAGGTGAACATTTTGAAACATTTGATTCCTTTAAATGAACGGGACGTGTTTTAGTAGTTTTTGGAGATGTTTTTCCTGTGTACTCTCTGTACTGTCATTACGGTACACGCCATTATTTTCAAATTTTTGAACTGTTTAGCCTTGTGAAATGTTTAGTATATCACATACTAGGATGTTTGGTGCTGTTTCATGATGAATTCTATAGCCTGTTTAGGGATAGTATGTTCAATCGATGGCATTAGAATTTGTTTATATGTTGATTTATGATTATTTGCTTCAGTTTTGCATGTGTACTCTTTGAACTCTTAGGAGAGTACAACCCATTTTGACATTTTTATAAAATACTTATGTCCTTGTTTGGATACAATATGCTTAGTACATGACTTTAGAAGCAGATTGAAGGCTGATTGCTTGGTTTTTAGAAGTTTTTTATATCTGTACTCTCTGTACTCCCATGAGAGTACATATGATTTTGGGCATCTTTTCTAGTTTCTTTGGCCTGTTTGGAGGATATATGTTCATTACAATCCATTACGAACAATTTGGAGGCTATTTGTGTAGTTTTTTAGTGTTATTTCGTATATGAACTCTCTGTACTCTCTTGAGAGTATAGATGACTTTAGCCATTTTTTTCAGTTTCTTTGGCCTAGTTGTTGAGATTATGTTCATTACATTCCATTGAAAGTAATTTGGAGGCTGCTTGGATATTTTTTCGGGGATTTTTGCATCTATACTCTCTATACTCTCATGAGAGTACATAATATTTTTTGATATTTTTTCAATTTATTTTACCTGTATGAAGAGAATATGGTCATTACATTCCATTATAAGTAATTTTGTGACTGTTTGGTTAATTTTTATGGGATATTTCCATATGTACTCTCATGAGAGTACAAATGTTGTTGAGCATTTTTTTCTAGTTTCTTTGGCCTGTTTGGAAGAAATATGTTCATTACAATCTATTTGGAATAATTTGGAGGCTATTTGGTTGGTTTTAGTATTATTTTGTACTCTACTCTCTTGAGAGTATAGATGATTTTCCATTTTTTAGTTTCTTTGGCCTGGTTGTTGAGATTATGTTTATTACATTCTAATGGAAGCAATTTGGAGGCTGTTTGGATAATTTTTGGGGGATTTTTACATCTATACTCTTTGTACTCTCTGTACTCTCATGAGAGTACAAAGTATTTTGCTAATATTTTTCCACTTTCTTTGGCCTATTTGGAGGAAATATATTCATTACAATCCATTAGGAATAATTTGGAGACTATTTGATTAGTCTTTTTAGTATTATTTTGCATCGTACTCTCTGTACTCTCTTGAGAGTATAGATGATTTTGATCATTTTTTTTTTCAGTTTCTTTGGCCTGGTTGTTGAGATTATGTTCATTACATTCTAGTGGAAGTAATTTGAAGGCTGTTTGGATGGTTATTGGGGGATTTTTGCATCTGTACTCTATGTACTCTCATGAGAGTACAAAGCATTTTGCTAATGTTTTTCTACTTTCTTTGGCCTGTTTGGAGGAAATATGTTCATTACAAATCCATTAGGAATAATTTGGAGGCTATTTGGTTAGTTTTTTAGTATTATTTTGTATTTGTACTCTTTGTACTCTTTTGAGAGTACATATAATTTTGGCCATTTTTTCAGTTTCTTTAGCTTGGTTGTTGAGATTATGTTCATTACATTCTATTGGAAGCAATTTAGAGACTGCTTGGATGGTTATTAGGGGAGTTTTGCATCTGTACTCTCTATACTCTCATGAGAGTACAGAACATTTTCTTATTTTTTTTCCAGTTTATTTTGCATGTATGGAGAGAATATGATCATTACATTCCATTAGAAGTATATTTGTGGCTGTTTGGTTAATTTTTATGAGAGATTTACATTTGTACTCTCTGTACTCTCATGAGAGTACATATGATTATGGGCATTTCTTTGGCTTGTTTAGAGGAAATATGTTCATTACAATCCATTAGGAATAATTTGGAGGCTGATTGCTTATTTTTTAGGAGAGTTTTGCAACTGTAGTACTCTCTGTATTCTCTATACTATCTATACCCTCTGTACTCTCTGTACTCTCTGTACTCTCATGAGAGTACAGAGGATGTAGCTCATTTTTTTCTACTTTCACTGACCTGTTTGGATGGAATATGTTTAGTAGATTTTATTAAAAATAATTTGGAGGCTGATTGGTGATTTTTAGGTGTGTTTTACATCTGTACTCTCTGTACTCTTTGTACTCTCTATACTCTCATGAGAGTATAGAGCATTTTGCTAATATTTTTTCACTTTCTTTGGCCTGTTTGGAGGAAATATTCATTAGAATCCATTATGAACAATTTGGAGGCTGATTGCTTAGTTTTTTAGTGTTATTTTGCATTTATACTCTCTTGAGAGTACATATGATTTTGGCCACTTTTCCAATTTCTTTGGCCTGGTTGTTGAGATTTTGTTCATTACATTTCATTGGAAGCAATTCGGAGGCTGTTTGGATAGTTTTTGGGAGATTTTTGTATATGTACTCTCTGTACTCTCATGAGAGTAGAGAGCATTTTACAGTTTTTTTCCAGTTTCTTTGACATGTTTGGAGGAAATATGTTCATTACATTACATTAGGAGAAATTTGGAGGGTGATTGGTTGGTTTTTATGGGTGATTTGCATCTGTACTCTCAGTAACTGACTTTTCATTTTGAAGTTTACCATGTCTGGGAAAAGGATAACTTCGAGATGTAAGCCTACCACTGTTAGAACGGTGTTTGATAATATTGTAACACGCTTTAATGATGAAGTTATTGACATTTTAAAGATGCTTCATCTGCATCAATTCATTAGACTCCATGGAATTTAGCAAGACTCAATTGCCTTTACCTTAATCCTGTCTTGCTGGGATATAGAGAAGCAAGCTTTCTTTCTGGGTGGGCAGTGCATTCCTTTCACCCTTGATGAAGTTGCAGTAATTGTAGGGATGCCAAACAGAGGGGAGAAGGTATTATGGCAGAAATTCCCGCTATGGCAGTTCAATTCAGTGGACTATAAGAATAAACTTGAGCATTCGGATAACTCGTTGCCTGTGGCACAATTTGTGCAGTTGTACATACATTTTTTTGCTGTCAATTTTTTTTTTTTTATATATCACAACTATAGGGTGACATTGGAATTGATTGTCTACGCCGATGAAATAGATAAATTTGCTGAATACAATTGGGTAGAGGCCATTTGAGCCTTTCTAGTTTTACAATTTGATTGTATTACATCAAAGATTCACTAAGGCACTTGGGTACATGTAGCTTTGTCACTCTTCTTATGGTATGTTCTATATCTTGATTATGTATTATTTGATGCATTGAAGTTAACTTATATAAATATTCATTGTAGATCTATGAGCACATAAGCATCATAAGGTCATTTCCATCGCAAAGCCATTTACGATGGCCAAAAGTTTCTAGATGATGCTTTCACTAGTTTGGAAGGACACTAGGTGACACATGATAATATCACTTAGTTCATATAAGAATATATTTATTTATGTTGTAAGTCATCACATTTTCTTATCGGTTTAACACAGGTCTGCCTTTTATTGGAGGACATATTAGAAGAGGAGACTTGGCTCCTTGAATCATTGTTCCATGCCTAACATACAACACATGTCGAGCCCGATAGCAATCCCATTCTAAGTCCACTAAGTTCAGCCCCCATTGAATCTGCATATGTCTCTCCTCGATATTCTCCCGCGTCCAGTGTATCTAGCTTGCCCTCTGCTACTATCCCCATAGAAGGCTCTGCGGTGGAGAGGATACTTACAGGTTTCAGGGACTTGAAAGATATATTATCATCTTTTTAAGCAACAATAATAGTGAGAATAGATGGGGTTGATTTGGGGGTTGCTGCTATCGAGGAGGTTCTTACTGGGCAGCGGGGTCCTATCATCCCTAGTGTAGGGGAAGCTCCTCTAGAGGTGACCACTCTTGAGGAGTCACACAGGCGGCTATGGAGGCTACCAGGAGCTTCCCCATGGAGGATACCTGGGGAGTCCTCGAGGCACTACTGCCCCATGGATACTTCCACTTGGGAAGCCCCTGGTAGCCTCCACTAGGGAAGCCCCATGGAGTCCACCATGGGGAAAGAGGCCTCCACTGCACATGAAGATGCTGTGAAGCCTTTAATCAGTAGCATTGAGCATGGTGTGAAGGCTCAGCAGATGAGAAAGAGGAAAGCTATTTCTCTCCCTTTCACACACACTTACAGGAAGTCACGATGCAGAATAAGTGATGTGGTGGCCTCACTCAGATGGCGGAAATAGATGTGTTAAGTTACTTTCTTTTAAATTTGAGATAATAGAAACAAATTTCACTAAATTTTTTTATAGGTTCGTAAAGATGAGCCAATAAAAGTAGATGAACCATAAACTGCCATCATTGTGGTGGAGGAGCATCAATCGGAGGTATGCATCATCTCGGATCGATTCTTAATTCACGTGAATCTAGCTTTTCATCACTAACTTTCATCATCGATGTAATTTCCTTTGCGGTAGAGGCACATCATTTTGTTGACTTCTCATCCGAGATGTCTCAGCCGATGCTCCAGCTTATTGACATGTCGTGCTCCCAATTCAAGGACAAGTAAGTCATTCTTCATTCAACTCCTTCATACATAAAATAACTTATTCATTTAATTAAGCTCGCTTTCAAATATTTCTCACTTATAGGGGTGATGCAATATTTACGGCTGGGAATATCATTATTGCATGAGGGCAAATCGATGAGTTGTTGACAGATCAGTATCTCTCAGATCCACATGTCGATGCCTTCGCCTTCTTCTTGGTGAGAAGTATTCTCATCCGGATTTGTATGTCCCTATTTGTGCATTTCATGCTTACCTTTGGGTAAGTTACCCCAATGCGGTGTACGATTCAATCCTTATTTGTATAGATAGAAGCTAGAATTTATAAAATTTCTCTTCTTTCCTTGCAGAGTTTGCAAAATATGGCATATAGAAGGAAAGCAAAATGTTCATCCAGCATGTCACTGCAGACAGTGTGTCAAGGGCTGAGCTACTCTTATTTTCAATTATAGATAATCAATACTGGACACTCCTGGTTGGGCATATTAAGCTAGGGCCCTGGTATTTTTATGACTCATTACCAAAACCAATCCATAAGTCCATTCTTCCTGAGATTGTGAGAACTATTTTCAATTTGGTTTCCCTAAACTGCCTTTTTTTTGGGCCAACTTATTGACTATACTTCTTGCTATTCATATCAAATTACTTGTTGAAGATGCTGGCCAGTCTTTTATGAGCGATCCCCTAAAATGGCCAATCAAAATGGTGAGTGGGCTGTCAGTACAAGATAACAATGTTGACTGCGGGATGTTTTTCTGTAATTACATGAAAGTAACAATTAAGAAACCCCCAATGAACTGGGTTGACCACCATGATTGGCCGAAGAAGATGAATTACTTTAAGGAGTTAAACTATGCTATCTTTTGTTTGGGAATGAAAAATCAAGCGAGATTGAAGTTTGATATTTTGAAATCACTGCTACAAACTATTATTTATTGTCTTAAACCTTTTCTAGAGATAGCATGTGACTGCGTTCATGTTCTCCGACTTTTCTTGAGTGTGCTCTTTGTACTTTGGTTAACATTAAGTTTCCTTATCTTTTTTCATTTATTCATGGCAGTTTGGATAGAATATCTTGTGTAAATACCATTTAAAATAATTTGTTGGCTGGTGGGTTGCCTATCTAAGCTCTCTTCAATCAGCTGGGTTGCCAGAAATCTTAATGTTAGACTTCTTAACCTATTTTGCATCTATACTCTCTGTACACTCTTGAGAGTACACAAAATATTTCATCTAATTTTTTCAATTTTCCTGGGCAGTTTGGATAAAATATGTTTAGCAGAGAACATCTGCAGTAATTTGGTTGATGCTGGGCTTCTTTAGTGAGATGTCTTTCATCTGTACTCTCTGTACTCTCCTGAGAGTACACACGATATTTCATATGATTTTTTCAATTTTTCTGGGCAGTTTGGATAAAATATGTTTAGTAGAGAACATATCGAGTTTGGTTGATCTTTGGTGCTTTAGTGAGATGTGTTTCATCGTACTCTCTCTCCAGAGTACAGTATTTCTTATAATTTTCTTTAATTTTCCTGGGCAGTTTGGATAAAATATGTTTAGTAGAGATCACTTGCAGTAATTTGGTTGATGCTGGGCTGTTTTAGTGAGATGAGTTTCATCTATACTCTCTGTACTCTCTTGAGAGTACACACAGTATTTCATCTAATTTTTTCAATTTTCCTGGGCAGTTTAGATAAAATATATTTAGCAGAGAATATATATGTAGCAATTTGGTTGATGTTGGGCTGCTTTAGTCAAATGTATTTCATCTGTACTCTCTGTACTCTCCTGAGAGTACAGAGTATTTCTTCTATTTTTTTCATTTTCTTGGGCAGTTTGTATAAAATATGTTTAGTAGAGATCACCTACATCAATTTGGTTGATGCTAGGCTGCTTTAGTGAGTTGAGTTTCATCACTCTTCTTTTCTCTCACGAGTACACCGATTTTATCTAATATTTTCAATTTTTCTAGGTAGTTTGGATAAAATATGTTTAGCAGAGAACATCTGAAGAAATTTGGTTGATGCTGGGCTGCTTTAGTGAGATGTGTTTCATCTATACTCTCTATACTCTCTGTACTCTCTATACTCTCTGTACTCTCTTTATTTTATGTACTCTATTCCATTCTGTAGTTTTGGGTATTCTAGAATATTTGAGGTGTTTTGTAGCTGCACTCTTTGTATTCTCCTCAGACTACATATTATTTTCTTATTTTTTTTCCAATTTTTCCATTTTTGCTTTGCAAGTCGGGGATGAATTGTTTACTATAACCTTAAAGCAATTTGGAGGCTCCTGGGTTACTTTTTTATGACCTATCCTGGTATGTCTCACATTAATATGTTAAGTAGATTCCATTACAGCTTGTGTAGATCCTTAATAGTAACATTTTATGAACAGTTTTGCAGGTGTTCCTTTTGTACTCTCTATAGTCGCCATACAATCTGCAGTCTCTGTACTCTTTATACTCTTTGTACTCTCTGTACTTTCTGTACTCTCTATACTCTCATACTCTCTGTACTCTCTGTACTCTTTATACTCTCTGTACTCTCTTATTACCCTGTGCCCTGATGCTTATTTGATATGCATATCGACTTATGTGATTCCGAAAAATAATGCCAGTTGCATTTTCGTCTGTGCTTTCTACATCTCTTAATTTTTTGTAAGCACTATCGATGTAGATATCCCTCTTTTCTCTGGTAGGCCATCGCATGAGAAGATACTTATCCGAAATGTGCACAACATCTTCATGACTAAGAACTCTGATATACAAAGTAATCCCACCATTTCAAATTTTTTTGCTAAAAGACATCTAGGGTAGTCCCATTGAAATGGACAGTCCATGTTTTGGATGCATTTTTATTCTCTAAGTTTCTCACCAAATACTCCATGGGGTTGTCATCTGACACAGTTACTGATAGGCCTCCAACTCCATGCAAAAATTCTTCCTCAAATATAGTATAAAGCTTTCTTGTATAAAATATAGCTGCTTGTTTTAGAATTGGGTATTAACAACAGAACAATTCTTTGAGTCTTCATCATGTTCCGTTGTCTCCATAACCTTCTCCAACCCTAAGAAATAATCTGTGAGTGAACTTGTTGGTTTAGAGATTCTGTGACATACGTTGTTCATGGACTCACTACATTGAGTTGACAAGATGCCCATACATAATGAATCTTTGCTGAATGCAGTGGACCACTTGGATTTAGTTTTATAAAGCTCAAACAGCCAAGCATGATCATGCAAATTGCCTTCTTCTAGCATGACAGACCAAGCTTTCTCAAACACTTCCTCCGAGTCACACTTTCTCATGCATGTATAGAATAACCCTTGTACTCTCTTATTACTATTAAAGCAATGAACCTTAGAAGGAGCTTTCAAATATGCCATTGGCACAACCTGATGAGTAAGCGGTAATCTAATTTTGATAGCTCTCGCCATAGCCTAATCTTGATCAGTGAATATTGTTATAGGATGTCTGTCACTCATCAACCGAATAAATGTCCAGAATAGCCATGAGAATGACTCAATTATCTCTTTTGATTTTAATTTCATGGAGTTTGGAAAATAACTAGTATGACCCCCAGAACATTGAAACAGGTTTGATGTATTGCATAATCATGTCTACACCTATTATGAGCAGTAGTCTAAGGAGTTTGCCAAATTTGGGTCATTAGACATCAGACTTCATCATCTTTTGTTGACCACATTCATCGCCCAAATAGCTCCATATGTGATATGTAAATTAGCTCCATAAACAGGCCAAATAAAGTGGAAAAGTATTACCAAATACTCAGAATCTGAGAGTATAGAGATGAGGATTGGATGCAAAACAACACTAAAAAACAAGTATCCAAATTATTTCTAATAGATTTGTAATGAACATATTTCTCAGCCAAATAAAGTGGAAAAGCATATGCTCACTCTAATGAGAGAATCAGATGCAAAATCTCCCAAAAAATCATCCAAATAGCCTCCAAATTGCTTGGAATGTAATGAACATAATCTCAACAACTAGGCCAAAAATTAAAAAAAATGGCCAAGTTATCTCTCAAGAGAGATCTGAGAAACTATACAAAATAACACTAAAAAACTAACCAAATAACCTCCAAATTGTTCCTAATAGATTGTAATGAACATATTTCCTCCAAACAGGCCAAAGAAACTAGAAAAAAAATGTCCAAAATCATCTGTACTCTCATGAGAGTACAAAGAGTACAAATAATACAGAGAGTACTGATGGAAATCTCCCATAAAATTAAGCGACAACAAAATTGCATCTAATTGAATGTAATGACCATATTCTCTCCATTCAGGCAAAATAAACAAAAAAAAATATAAGAAATTATTTTTATCTCATGAGAATGCAGAGAATCTGAGATGTAAAATCCACCAAAACTATCCAAACAGAAATTACTTCCAATGGAATGTAATGAACATAATCTCAACAACCAAAAAAAACTAGAAAAATGGTAAAATTATCTACTCTCAGAGTACGATGCAAAACTCATTAAAATTCCAAATTATTCCAATTGATGGTTGTAATAAACATATTTCCTCTAACGGACAAAGAAACTAAAAAAATGCCAAAATGCTCACTCTCATGAGAATGCAGGAGATCTGTAAAAAATCTCTCAAAAACTATCCAAACAGCCTCTAAATTGCTTCCAATGGAATGTAATGAACATAATCTCAACAACTAGTCCAAAGAAACTAGAAAAAATAGCCAAAATCATCTGTACTCTCAAGAGAGTACAGAGAGTACAGATGCAAAATAACATTAAAAAATCAACCAAATAGCCTCCAAATTATTCATAATGGATTGTAATGAACATATTTCCTCCAAATAGGCCAAAGAAACTAGAAAAAATGCCCAAAATCATCTATACCCTCATGAGAGTACAGAGAGTACATATGAAAATCTCCCATAAAAATTAACCAAATAGCTACAAAATTGCCTATAATGGAATGTAATGACCATATTCTCTCCATACAAGCAAAATAAATTGAAAAAATATCAAAAAATATTTTGTACTCTCATGAGAGTACAGAAAATACAGATACAAAAATCTCCCAAAAACCATCCAAACAGCCTCCAAATTGCTTCCAATGGAATGTAATGAACATAATCTCAACAACCAGGCCAAAGAAAGTGAGAAAAATGTGCAAAATGCTCTGTATTCTCATGAGAGTATAGAGAGTACAGATGCAAAACTCTCCTAAAACTAACCAAATAGCCTCCAAATTGCTTCTAATGGAATGTAATGAACATATTCTCTCCAGATAGGCCAGGAACTCATGAAAAATAATATGAAATTAGTCAGTACTCTCATGCGATTACAGAGAGTACCCATGCAAAACAGTTTCTAAAACAAGCAAAGCCCTCTTACAAAGAACTCCAAGCAGTGTAGAATATATACATTAAAGAAAAGAATTTCAAGGAATATCACTAACAAATCGTAGAAAAATTATACGTATACAACAGTTGAGAAAAATTACCAATGAATTTTTATTTAATACATTCTCAGCTAAATTGGTCGCTATTTTCTCAAGGCCATAACTTCCAAACTCATTCTCCATCTTCATGGTTTTTGTAAAAAAAATCGATTATTTCTCTCTCTCGCTTTGCTAGAAAAAATACATCCTAAACCCGCATTCCAACGATACTTCTTCTCCGTTGTTTGACGCCGTTAAGGCTAGGGTTGCGTAAATGATGTTGTGCATGCAATCCCATTTACGTCTGCCTAGTTATATCACCGTTAAGCGCTAAAATGGGAAACAAAATGCTGGACACGCGTCGGCCAATGATTGGAGTCCGCACGTAAAGCTACGTGCGGACTCCGGACATAATATTTTCTCATTCGAGAGAGAGAGAGAGAGAGAGAGAGAGAGAGAGAGAGAGAGAGAGAGAGAGAGAGAGAGAGAGAGAGAGTGCGTGTGTTATGAGTTTTACAATTATCATAATGATTTTGGTGGGCCTAATTGCAATAAAATGGCTAGATAAAATATACCAATGTGTTATTATATAACACTTTATTAGGAAGAAGAGATCAAAGATTTGATTTAATCATACTTGAGTTGAGTTTGTACTTGCTGAATTAATTTAAATTTGGGTTCTATTTGAGATAGTTACAACTATCTAAAAAATAGTGGTGAACGTACTGCAGAAGAATATGTTGTTTAGGAAGTTGTAGTGGGATCTACAAATTTTTTTTATATCTTCAAAAAGTCAAACCGTAGCTGTCTAGCCACCACCGTAGGGAGTCGAGTTAGGTTGAAAAATCTAACTTTCTCATCACAGATTCCTCAAAATGCAAGAAAAATGTAGTGGCATTTAGGGCACTGCAGTGCGATGCGTAGGGTTGCAAACGAACCGAGGCAAGCCACGTATATGTGTGTTAAAGCTTGAGCTTGTTTAATATTATCGATCTCGAGTTTGATTCAAGCTTTTTATATTGGTGTTCAAGCTTGAGTTTGTTTACCATTATTGAGCTTGAGCTCGATTCAAGTTTGCTTACGAGCTCGGTTCAAATTAGATTATCAAGCTAGTTAAAGAGCGTCTCATTTAATGAAATAAATGAGCTTAAATTAAGCCTTAATCGAGCTTATTAGACGATTGTTGATATATATATATATATATATATATATTTATATGAGATGTATCAATTAAAGCTTATTAAGTCTAAAAATAATAATGATTTAAATAATATTGTTCACAAACAAGCCTTAATCGAGTCATAATCAGACCATAATTGAGCTCTTTAGTGAGTTTGTTCACAAATTTTAGACGATAATGTTTATGAACATAAATGAACTGAACGACAAGTTGTTCGAGCTTACTCATTTAACAATCGAGTATTTACAGAAGTGTTCAAGCCCGTTTGATTAGTTAATCAAACGACCATGAATGAGTCGAGCCATGAGTAGTTTGTCGAACGTCGATTCATTTGCATCCCTAATGATGCAGCACCACCACCACCACACCAAACGCACCCTTACACTCTTCAATTTGAAGCCATCTTAAATGACTTACTAGATCAATGAACATTTAATTAAAATATAAATCTTCTCTATCTAAAGATAATTATATTCAAAATAAATTTTTAGATATATATATTCGTATAATTCATTAGATCAATTTTATGCTATATATATATATATATATATCAAATTTCTCAATTAAAATTCACAAAATATTTTTTTATTATATCACATGAATTTTAAGAACACCAACATGAACTATTATTTATTATATATTAGCTTATTATGAAAAATAAAATTTTAAATTTTTTAACCATTATAAAACCATAATATTTGCATTGATTTAGCATAAATTCCAACATCTAAATTTTGTCGACATATTTGACCAATTTTTAATATATGAACTCACTTTTTTTGATTAGGTTCAATAAAAATTTTATGAGATAATTTTCAATCACATATATATATATTTCTAATGGTATATAAATATATAAATATCTTAATATTTTATTATACATTCTATAATTGTTAAATGTAGGAATATTCGCGATGGCTGAGAGAAGGTTGTTGCATGCCAGAAAACTTGTAGCGGTAGAATAAAATTTCACATTTTAGTTTGTATAGAAATCCAACACACACAGAGATGGTTGAAAGAAAATAGGAAATCCTAAAATTTTTATGTGGAAAAATCTCAGAAATAGGGGGAAAAATCACGAGACCTAGCCTAGTAGAAATGCTCAACTATATATCCGCTTTGGAATACAAAGTGTAAATTTTTTCGACAACGGGATTACAATATTGTATGTAGGAAATCCCGATAATGAAAATTTCAGAATCAAGTTACAACAGCTATGCGATGATAGTTGGACTATAACGGTTGTTGGTGGCAGTTATCGATGATAATAAGTGTCGATCGATGGCAATGGTGGTGATGACGATCTCTAACTCACCTCTCAACTTTCTCCCAAATTCAAAGCTTCTTCTCCCATTTATGACAATAATGAAGTTCTTATAGAATTAGGTGTATTATTATAGCCAAAATCTCAAAACTTCATTGTATATTCATTTGATCATAGATAATTTTTTGGTGATTTATTATTCAAGCGATATTTGATTTAAGTGATTTATTTCGTTGGTTTATCTCTGAGCCTCGATTCGACTATAAGCATGCTAAATTTGAAAGTCATTTGATTATCTAATCACTGTTTTGAAATTTTCATATGTGACTTTTGGGCTTGATTTGAGCTCATTTGGGCTCGATTTGACTCTATTCTAGTGTTGTTGGCTTGTCAGATTTATATACATGCTTTAACTTAAGAATATATATATATATATATATATATATATATATAAAGTGATACTTTTATAATGAATTATTTTATTATTTTATTTTATAATTGAAAGAGGGGGCTGTGGGCCCACAATTTCCTTTTTTGTAAAACCATGAAAGAGAGAGAGAGAGAGAGAGAGAGAGAGAGGATTTTTTTTAATTAAATGGGCCCCCACCCCTCTTAATAAATAATTTTTTTTGGAATTTTAAAGGTCTCTTTTTCAAGTATAAATACCCCCCAAGGGATAAAGAAAAACTTGTACCTTACTTTTTTTACTTTTTTTTCTTTGATAGCCTCCATTGATCTGTATAATGGTGCCGTGCCTCCTCACAAGCTCTAGTTCTCCCAGATCTCGGGGTTTTCAATTGACTAGTTAGGCAGCATGCATCCCAAATTTAGGCTCCAATATGCTTCTATTTTTATCTCTTTGGTAGCTCCAGAAAACATATAGCTCACCCCTGTAGGCTCCAGTTCTCCCGGATCTTGGGGTTTCTAGGTGCATGCATTCTGAATTTAGGCTCGAGTGTGCTTCTGCTTTCTTCTCTTTGGTAGCCTTGACATAGCTCTCTCAGATTGAGTTCTCTTGATCTGATTTCTAATTGACTGGTTAGGCACATCCCAATTCATAGTGTGCTTCCAAACTTGAAAAATCGATAAAATTTTTATGGGTGAGCATCCTTCCATAGATATCCTAATATCTAAAGATTTCCTAGCAAATCTTGCATAAGATGATAGGTTGTGAAAGCATTAGAGGATGACGAGAACAGACGATTTAACGCCAACTATCAATAGTGATACTTTGATAATCTTTAGGAAGAAGTTTTATTTTCCAAATGATTTGGTGGCTATTTCTCCTAGAAGACCACAACAAGCTTATTCTCCTCCGTTGGGGTACCTTATTATTTATGAGATGAGCTTACTTGTGGGTCTTCAATTTCCTTTGGCTCAAGTGTTGATCATCATTTTATCAGCATTTGAGAATTGTTTATCTCAATTTTCTTCTCGAGCTATGACAATCATTATTGGGCAGATTATATTCTTTAGAATGTGTGGTGCCACGCTTACTCTAGAGACTTTGGCAAAGATGTATAAATTCACTTGTGATGTGCATGGTCGAATATCTTGTAGAAGTAAATGGTTGGATTTTTTCATAAAAGATTCTCCAATAAATTGGGTCAATAGATTTTTTTTTTATAAAAAATGAATGGGGGCTTCTTGTAAAGTGAGGAAAATTGAAAGAGATATCCATCTCTCAAGTGTCTGAAGATGATATATTGAAGGCTCTTAACATTATGAAAGTCAAATATCTTCAGTATGAAACCTACTATATTAATCAATATGTGAAGAAAAAATTATTATTCAAAGTTGGTCTTTCAATTTAAATTGAGATATCCCATGATCTTATGCTGAAGAGGTCCGATAAGGGCAAGGAAAGATCTAATTCTATTTCCACAGTAGTCCCCAAATGAACAACAGGAGAGCATGTACCAATTCTTTCCAAGAGAAAAAAATCGGACGACCCACAGATCAGATCCTTTGATAAGAACTGTGAAATGATCTCATCAAAAATTTCAGTTCTAGAATAAGTGTTAAATCACATATGCAGTGGGCACCACATGCTGATGAGTTGGTAAGAAATTTTCATCATTTTTTATTTTCATTTATTTAAAACTTGTATCTCTCTTTCTTTTTTCATCTCCTTCTTCTTCTTCTTATTTCAAATATTGAAGAAGGAAAGTATCGATCTCGAATTAGATGATACCTTGAAGGCATTGAATACTGAGTTTGTGAAGATCAAATATCTCTATGGTGAATATAAACAATGAAACGAGTCTAAGGTTAAAGAAGTTATAGCCTTAGAGAATTAGTTGGCCGAGTGTAGGACTAAACTGTCAACCATGGTGACTTGCCTTTCATTTCAGCGTCAGGAGTTCACTAGGAATTGAGAGGAGCTAGTGGATGCAGTGAAATAAATGAAGACCTTAGAAGCGATGATAGAATCTGAGACTTCAAAGGAAGAGAACAATGCATTACTAGCATAAATCTTGGAAAAGAAGAATATAGAAGTTGACACCAACTTGAAGATTATAGAGAGCTTCAAAAAATCCATGACCTTCAATAGTATAATTCAAGATCGAGTTCAGGAAGCTTGTGATCATATCTACGATACTGAGGTGAAGGATCTGGAACGTCAGCTTGTTGAAGAAGGTTTTATTTGTGGTTTTCTGAAGGGGACCCGTCTGGGTCATCATAAGATAGGTGCAGATATTGAAGGCCTTTCACCGAGTCAAGTTTCTAAAGATTTGTCTCTACGGGATGACGCAGAGAGCGCTTCTTCCACCTTTTCTGGTGATAATAGTGAAGATGTGGATGTCATTTCATTATATTTTTTTTGTATTTATATTTCAGTTTGAGATCTTTTCAGTATATGTGTGGTGTTTATTTTTGGATGTGGGACACCACATAGATCTTAGGGGGTACTCATTGAAGTGGTCGAGTACGTCATTAAGGAATGATGCACTATCTCAAAAGATAGAAATCACCACCTTATAATGGACCTAATCACCTAATAAAGACTCCTAAGACATAATGGGTCTTCAAATGTACAAGAGATTTTTTCCTTACTTTAAATGAAAAGTAAAGCATGATTTATTTTAAATCGAGTTTGTTAAGTTCCCTATGGAGGTAAGCCCCCATAGTTAATTACATCATAAGGAATGAAATCCCTTAAGAATACTCTCTATTAAAGTAGATAATTAGGGTCTCCAAAGATTCCAAGGTTAGACTATCAAAGGATTGGTTATATTTGGAAAATCAAATGGGATAGTTTAAAAGGAGAGAATTATTTTTGGAAGCCAAAGGGAGAAAGTAGAAAATGCTCATGATACTAAGAAGCCTAGTGAGCATTCTGATCTACCCTATAATTGGGCTTTATATGTTTAAAGTTGAGGAGATTGGTTTTATTAAAAGTTAACATTTTATTAGAAAGCTAGAACTTATAATCGCACAACACAAGATTATGGAAATGCCTTAGAGGTGAGGATTTATGATAGTAGCCAGAAGGAAACAATTATCTCGGATCCTAAATCTAAGGAGCTTTGGCAAGAACCAAAGTGCTACCTAAATCTAAGTGGAGATGGGTATATAGTTTACCTCCATAAGAGAGGATAAACTACCCGATTGCTGGACTTACAATCACCTGGAGTGGTAGCCACCTAACTCCTCCTATGCTTTAAAATCATGTGGTCAAGTCATATGTTTTGCAAGATGGTTGGGTTGTTATCATTTAGAAAGAGACTAAAGTTCTTAAACCCACTCCATAAAGAGACTAGAGCATGAGTGTATGAGTAATGACTTAGTCTAATGCAAATCTTTTCAAATTTTATTTGCATTTCACACTTCATTTTAACAAAGGCTTTGGGATTTTGTATGCTTACATGCATGATAAGATTAGATTATTGGCTAAATCAACAAGAATGGGTGTTTTCGATCGGGATGCTTAAGGGCATTCCTATCATGCAATGAAATCCCCAAGAGTGAAATAATATGATATACATGTTTGTGAAGCATTCAACCATTCAGATGCCCTCAAAGGTCAAGCATTCTCCTATCGTGCAATGATGGAAATACCCTATTTTCAAGAGTGAAATAATATGATATACATGTTTGTGAAGCATTCAACCATTCAGCTAAGGGGTTGCTAAATCTTTTAATTATCTTATTTAAAACCTAGGCTTTATGGTGAGGTTATTAATTGCTTTAAAATTTACTTATGAATTATTAATTGGAATAGAAAAATTAATTTTTATCTTAAAAACCTATCACATCCAGGCCAGACATTCAAACATCAATCATAAAGAAACTATGAAAAATATGCTATTTCTAATGCATAATCTAAACACAACATCAAATAATTTTATAAATTACTACAAAGAATAAAAGGCCAGTGCGGTCGGGTACTACTGTACAACTCAAAAAAAAATGGATAACCGAGCTCTACCCTTATACAACCTGTATTATAAAATAATAATTACAATTAAGGAAGAATACATACTATGGGGGTCTTCATTTTCTTCAAATCTTCATGTCTTCTCTCCACCTCTTTGCTTCTTTGATTTGGCTCACTTCAAGGCATCACATGTCACATAAGACATAATATTCTAGCTAATGCTCAGCCTAATTCCCACATAGCACTAATTCTAATTTCTAATTGTAAAATTACATTTAAATGGAAAAGTAATCTAATTACACTTGTAATATAAAGGTTAGCTTAACATACATTCCACCCAATCAATAAAATTTATAATTTAGACTTAGCACCCTGCACATGGGTAACCAAGCCCACCTGTCCTAACTTAGATTATGCTTAGAGGCTTAAGAAACCTACAAAAGAGAGAATTTATATTTATTTTTGTGTGGCTCCTTAAACATAATCCCCTGCAAAAGACATAATTAGGCTAATAACGGCTTAACATCCAGTCTACGAAACATACACCTTGACATCCAGTCTAAAATAATACATCACAAAACAAAATATATATCAAACTATGTACCGACCTAACAGCATAAGATTAAGTTAAGTGTTATAAAGATGAGGATGCTCAGGTGGATGAGTGGCTTTACTCTTAGAGATAAAATTTGAAATGAGTATGTTTAGGAAAAAGTTTGAGTAGCTCTAGTGGGATAAGATTAGAGAGTCACCAGATGGGCCATATAAGCGTCGAATTTGATGATCGTTAGGAGGTAGATGCATTAGATTTGCCTTATGTTGAAAGAAGGTAGATAACTAAAAATACTTAATTAAGATGTATAAAATGACCTAAGTATACTTGAATTAAATTGACACATAATAGGACACAATGGAGATGAAGGATTCATGTAGTGAATAGTGGGATAAAGGCTTGTTGTTGTTGTTGTTGTTGTTGTATCGACCTAACATAAAGCTAGAAATGGTGACTTAATCTAATGTGTGTATATTAAGGCTTGTGTGGTATGCCCTAACTAGATTTTAGAGTTAAGATTTTTTAAGTGTAGAAAGATTCAATTTAAAGGGTGGTTTTACTTTAAGTTGTTTAGTTGATTTTCAAGTTTTAATTTGTGACTTATTTTATTTTATATGACCTACACTTAACAACTAAATGTTATGAAGGGAAGAAAAGAGAGGATCAATCTCCTTTATCCCTATCTTAAGCCACATCTAAAGCACATTAATTAATAAATTCTCTTTAATGAATGACTTATTATATATTTTAATTAGTTCTAGGTTTAGGTTCACTTTATAAACTCATTCAATAAGAAAGACATCTCAAGATTAATTGAAATGAACTACCATCACATGATACATGTTTGTTTATTTCTTTCCATCATATATAACATGCATATGATTAAATCTTAAACATACCTATACATGCAATTTATATTTTAGCACACTTAGATGATGAATGTAAGCAAATGCATTTGGAATTGATGTTTCATTTGGTTGAATTATTTTTCCATATTATTTTAAAGCTCTATCTAAATTATTATACAAAAGAATAAGAAAAGAACTCCAAATTATAAGGTTAACCAATTCAACCACTTGAACAGAGTATGAATGTGTGTCTTTGTAATAGAAAAGGGGCATTTTCATTCATTAGTCAAACGTACACACAAATGTATAAAAGTTTTAAGCAAGCACATCTCCATTATTCTACACCAAAGGAGTGAGGAAGGAACCTCCTTAGGGCTACTTAAAGCCATGTGTCCTTGGGATTTCTAGACTAGTATACCGGGTATCCTCAAATACATATGGATGTATAAGAAACTATAAGAATGAGAATCATGCAAGAGTAGAATTTGATTTGATTAAATTGTGGTTTTGTGGTCTTTATTTTAGTTGTGTATGTGTATATGATGTGTGTGTGTATATGGGGAACCATGCATAGGGTGCTTATTGAGGTGATCTACATGAAGGAATAGTGCACCATCTTGAAAGATAGAAATCACTATATGATAGACTAATCATAATAAGACTCTAAGGCATGATGGGTCTTCGAATGTACTAGAGATTTTTCTCTTACTTTACATGGATGAATAAAGTAGTTATTTAAACTGAGTTCTAAAGTTTCCTATGGGGGTAAGCCCCCATAGTTAATTACATCCAAAGGAAGGTGAGTTTCTTAGGAATACTCTTGATTAAGTAGGTAGTTGTTATCTCTAAAGAATTCAAAGATAGGACTATCAATAAATTGGTTATGTTTGAAAGATCAAGTGTGATAGATCGAAAGGAGAGACTTATTATTGAAGCCAAAAGGAGATGAATAGAGGATGCTCATGATACTAGGAAATCTAGTGAGCATCCCAAACTATCTATTATTTGGCTTTATATATTTGCAATTGAGGAGAATTATATGTTTGAGTTAAAATTTTATTAGAAATTTAAGACTTATAATTCCATAATGCAAGATTATGGAAATACCTAAGAGATGAGGATTTATTCTTGTAGCCCCAAAAGGAAACAACAACCTCAGATCCTAAATCTAGGGAGCTTTAGTGAGGGCCAAAGCATGACCTAAATCTAAGGAGAAAGTGAGTATATTATTTACCTCCACAAGAGAGGGTAAACCCCATTTAGACTTATAACACAGGTGGCAATCAGTTAACTCCTCATATGTTTTAAAATCATGTGGTCAAGTCATATGTTATGCAAGATGGCTAAGTTATTTTTATTTAGAAAGAAAACTAAAAGTTTTTAAACTCACTCCCTAAGAGACTAGAGCATGAGTGGTTTGAATAATGACTTATTCTAATACAAATATTTTTAATTTTTAATTTATTTTTGACAGTTTAATTTGATAAAGGCTTTAGGATTTTATATGCCTAAATGTATGCTGACTAATGGGTTAAATCAAAAGAGAAAGAGATTCTTTTCCATCATAGGCTCTCAAAGGTCAAGCCTTTTCCCTATCTGGCAAAGATGGAACCCCTCTCTTAGCAAGTGTGAAACAAAATGACATGCATGATATTAAGCATACAACATCCAGCTAAGAAGTTACTAAATATTTTATTATCTTAATTTAATGCCTAGGCTTTATATGAGGTTATGAATTATTTTAGAAAATTTAGTTGTGAGTTATAGTTGGGTAGAAAATTTATTTTTCTCTAAGAGCCTTAACAAATCCAGGCCACACATTAAATCATCACACATGAAGAAACTAGGAAAATACATGCCATTTATATTGCACAATGTAAACAAATCATCAAACAATTTATAACCTCAACATGAAAGAATAATAGGCCGGTGTGGTTTACGCCTAGAAATTAGTAGGAATACCCTTATACAACCCAGTATATGAAAGAATAATTACAAGTTACAAAATGATAAGTGTTTAGTTGTTAGTTAAGTGTTATGAGGGATCTTCAAGTCTTCATGTTCCCTCTATTTCTTCATTTGATTTGCTCCATTTGATTTGGTAGGCTTCTAGGCATCACATGGCACCCCAAGATCAAACTCTCTGGCCAATGTTTACCCTTAACCCCCATAACACTTAACCAAGTTCCCAATGCACAATTACATTAAAAGAATAGAAAAGTAAATCTAACTACACCTGCAACACAAGTGTTAGCTAAATACACCATACAACCCAAGCAGTTATATGAATAATTTGGACTTAGCACCCTGCAAATGGGTAAGCAAATTCACTTGTCCTAATATAGATTATGCTTAGGGGTGAAGCAACCTACAAAAGAGAGCATTTATATTTATTTTAAGTACCCTTAAGCATAATCTCCTATAGATAATATGATTAGGCTCATCACAGCCTAACATCCAGTCTACGAGGCATACACCTTAACATCCAGTCTACAATAATACATCACAAAATAAGCATATATAAAACCATACACCGCCTTAACATAAAGCTAAAAGTAGTGATTAAATTTAATTTGTTTGTTAAGGCTTGTGTGGTATATCATAGCTAGGCTTTAGAGTTAAGATTTTCTAAGTATGAAGGACATTTAATTACAAAGGGTGGTTTCACTTTAAATGATTTAATTAATTTGCCAATTTCTACTTAATGTTTTCTTTTGTTTTACTTGACCTACACTCAACAACTAAGTGTTATGAAGAGAAAGAAAGAGAGGATCACTCTCTTTTATCCCTTCCTTAAGTCACATCTAAAGTAAATTAATTAAAAAATTCTCTTTTATGAATGACTTATTACATGTTTTAATTAGTCCTAAGTTTAGGTTCACTTTAAATAAACTCATTCAATAAGAAAGATATCTTAAGATTAGTTGGGATGAAGTACTATCAAATAACACATGTTTGTTCATTTCTTTCCATCATGTATATCATGCATATGATTAATTCTTAAGCATACCTATAGATACAATTTATATCTTAGTACACTTAAATGATGAATGTGAGTAAATGTATTTGGAATTAATGTTCAATTTGTTTGAATGATTTTGTCATATTAATTCAAAGCTCTATCTAAATTCTTATGCAAAAGCATAAGGAAAGAACCTTAAATGACATGACTAATCAACTCAACCAATTAAATAAAGCATGAATGCATGTCTTTTTAATAGAAAAAAGGGGTTTTGATTCATTAGCTAAGTACACACTCACATGTATAAAATTTTCAAGAAAGTACGTCACAATTATTCTACACCAAGGGAACGAGGTAGGAACCTTCTTGGGGTTAGTTAAAGCCGTGCATCCGTAGAATGTCCAGACTAATATACTTGTTATCCTTAGATACATATGGATGTATAAACAACTACAAGAATAGAAAGCCATCCAAAAATTATATTTTGATTTGATTGATTTATTTTGTGTAAATGAATTGAAGTTCTATCTAAATTCTAATGTCCAAATGCATAAAAATAAAATCAACCAGGTACATCACCATTATTTTGCACCAAGGGAATGAGGTAGGAACCTCCTTAGGGCTACTTAAAAAAGTGCATCCCCGGATGTCGGACTAATATACCATTAACATTCTTACTTATACAAATCAACATATGAATGTAAGAAAGAGACTTTATTTCATACACTAAATTTATATTCACTTGCATTTCCTATGTATATATAACTAAAGTTTTAATATATATGTATATTCATTCATTAATAAACTTATGAAAATATATTTGAGATTTAATAGTGATACTAGTCACACATATTTTTAATTTAGCCAACACATGCAAATTACCATAAAGAAAATAATTTTTTATTTAATTGATTTGAAAGACATGAATGCATGAGTACAAGTGGCATACAATGTTTTCTAGCCTGAATGGTAGGAAATAAAATAACACAAGTATGTGATTTCATTTAATCCAACTAAGTCCTAAGGATAATCATACTAAAAAAATTCATTTAAGATAAACCAAAGTTTCTTAAAACCATTTTTGATCTTTATATTTGATTTGATTTAGAAAATGTGAAAGATGTTTGCTAATCCTAATCCAATCCTCCATGTGTGGTTAGTTTGGTTTAATCAAGAGCAATTAAGTTAGTTTTATGTCTTAATTAGATTGAGCATGAATTAACTCCATTAATTAACCCTTAGCTACATCACCTTAAGCTAATTAACTAAATAATGATGAGCCAATATGAGATGAAACTACATTAAAAGTAAATTGGCAATGCTCCTAAGAAATGAAAGGGGCCTAATGCAATTAGCTCGTAATTAATAGTTAATAAAGCCTAAGGGGCTCACTTAACTATTTTTATGGTTTTCTCATACATATGAGCTAACCATAATTTCATTAACTCTCTCTTTAGGATATTGAACACCCAAAGAGCTACCCAAGAATGATTAAAGGTAATTAAATATGAATTAGATCTTATATTGAGTTAATTAAGCTCATTAATCCATTTGGTTAAGCATTAAGCATGTTTAATTAATGAAATGAAATTAACTTAAGGAAAGAGATAAAGAAAAAGGCCTTAATCTCAATCCCTAAGTCCTATATTTGATCACTTTAGCTCTAATTTTATCTTGAAGATTAATTATTTAATTAAGCAATTAATTAACTTATTAATCATTAATTAATTTGATTCAAAAAGTAAAAAAACTTAGGAAATGAATTAGGAAAAATATCCCAATCACATTCCCTAAGCTCCCTTATTGATCAACAGAGGTAATTAGGCCTAATTAATTAATTAAGTCCCTATTAATTCACTAATTATCATTAATTAAATTAAGAGAGTGGTTAAAGCCTAATCAATTAATTTTTCTAATTAAGCAACCAATAAAATCCCCAAAAAATAGGCGAGGCAGAGGTCATCCATCTAAACATCCGCAAAAAATTTGAGATTAATTGGGTGATTAATTAAGAAGTAATTAAGCTAATTAAATTTTCAATTGAATTTTAATGAAGCCAAAATTACTACTCAAAATTAATTACTAATAATTTTCCTAGATTTTACTCTATAATATTTTTAAAATGAGCTATAGTTTGTATTTTTTTAGATTTTTTTACAATTAGTTATGCATTTTAGAAGTTTCAGGCTTAAAAATAGATTAATTAAGTCTAATTAAAGCCTTAATTTCATCGTGCCACATGACAGCTGACGTGATGTGCTTTCCATGTGGCATGATGAGATTGACTATTTAAGTTATCACATCCTCCACGCTGACTCAGATGGAGGCGGATGCGCTTTCCCATGGACCATCTGATTTAATATTGGATGCCCACAATTCAATTGTAATTTTGAGGAGAAATCAGGGGATCTAACACATGATTAGATCACAATTGTCCGTTCCAATCATGCGGAATGGACGGTCTGTGATCCATCTCGTTCATGAGCGGAAAAAGACGGATGTCGTCCATCTTTCCCCATTCAATCTGAGCTCACCGGAGCTCAGATTGTCTCCAAATTCATCCCACACCTTCGGGGAAGGGAGATGCACACATCCAATGTCTAAGATTTGCTCTAATGCACATTCACTTTACAAAGGACCAAATGATTTTCTCTAGGGAGCTCAATTTTGCAAAATTACCTCACCGAAGCTATGTCTGGCGACGGGATCGACAGAGGTAGCTTCGTCTAGTAGAGATAAAGCCCTGTTGAAAAGATTCATGTTTGATTTGGTGTAGAACCCTCAGATGACCAATGCACGTGCGTACGAGCCTCGACTTTGATCAAACTCGATCTCCGGTGGTCGAGAAGGCTCGGGGATGATTCGATTGGCTTCAAAGAAGTATGAGAATGGTGTGGGTGCGAGGAATTTTGGTTTGATTGAGTAGAGATAGAGTATTGATCGGAAGAAGGCTGCCCTGCTTGAGTTTCACATGCATAGGAGAAATTCGATTGAGGGAGGCTTTTGGAACGCTTGGAAAAGCTCAATGGGTTTTAATAAAGCTTAAGGAACTCTCCTAATGTAATTCATGTCAATTTCCACTCGAATTGTGGGTGTATTCCCCAAAAAATGTGCTTGAAGGATGGGCAGATGGGTGGCTTAGGTTGTGTCTAACTCCACATGGATCGACTTGAATGGAGGGAGCTGTGGGAGGTCGCCCAACAGCTGATGTGTAAATATCGCTTGGCTTGAATCCATGGGTTTTTAGTTTTGGCTTGAATGGGGAGGAGTTGAACTCCCATTAGTCCTTGGCCGACCTAGGGGGGATTAGGTGAGCTAGGAGGGTCAGGTGGAGTCTCACTTAAGTTCTTGGAGGCTGCCATGGTGATGGGGGAGTCAGCTTTGCTTGTTAATGTGAAAATCCAATGGAAAGAAGGTTTGTTCAATGGCTTGTTGCTTGGGTGGGGCCCACTATAGATTTAGGCTGGTTTGGGAATGAGTTTGGTCTTGTTTGGGTCTAGTTAGGCTAGCTATTAGGGTCCCATGAGTTGGTTTTGGGTGATTTGGCTTCATATGATCAAAATAAGCTCATTTGGGTTAGGTTGGGTTGACCAATTGGTCAAATTGGGTCAAACCAAGACTTGGGTTAGGTTCAAATGATGTTTTGAAGAGTTTTGGTTCAAGTAGTTTTGATTAATTCAGCTTAGGTTTGATTTTGACTTATTCGAATTCAAATAGGTTAAATGGGCTAAGTTGACCAATTTGAGCAAATTGGGTTGGGTTAAATGTTAATTCATGCTCAATTGGTTAATTAAAAATGATTGTAGGCTTTAGTTTGGGTAATTTAAAATTTGGATTTTGAATTTGGGTCAAGTTGACCAATTGGTCAAATTAGGCTTAATCATGGCTTTGGTCAAGTTCAATAAGTGATTTGGAATGAACTTGAGCCATTAGTTGCAATCAATTTGGATCAAATAATGATTTGACCCATTTTAGTTTTTTAGTCCAATTTGGATCAACTTAGGTCAAATGGCCACTTGGGCTTGATTTGACTCAATTGATGGTTTGGTCATATTCAATCATTGATTATGAGTTGGTTTGGATCAAAGGCCTCAATCAATTTGATATATGATGGGTTTTGGCTAGTTTGGGTTTCATTTAGGCTAAGGGTTGACTTGGTCAAAGGACCAAGTTGACTTGGTTTGACCTAATTCAAAGTAGTTGGCCAGTGTGATGAAAATTATATATATATATATTCCTGATTCATCTATTCCTTTTTGAAAAGAGGATAAATAAAAATAGAAGTATAACACCTTGCTGGGACACCACGTAGATCCACAGATATTCTTATTAGGGTGATCGGGTATGGCATTGAGGAAATGTGTACTATCATGAAAGATAGAAGTCACCACCCTACAGTGGACTTAATCACCTTAATAAGGACTCTTAAGGACTATGGGTCTTGAATATATTAGATTCTTCCGTACTTTACATAGAAAAGTAAAGCGGTTTATTTTAAACTGGTTCATTAAGTTCTCAGGGCAAGCCCCATATAATTACATGCTAAGGAACAAGATTCCTTGGAATACTCTGATTAAGGTAAATGATCATTATCTCCAAAGATTTTGAAAGGTAGGACTATTAATTGATTAGTTTATTTTTAGAAGATCAAGTGAGATCGATTAAGAGGAGGGAGTTCTTATTGAAGCTAAATGAAGATAGGTAGGGGAGCTTAGGATACTAGGATGCCTAGTATGCATCCCAAACTATATTATGGCTGGGATTTACATTTTTGAAATTGAATTAATTTATTTGAATTGAATTTTTATTAGAAATCTAGAGCTTACAATTCCATGATACAAGGTCATGATAATGCCTAAGAGGTGAGGATTTATGCTCGTAGCCATAAAGTATCAACCTTTAAACCTAAATCTAGGGAGCTTTGAGGGCCAAAGCATGACCTAAATCTAAGCAAAATGAGTATTTGGTTTACCTCCATGAGGATAAATCACCCCTATTGACTTACAAGCCAGGGGTGGCCAACTAACTCCTCATACGTTTCAAATACATGTAGGCAAGTCATATGTTTTTGCAAGATTGTTAATATTATTTATTTAGAAAGAGACTAAGTCTTAAAACACACTCCCTAGGAGACTAGATCATATAGGGCATGATTTAATGACTTAAATCTAATGCAAATTTTATTATATTTTATTTTCATTTTGGACAATCAATTTGACAGCTTTAGATTCATATGCTAATGCATGAGAAATTAGATTATGTGCCAAAATCGCAAGATAAGGGTGTGTTTCCACCATGGCTCTCAAAGGTCAAGCCAAGTTCTCTACAAAAGGTGGAAGCCCTCCAATCAAGAGTGAAATAATATGCTTTTTATGCATGATGTAATAAAAGTAATACAACATCCAGCTAAGGGGTTGCTAATTCTTTTTTCTTGATTTATAACCTAGGATTTAGGTGAGGTTATGAGTTATTTTATTTTTCATTTTGAGTTGTTTTGATTGAATATAAAATTTATTTTTCTAAGAGCCTAATTGTCATCCAGGCCATACATCAAAGCAAGGAATGAACTAGGAAAATATGCCATCTTAATGCACAAGCTAAATGAACATCAATCAATTTATAAAGCTGGTGCAAAAGAATAAGAGGCCATTTGTGATCGGGCTCCACTGCACAAACCCTAAAATAAATTGGGTAGCCGAGCTCTACCTTTATACAACCCGGATTACAAATGAATAAATTACAATCAAGAAGGAATTCATTGTTATGGGGGTCTTCATTCTTCATTTCTTCTTTCTTCTTCCTTCTTTCTTCTTTCTTCTTTTGGTTGGTTGGAATGTGATTGCTCCAAAGGCTTCACATGGTACATAGTCTTATAATCAATGTTCCTCCTATTCCCCCCCATAATCATTTAAAATCCTAATTGCAAAATTACATGAAAATGGGAAAAGGAAAATCTAACTAAAACTTATAAAATAGAGATTAGATAAACAAACCATACAATCCCAAGCATGTATATATATAAATTGGACTTATCGCCCCACACATGGGTAACTAAGTCCACCTGGCTTATTTTGGATTATTCTTAGGGGTATAAGAACCTACATAACAAAAGTAGTTATATTTTTATTACAGTGCCCCTTAAGCACAATCCCCTATAAAAGATAATGGTTAGACTAAGATCGCCCTATCCTACCATTCACTCTACACACATACACCCTAACTTCTAGACTAAAATAGTACATCACAAAATAAAAGCAAATATCAAACCATGCACCATCCTAACATAGGACTAGATGTGGTGACTTAGCCTAATGCGTGTACTATTTAAAGTTTGTGTGGTATGCTTAGCTAGGCTTTAAGGTTGAAGTTTTCTAAGTGTGAAGATGTTCAACTTAGAGGGTGCTTTCATTTAAGTGATTTAGTTGCTTTGGTTGATTTTATTTTGTATTTTGATTTAGTTTGAATGAATTCTACAATTAATTACTAAATTGTAAAAAGAGGAAAAGAGAAGAGAACTTCTCTTTTCTCCTACCTTTAGTAATTACTAAGGTAGATTCATATTGATTTTTGTTTAGTGAATATTTTATTATGTGTTTTAATTAATCTTAAGTTTAGATTTTTCCTAAACAAGCCTATTCAAAAAGTAAGGCATTTTAAGATTAAGTAAAGTGATATACTATCACAAAACACACAACATTTCATTTCTTTTCCAACATGTGTAACATGATGAATGCATTACTAAATTTACTTAATGAAAATTTGGATGCTTCATGATATATATTTTGTTAAAGAGTCTTTTATTCATTTTTCATATGCACATTTGTAAATATAAAAGACATAAAGTGTATGGCATTGTTGTTACCAGGTGTAAGGTACAACCTACTTAGGGCTTAAAGCCAACCCAGGGTTGTCCAGACTAATATACCAATTTTCTTAAATACATGTGCATGTACAAAAAGAAATGCATGGAAAGAGAATCATACAAAAAGTTACTTTTGTTTGATTTATGGTTTGATTATTTAGTTTATATGTATGATGTGGAATTCCTTCTTAAGTCATGACATAGGAGTGTATAGGAATGGATTTAAGCAAGTGTTATGTCCTTTTCAAATGGTTACACTTTGCAAATCCCTATGTTAAGAAAGAGAGGAAAATCACATAACACATTTTATACTATTCATATGCAAGCTCATAAGCAATTGTAAATAGCATACCTTTTAGTTATAATGTTTAATTTATAAGTTTTGAAAATAATTTTAGATTTAATAGTGATAATAGCCATTCATATTCTTACTTTAGCCAAAATACACAATTTGACATAAAGGAAACATTTCATTTTTAATTTGATTTTTAAAAGGCATGAATGCATGATTTTCATATGAAATACACATTTATCATGTTAGGAAAGAAATAAAGTGATGAAATTATGTGAATTCATTTACCCTAATTAGTTCCTAAAGACAATCTTATGAAATAAGATTATTTAAAGTAAATCAAATTTGTTTTGAAGAGATTTTTTTTTAGTTTTGTTTGAGTTTGTTTTGAATTTAAGAAATATGAAGAGGATTGCTGGTCCTAACCCATTTCCCACATGTGTATGTTGTTTTAGTTCAATTTTAGAATCATTAGATTGATTTCATATTTTGTTTAGGTTAAGGTGTACATTAAGTTCATTAATTACCCCTTACCCCACTTTAACCTATTTAACCAAATAATTATGAGCCAAAGTATGACATAAAACCACAAGGAATTTGAATAAGCAATGCACCTAAGAAAGAAAGAGGTCTAATGTATTTGGCTCCCAATTAATGATTAATTAAGCTAAAAGGATTTAGTTTAAGTACTTTCATAATCCTTCCCACACATATGGGTTAGATATGATTTCCTTAAGCTACATAAGTTATTGAACACCTAAGAATTTACCCAAGAGGGAAATGATTAAGTTATGGAATGTTTTGATTTTGAAAAGTTTGATTAATTATGCCATTGAATTAAGTAATTAAACTATTTAATTAATTTGCACCTTAATTAGATTTTTATTCAAATGAAATGAACTTAGAAGAAAAGATTTGAGTAAGGACTCCTAATCTCATTCCCTATGTCCATTCACTGTTCTAAGGTAATTAGCAAACTTAATTAATTAATTTATCATTATTAAATAGATTAATTAATTATTTAATTGATTAAGGGAGTGATTAAGAGTGAATCAATCAATTTTCCTAATTAAATCATTAATAAATTTCAAGAAAGTCATGGGAGGCAGAGGTCATCCATTAATCAACCTTAAGAAGTTTGGAATTAATCAGTGGAATAATTAGAGAGTAATTAATATGGTTATATTTCTAATAAAACCCTAATTGCATAAAATTCACTGCTCAAAATCCATCAAACTTAATTTTAGATTATTTCCCTTTGAATTATCTTCACAATGCATTTTATTTTGTATTTTTCTAATTTTTATAAATATATTTATGAATATTTGAAGATTCCATGATTAAAACCTACTTAAATAGCATAATTAAATAGTTAATTCCGTCGGCGCCACGTGGACTACTGACGCGGCACGTGATTTCTATGTGGCGTGATGGGATTTGCTATTTAAGAAGTCACATCTAATACCTCGTCAGCAGTGGCACTACCCGCTTTCTCCTTGATGGTCCAATCAAAGATCAGACGGTCAGGATTAAGCCCGCGGTTCTTAAGGGTTAAATCCATGGATCCTATGTGGCTTGATCATGACCATCCACCCAAAATGTGCGGATGGATGGTCCATGATCCATCACTGAGCTCTCTTGTGGGAGAGGGTATCCATCCACTCCTTAGGGCAAGATCCGAGCTCGGATTGACCTTAAACTTAACCCACACCATCATCATGCAAGGGGAAAGATATTCAACGATCAATTTGCAATAGGGTGAAAATTCTCTTCACAAAAGACTAAACACTTCCTATTCTAGGCTCATTGAAGGCATACTCACGGAGGCTATCGGTGCTCCCAACCGTTGAGGTAGCTTTGTCTAGTGGAGACAAGGCCCTGTTGAAAGTTTCAAGCCTTGGGATGAAGTCGATCTTCCTATGGACCAAGGTGGGCTTCAATTTCTATGACCTTGATCAAACTCCCCTCTCCCATGCTTTGAGAACTTGAATGAAGGTTTGAGTAAGCTCGACTAGGTTCCCTCAAGGTGCATGAAGGAGGAATTAAGCTCTTGTTGAGTATTGAGTGAGATGGAAATTGCCTTGAGCTCCCCTGTTGTCGATTTAAGGAAACCAAAAATGGAGAAATGGAAGTAGCTCTAGGAGGCTTGGAGGAGCTTGCAATTTCTTTCTCTGGCTTCCTTAGCTTCAATCAAGTGTGAGTGTCTTGGATTCAAGTGAAATTAGGGGGAGTATATCTCCCCCTTGAAGGATCGGATGATCGAGCATGGCTTTATCATTTTGGATCAATTGGACTGATTTAATGGGTTTTTTTGGCTGTTTGAACTTGCACATGGTTTGTTTGGCTAGAGGGAGGTAGTGGAGAGGTTTCCATGTGCAAAATAAGGTGGAGGAATGATTCCCATGCGCTCATTTTCAAGTGGGTGGTCAGTTTGGCCATTTGGTTAGGTTAGGCTGACCCAAACCCATTAGGTCATGTGCACCACTTTACTAGTGTCCATGGAGTCCACTAAGAGGGTGCCAAGTGGCCATGAAGAGGATTTGGCCAAATTCCAAGTGAATTTGGCTAAGAATTACCTTTTGACCCTGGCATAAAATGGTCATTTGGCTTGGATTTCAGTTTGAATATGTTTGGTAAGATTGAAAAAATGGGTTGGGCCAAGTTTCAATGAATTTGGAATTGATTTGATATGATTTGGCTCATGTTGACCCATTTAGGTAAAAATAGGTCAACTTGGGTCAAGTTGACCAATTGGTCAAATTGGGTCAAACCAAGGATTGGGTCAAGTTCATATGACCATTTGAAATGTGTTGGCATTATTGGTTTGGTTCAATTTGATTTATATTTTGATTTAGTTCATTTGATTTCATTTAGGTCAAATAGGTCAAGTTGACCAATTTGACCTATTTGACCTTTGGGTTAGGTCATGGGTTGGTTTAGGTTTCATTAGTCATTTAAAATGATTTGGTATCTTTGTTTCCAATCAATTTTGGTTTAATTTGATTTTGGCTCAATTTGACCTTTTAGGTCTTGGGTTCATAATCAATTGGGCTAGGTTGGGTTTAGTTGGCCAATTGAGACTTTGGCCAAGTTCAATAAATGATTTGGAATGAACTTAACCTGTTGGTTTCAATCAATTTGGCTTAGATCACGTTTTGACACATTTTGACTTTTTAGGTCAACTTAGGTCAAGTGGCCAATTGGGCTAGGTTAGGCTCAAATGATGACTTAGTCAAGTTCAAACACTAATCATGAATGAGTTTTGATAAATGGTTTCAATCAATTTGGTTTAAGATGGATTTTGGCTAGTTTAGGTTTCATTTTAGCTAAGTGTTGACTTGGTCAACCCTTATGTTTGACTTGGTTTGACCCAATTTGAGTGATTGATCATCTCATGATGATTGTTTCTCACAATGTGAGGCTTAGGTGGGCTTAGTTCAATCCAATTTGGGTAGGATTAGAATTTGGCTCATAAGGGGTACTTTAGGTCACTTTAGGTCAAGTGAGCCTAAGTGGGTCAATTGGCTTGATCAAGGCTTGAATCAAGTTTGATTGAACTCACATATGGACTTATGATTGAAATATAAATCCATTTGCAAGTGATTTGGAGTCAAATGGGTTTTGATTCATTTGATAATTTCAAGTTCAAAGGGTGAACATGAGTTTGACTTGGGTTTGATTTTTTGAATTTAGTTTTGGTTTGATGATTTAAGTTTTATTTATATTTGGATTCATGATTGAAGGGTTGATTGAATGAAGAAAAATCAAGAGTTTGGCTTGATTTGTATTTGATTTGGCTTAGTTCAAGAATTTGACTTGAAAGACTTATGTTGAATTTTCGCTGAATTTGGATTTAATTTTTGAATTGATTTTGGTTTGATGGTTGAAGTTTATGTTTATATTTGGTTTCATGATTGAAGGATTGATTGAATCATGAAGAAAAATTGAGGATTTGGTTTGATTTGAATTTGATTTGGCTAAGTTCAAAAATTTGACTTGAAAGGCTTAGGTTGAATTTTGGTTGAATTTGGATTTAATTTTTGAATTAATTTTTGGATATTTGAATTTATATTTCATTTATATTTGTGAATTTAAATGAGAATATAAATGGGTTATGAGAAAATTTCTTGAGTTTGAATTAATTTGGATTTGATTTAGGCTAAGTCCATAAGATAGAATCAAAGTGACTTAGGAAAGATTTTTGGAATTTGGAATTCAATCATGGGTTTCAATCATTTGGCATTGACTCATGATTTGAGAAAATCCATCAAGTTGGAATTGATTTGAGTTTGAAGTTGATTTGATTTGGAGTTTGATCTGATTTTTAAAATTTGACTTGAAGGAAGGAAGTGAGGATTTGGTTCAAGCTATAAGGTAGGCAAATTTTCCTAACACCCCTAAGGCATAACCTATTCCTATGGCTAACTTTTCTAAGTCTCTAGGGTTAGGTTAAGTGTTCACCTTATCACTAGAAGTGTCTTAAGACTAAGAAAACTCTTAGTGTCTAAGAGAAGTCCTATGCCTAAGATGGAGGGGTTGAGAGCTCATCCTAAAAATGAGGTCAACAGTCACCCTAGGATGATTGTTGATCATTATATGGGGTTTGGATGGGCTTAGTTTAATCCAATTTGGGTTGGATCAAAACTTGGCTCAAAAAAGTCTTTTAGGTCACTTTGGGTCAAGTGGACCTAAATTGGTCAATTGGCTTGATCATGGCTTGATTCAAGTTTAATTGAACTCACATATGAGCCTAGGATGAAGATATAAATTCATTTGTAATTAGTTTGGAGTCAAATGAATTTTGGTTCATATGAAAATTTCAAGTCAAAAGGGGTCAACATGGGCTTGACTTGGGTTAACTTGGGTTTGGTTTGATAGTTCTAGTTTGTGTTTATATTTGAGTAAGTGATTGAAGGGATGATTGAATCATAAAGAAATTCAAGGGCCAAGTTCAAGAATTTGGATAAAAAGGATAAAATTGGGAATTTGATTTTAATTGGGTTTGATTTGGTCCACTTGGATTTATATTTAATTTATATTTGTGAATATAAATGAAGATATAAATGATTTATGAGAAAATAACTTGGGTTTGGAGTGATTTGGATGCAAATTTGACCAAGTTGAGGGATGTAGGTCAAAAGAGCTTGAGTAGGGAATTGATTTGGTTTGGTTTAGTTTGATTTGATTTAAATGGTTTGAATTTAGATTTCATTTATATTTGAGATATAAATGAAGGGATGATTCATTTATAAAGAAATTAATTTAGATTTGGTTAAGCTTATGGAAGTGTGTCCATATAGCTTAAGAAAGGATTTTGCAGTTTGAATTTAATCATGAACTTCAATCATTTAGAGTTGGAGATGATTTGAAATTTGGGTTGGGATTTGATTTGAGATTGAATTTGATATTTGAGAAAATCAATTGAATTGGGGTTGATTTGAAGCCTAAGTCCATAAGATAAGATCAAAGGAATGGATTTATTTGAATTTAATCATGTTTCAATCATTTGATTTGGGATTGGATTTATGATCTTAGATTTGAATTTGAGGTTTGGTTTGGAAGAAGGAAGCAAGGATTAGGTTTAAGGCTATAAGGTAGGCAAGTGTTCCTAAATCCCTAAGGCATAACCTATTTCTATAGCTAACTTTTCCAAGTCTCTAGCCTTACGTTAAGTGTTCACCTAATCGCTAGAAATGTCTTAAGACTAAGGAGATCTTGCTATCTACAAGAGTCCTAGATCTATGAGGAAGTTGAGAGCTCACTCCAAAGTGAGGTCAACGGTTTTCATCCACTAGTTGTATCATACATGCACACACACACACACACACACACACACACACACACACACACATATATATATATATATATATATATATATATATATATATATATATATATATATATATATATATATATATATATATATATATATATATATATATATATATATATATATATATATATATATATATATATATATATATATATATATGAATTTTGTGACACCTTTGTTTTTTCACTAAGGGAGTGACAGAACTGCCTTAGAGCTACTTAATGTCGTGCGTCCCTGGGATGTCCAAACTAATATACCCACCATTCTTATATATATGTGCATGTATAAGCAACTATAGAAATGAAAACTATATAAAAGTTGGATTAAATTTAATTAATTTATTTATGTAAATGAATTAAAGCTCTATCTAAATTCTAATATCAAAGATGCATAAGAATGAAATCAAGCAGGTACGTCACCATTGTTCTATACCAAGGGAGTGAGGTAGGAACCTCCTTAGAGCTACTTAAAGCCATGCATCCCTGGAATGTCTAGACTAATATACCCGCTATCCTTCTTACTTATGTAACTCAACATATGAATATAAGAAAGAAACTTCACTTCATATGCTAAGTTTATATTCACAAGTACCTCCTATATCTATAACTAAAGTCATAATACATATTCTATTCATTAAGAAGCTTTTGAAAATATGTTTGAGATTTAGTAGTGACAATAGCCACACATACTTTTAATTAAGTCAACACATGCAAATTTGACATAAAGGAAATCATTTTTAGTTAATTAATTTTTGAAAGAAATGAATGGATGACTACAAGTGACATACAATATTTTAATATGATTGGAAAGAAATAAAGAAACACAAGCATACAATCTCATTCAATCTAATTTATTCCTAAGGACAATCACATTAAACAAACTTATTTAAAATAAACCATAGTTCTTTAAAGCCTTTTTTGATTTCATGTTTGATTTGATTTATGAAATGTGAAAGAGGTTTGCTGGTCTTAATTCCATTTCTATATGTGTGAGTTAATTTGATTTAATAAAAAGCAATTAGGTTGATATTATAGATTGATTAATTTAAGCATGGATTAAATCAATTATTTAACCCTTACCTATGTCACCTAAAGGTAATTAATTAAACAAGTATGAGCTAATATGATATGTAACCACGTAGAAAAGTAAATAGCAATGCTCCCATGAAATAAAAGGGGCATAATATAATTAGCTCATAATTCTTAATTAATTTAGCTTGAGGAGCTTACTGAATTACTCTTATAGTTTCCTCACACATGTGAGCTAACTATAATTTCATTAGCTCTCTCTTTAGGTTATTGAACACCCAAAGAGCTACCCAAGAGTTATTTAGACAAGTTCTGGAATGATTATGATTTCAATTTGATTAATTAAGCTATTTAATTAATGAATTAAATAATTAATTAATCCCAAATTAGTTAATTTCAAGTCAAGTGAAATGAACTTAGGGAAAAGAATGGGAAAAAGGTCTTAATCTCATTCTCCATGTCCATTCACTATCTCACAATGATTAACAAGCTTAATTAATGATTTTCTTATTGTTTAGAATGTTAATTAATGACCTAATTAATTAAGATAGTAATTAAGGCTAAGACAAAGGTCATCCCTCATTAACCAAGCAATAAATCTCAAGAAAATTATAGGAGACAAAGGTCATCCCATTAATCAACCTGAAAATAGTTTTGGATTAATTACTTGGATAATTAGGGAGTAATTAAGCTATAAAAGTTTTCAATTAAACCTAAATTAAGCTTAAATTATTATTTAAAATTAATTAGAATTAATTTTAAATTAATCTCCTTTGAAATAATTTTAAAGTGAGTATTTATTTGTATTTTTGGATTTTTTATGATTTGTTATGATTTTTCAAAGTTTCAACTGATTAAGATGATTTCCATGAAGTCTGTTAATTAATTATTTAAAATAAATTATTTGAACGTCGAAATGTAGTATCTTTCAATCGGGAAGTTATTTTAATTTTATTTTTTTTATGGTATGTACATTTTAACTTCAATTTCAATCCTAGAAAATTTCAACTTAATTTGATGTGTATTTTGGTTTAATTAATGAAATTTAATTTTTACTAAAACTCAAATTAAGCCCATAATATCGAGTGAAATTTGTGGATTTTAGGTTTATTAGATTTCTCTCGGAAAGATAAATCCAACGAGCGTTTGTTTAAAATTTTTTGTTAAGTATTTTTTTTCTATGAGTTTTTAAAATTTCACATGATTTAAATAATTTTTAAAATCAGAAAATCTTGATTTTCCCACTTAACCCAGTCAGCACCGCACGCGGCGTGATTGGATTGCATGATTAGGCGTGGCATGTAGCTCCACATGGTGCCATGCGATTTGCTGGCGTAGTGTCGTATCAGGTGAATGGGAGGGAAAATCGCGTGATCTGCGGATCGAATTCAACCATCCGATTGCGGATCATGCTGTCCAGATCCAATCTGCAGATTCGAAAGCAAAAGCTACGTGAAACGGCACATGATCTAAGCATTCCGATCGCAGATTGGATGGTTCAGATCTGATCCACATGATCTGACAGGCCAAAATGCACGGATCCGGTGTGAAATCTGGGCCGTCTGATCCACTAAATGCGGGATCAGACGACGACTACTTTTCGGCGGGCGAAAGAGGCGGGTTATTGTTTATCCGATGGGATTTTTGTGATTTTGGGCAAAATTTTGTCCGGTTGGGCTCATTTTTGCGATAATATTCACCAGAAAACTTTTTGATTCACATGAGAATGAAATAAAATGGAAATTGTACTATTTATGTAAGGGAAACTCCTAAGATCACTTGAAAAATTGTTACAAATAATAAATCTTAAGGTCGGCTATGGTTTTGCAAAAATTACTTTGCCAGGGATGGTTTCCGGCTGGGGTGATGACTTGAGCAAGCTTCTGAATGTGAGATAAATCCTTGGAAGAAGTTTGAATGTTTGCTTTCCTTTGGAACATCATGATCACCAATGGCCGCCTCTTTCTCACCAAAAAATGCTTTAGTTTGATATTTTTTTAGCTCAAATCAAGTGGGGGAAGGTTGGTCCTTGCTTTGGGAAGCTTTTGGGGGTTGAATGAGGTCAGGACTCAATGGAATGAGGCCTCTTTTCTTTTCTTGAAAGGGATGGACGATAATTGCATTAAGGATGATAGGGAGGTGGTTGTGATGGTGGTGGCTTGATTGAGGACTTTGGATTTAGCTCCAAAGTTCTCTTTTGGGGCTATGGAGTCAGCTCCATTGAATGCCAAGGATGGGTGTAATTGAATGCAAGTGAGGATTAAATGAGATTAGGTGGAATCCTATGTGAGGGAGGATCCATGAGGGATTTGATTGGGTTGGGCTGATTTTGGTTGATTTAGTTTGATTTAGTTATGATCATTTGGATAAAGATTTCATTTATATTTGTGAATGTAAATGAAGGAATAATTGATTTCTAAATAAATCAATTGAATTTGATTTGATTTAAAGGGGGTTTTGGCTAAGCTTATGAGGGAGGTTCATATGTCTTAGGAAGGGTCTTGGGATTTGAATTTGATTTTGGGTTTTAATCATTTGGAGTCAAATTTGGAATTAGATTTGGAATTTGAATTTGAATTTGAGGTTTAGTTTAAGATTTAAATCTGGGTTTGGTTTGAGAAGGTGCATATCGATTGGGTTTAGGATATATGATAGGTGATTTCTTTAAGTCTTAAGGCATGGCTTAATCCTATAATTAACCCTTCTAAGTCTCTAAGCTTAGATCAAGTGTACACCTAATCATTAGAAGTATCTTATGATTAAGGAGATCTTAGTGTCTAGAAGAGTTCAATGTTTAAGAAGAGGAGGTTGAGAGCTCACTCCAAAAGTGAGGTCAACAAAGGTCCCCTAATAGGTGTGGTGTAACTGATAAGGCACACGCAACATCAGTGACTTGACATGATCAGAAAATTGAAAACATTAATGAAAATCATCTACATAATCCTAAAAGGTAGATAAATCATCTTAATGCAATGTAGCTTATGCAAGGGCATAAGAGAGCGAGAGAGAGAATCCGTTGATGAGTACATGAACCTTCCACTAGGAAAGTAGAGTTCAAGATATCTCGAAATAAGAAATTGAGTTTGACTGTGAATATGATTAGTTTGGGTGTGTATCCGCTGAGGATAAGAATCTATAATCTGATGGGGATTAAGATATAATTGATTTTAATTTGTTTTATTTTAATTGATGTGGAGGCATGTTCACTAAGGATATGTATTTGAATCCGCTAGGGATTGGAAATGTGAACCTTCCATTAGGGAAGCAGGTTCAGGCTATCCATTGGGGATAAGAGTTTGGTTAGATTTTTTTGATTTTTTTGATTAGACTCTACTAGGGAGGTTGGTTTAATTTGTTATGGCTCCATTGGGGAGAAGGGTTCTAGATTGTGGGCTATCCACTAGGGATGTACAGTCGGTTAGATTTATTTGATTTAGATCTAAGCTCCACTAAGGAGGCTATTTGCTAAATTTTAGGAGAAAGTTAGTTTGTTGATATATTTATTTTGACACTAGGAGGTTAATTTTGAATTTATTTTGTTATGGACCCTATATGTGTGATGGATCTGAAGAAGGCCACATGGGCCTTAGTCTGTATTATATTTATAAGTCCAAAGGGGTAGTCCACCCACCATAATGTAGGACTATCTGACCTAAGGGGTTGCCTTTCAGTGTGCATTGACAATGCTAGGAAGAAAGCATAGCAGACTTACATCTTTTGAAGAAGGAAATCTTTGTTGGGGTGATCCTGGATGGACAACACAAATGACCTACTTGGTGAGTCTTTGAGGGTCTTACCTCAACTCAAGAGTAGTCCTGATGATTAATTTGATTTTAATTTCATTTGAATTGATGTGATTTGATTTAATTTAATTTACTGTGTTATGTTGTGGACCTTATTGGTGTGCAATGGACCCTCTAAGAAGGGGCTATATCAGCCTTGACCTATCTCAAATTTATAAATCCAAAAGGGTAGTCTACCAGCCAAAAGGTAGGACTATCCAGCTTAAACGTTGCCTTTCGGTGTGCAACGGCTGCACTAGGAAGAAAGTGTAGTAGACTTACATCTTTCAAAGTAGGGATCGACGGTTAGGGTGATCTGTCAATGGTGTAATAAATCGAACCCGTCCTAGGGCTACTATTTGAGGGAATGTCGCTATCTACTTATATTGACTCAGAATAGTCAGAATTAATTTAATTTTAGATGGACCCTGTCGGTGTGCGATGGATCTAGTAAGAAGGGGCTAATGTCAGTTAGCCTGGACCTATCTTAGATTTACAAATCAAAAGGGTTTGTCTACCGGTCATGGGGTAGAGACCTAAGGGGTGCCTTTCAATGTGCAATGCCCAAGTCAGGAAGAAAGCTTGTAGACTTACAACTTCCTAAACAAGGAACCACTGAGGTGATCGGTTGATAGCACATCAAATCAAACCCAACCTAAGGCTGCCCATCAGTGTGCAACGGTCATGCTGGAAAGAATGCGTAATAGACTTATATCTTCAAGTAAGGGCGTTGGGATGACTTTGGTGACTGGCAGTAGAACTCGACCTAAGGGCAACTACTGAGAGAGTGCCGACCTAGGGACTTATCTCAACTCAAATGTAGTCAGATGATTCCTATAGGGAACTTTACTGACACTGCCCTAAAGATAGGATGCCTGCTTGGGAAAAAATATCACTAAGGGTTTTCCTCCTAATGTATAAGAGAAAATATATTTTTTGTTTATATGTTTGCGTGGACCCTGTTGGTGTGCGAGGGACCACACTGAGAAGGATCTTATATTAGCCTTATCCTATCTCAAATTTACTAGTCCAAGAGAGAATCTACATATTCATGAGACAAATTCTCTAACCACAGGGGTGGCTACGAAGAAATGGGGACTATCAAATAAAAAAGTAACTTGAGTAGTGTCTAGATGGGATCTGGGGCGTGATCCAAAATAGTGCCCACAGGTGCCACTAGGGCTTTATCCGTAACCCCTAAAAAAAAGAAAGCTTATAGGTATGGTGGCCAACTCAGAGAAAAGCTTGTAGACTTACATCTCACCATGAGTGGTGTATCCACTGGGTCACTATCAACATAGTGATAACTAACCAACCTAAGGTGCCCATCGATTTATGATGATCAACCTGAGAAGAAGGCTTGTAGACTTACATCTTCACAGAAGGAAGTGATCATTGGGATAGTCTATCATCGACAAAACAGATGCTATCTGATCTAGGGTGACTACCAAGTGGCAAGTCTTGTGTAAGGACTAAACCCAGTCATGAAGTAGTCAGGAGGAAAAGAGCCACTGGAGGACTTATCCTAAATCTCAAATATACTTGACCTAGTTAGTGCATGGTGGTTATTTCAAGAAGAAATCATGTATTCTTACATCCTCTTAAATAAAGTCAACATGGGGTAGTTTACCGACTGCATAGTAAGGCCTACCAAACTAACAAAGTGCTCGTTAGTTTACAATGGTCAAGTTAGGAAAAAAACTTGTAGACTTACATTCGCCAAACAAATAACCACTAGAGTGACACATTAGCAAGGTAACATGTCAACCTAACCTAGAATAGCTAATGAGTGAGTGCCACAAAGGGCTTTATCCAACATAAAAGTAGCCTGAGAAAAAATATGTGTATGTGTGTTTTTCATATATACTCAATCAAGTCAGATCACAATGGCTAGTTTAAGAAGAAGACGTAGCAGGCTTACATCCTCTAAAATGTAGCCAACATGAAGGTAGTTTACTGACTAGGGTGATGCACTAATAGGTCTACCATACTAATAAGGTGCTCGTCGGTGTGTAGCAGTCAAATAAGGAAAGAAAGCCTAGCATGCCTTCTTCACAAGGACCGGGTGACGATTGTAACACGTCGACCGACCTAGCGACTTAATGAGTGAGTGCCACAGAGGGCATTATCCCACATCAAAGTAACCCGAGACAAAATATATGCATGTGTGTTTATGTTTTGAAAGAAGGAATAGGATGCCACTTGGGTTCTCTTACACCTATCCTAAAACACGTCAAAGAATGGATGAAATGGTGCCATAGGGGCAATGTAACTCCACCAAGAAAAAATATCACTTGGATTGCTTACACTTAACTTAGTTGTGCTAGTCAAAATAGGATGTCGCTTGGGTTCTCTTACACTTATCCTAATTGCACTGGAGATAAATATTGAGTTTTGGATGTAAGTTTGAATGAATGTTTAGATTGATGAGTAATTTTAAAGAGTAATTATATATCAATTTTTTTTTATTGACTCAACCAATGTAGACGTGAAAACATAACTTTACTAAAGAATTGATTTTGATTTTGATTTATTTTGAAATTTATTTAGGTGTGTGCAAATGGAACAAGAACAATTAAGAGTAGTGTTGTTTCTCAAAATTCTTTAGGACCTAGTCAAAGTAATTGATCATCCTTAGTGAAAGAAATTCACCAAAGCTTCTCACATATTATGCTCTAATTTTTATTTGAATGAAAGAAATTTCTCATTACAATTACTTCAATTATTCTCCAAATTTGAATTTTGATTTCAAATGTAATTGATTTTGAAGTGTTTGTTGACATAGAAATACAAGACACTCTCCTATCATAGTGGTTGTGGTGTTTATTTTTTTTTTGTGTTTGGGTGTACCTATGTGAGGGGACACCACATAGATCTACAGATATACTCATTAGGGTGATCAAGTATGATATTAAGGAATAGTGTACTATCTCAAGAGAAAGGAGTTACTATCCTATAATGGACCTAATTACCTAATGAGGACACCTAAGGCATGATGGGTCTTTAGATATACCAGAGATTTTTCTCCTACTTTACATGGAAAAGTAAAACAGGGTTTATTTAAATCGGGTTCGTTAAGTTCCCTATAAAGGCAAGCCTCAATAGTTAATTACATCTTAAGAAAAATGAATCCCTTAAGAATACTCTCGATTAAAGTAAACAATTGTTGTCTCCAAAGAATTCAAAGATAGTATAATCAAAGGATTAGTTTTATTTTTGAAAATAAAGTGGGGGGGAGATCAAAAGGGAAGAGTTCTTATCGAAACCAAGGGAGATGAGTAGGGAGTGCTCACAATACTAGCAAGCCTAGTGAACACTCCAATCTATCCTATGGCTGGGCTTTATACAGTTGAATTTGAGAAGATTTATTTATTTGAGTTGAATTTTTTTTAGAAATCAAAGACTTATAATTCCATAATACAAGATTGTGGAAATGCATAAGAGGTGAGGGTTTATGCTTATAGCCTACAAAAGGAAATAACAATCTTAGATCCTAAATCTAGAGAGCTTTGGCGACGATAAAAGCATGACCTAAATCTAAGGCAAAAATAGGCATATGGTTTACCCCCACAAGGGAAGATAAACCACCCAAGTACTGGGCTTATTATCGCCTAGAGTGGCAGCCAACTAACTCCTCTTACGCTTTAAATCCATGTAGGAAAGTCATATGCTTTGCAAGATGGTTAAACTATTATTTACTTAGAAAAGAAACTAAGTCCTCAAACTCGCTCCCTAAGAGAATAGATCATGAAGGGCATGAGTCATGACTTAAATCTAATACAAATTTTGTCAAGTTTTATTTGATTTTTGGATTTTTTTTTTGACACAGGCTATAGGATTTTGTATGCCCAAATGCATGAGAAATTGGTTGTGGGCTAAATTAGTAGAGAAAGAGGTGTCTTTCCATCAAATGCTCTTACAAGTTAAGCCTTTATTCTCTCTCACAGATGGAAGCCCTCTCTTAGCAAGAGTGGAAAAATATGATATGCATGATATTATACATTCCTTCATCCAACTATGGGGTTGCTAAAAATTTTATTATCTTGATTTAATTCATAGGCTTTTATGTGAGGTTATAAATTATTTCAAAATTTTAATTATGAGTTATTAATGGGATAGAAAATTTATTTTTATCCTAGGATCCTAATCGCATCCAGGCCACACAGTAATCACCAATCATAAGAAAACTATGATAAAGCATTCTATTTCTAATGCACAAGCTAAACAAAATATCAAACAATTTTATAAAGCTGTCACAATAGAATAAAAGGCTAGTGCGGTCGAGTACCACCGTACAACCCGAAAAGAAATGTGGGTAGCTGAGCTCTACGCTTATACATCCTGATACAATGAAAAAATAATTATAATTATGAAATGATAAGTGTTATGGGGGTCTTCATTTACCCTCTATTCTTTACTCTTCATCTTTCATTTCTTCATTTTTTGATTCGCTTCATTTCTTTCTTTCTTTTGGCTTGAGTGGGATATAACTTACTCTAAAGGCATCACATGGTATATAAGACATGGTATTCTAACCAATTCTCATCCTTAATCCTCATAACACTTATCCTAATCCTAATGTAAAAACTATATTAAAAGAAAGGAAAGTAAATCAAGCTACACCTGTAAAATAAATGTTAGCTAAACACACCATACAATCCAAGCGGTTATAGGAATAATTTAGACTTAGCACCCCACACATGGGTAACCAAATCCACTTGTCCTAACTTGGGCAATGCTTAGGGGCTAAGAAACCTGCAAAGGAAAAAAAACATTAATATTTTATTATTACAGCGGCCCCTTAAGCATGACCCCCAACATAAAATACATGATTAAATCATCTAACAATCAAAGCTACTGCACCCTAACATCCAGTCTAAAATAATACATCATAAAACTAAACATTCATCAAACCATGCTCCACCCTAATATAAAGCTAGAGATGGTGATTTAGCCTAATGAGCATGTGTTAGAGTTTGTGTGGTATGTCCTAACTAGGTTTTAAGTTTATGATTTTCTAAATGTCAGAGATTTAAATTATGAAGGGTTGATTTCTCTTTAAGAGGTTTAGTTGATTTAGAGATTTTGCTTAGTATTTTTTTTTCTTTTGTTTCATATAGCCTACACTTAACAACTAAGTGTTATGAAGAGAAAGAGAGGAGAGTCTCTCTTTTATCCCTACTTTAAGTAATTTCTAAGGTATGTTGATTAATGAATTTCCTTCAATGAATGGTTTATTATGTGTTTTAATTAACCCTAAGTTTAGATTCATTCTAAATAGAACTATTCAATAAGAAAGATATCTTGGGATTAATTATGATGGATTCATCACATATCACACACCCATCCATTTGTTATTTCTATCATGTATACCATACACATGAATAATCTAAGCATACCTATACATGCAATGCAAATCTTAACATACTTGATGATGATGAATGCAAAGAAGTGTTTTGAAGCTTAAATATTTCATTTGTTAATTGAATTATGAATGCATGTCTTTATTATACAGGGAAGAGGGATTTTTCATCCATTAGCTAAATACACAGTCACATGTATAAAAGTTATAAGTGAGTATGACACCATTAATTTCTACACTAGAGGCGTAAGGTACAAGACCAACTTAAAGCTACTTAAAGCCTCGTAGCCCCAAGATGTCAAGACTAATATATCACTTTTCTTAGATACAAGTAAATGTATGAATAACTATAAGGATAAAAGAATCCATGCAAAAGTTGTGTTTTATTTATTTGATTTTTGATTTCTTATTCATCGGCCACATCTCACATGCATATGTATAAGAGCTTTTAGTGAGTACGACGCAATTATTTTCTACACCATGATGACTTTACCCAGGGGTACTTAAAGCCTCGCTTGACCAGAGATGTCTAGACTAATATACCACATTTCTCAAATACATATGAATGTACAAAAAGATCCAAATGGATAAGAAATCATGCAAAAAATTATGTTTGATTTGGTTGTATGATTTACATGTGTAATATGAAAACCTTTCCTAAGTTTTGACATGGTGATGCATAGGAATAGATTTAGAAAAGTATTATGTTCTTTTCAAATGAACTATACACTTTCAAATCCTGTGTGAATCCATGTTAAGAGAAGGAAAGAGAGCTTCATAGTACACATCTTATACTATCGTCACATGCAAACTTATAAGTATTTGTAATAAGCATTACTTCATTTGTAATAATTGATTTATAAGTTTTGAAAATAGTATATTTTTGGTTTAATAGTGATAATAGCCACTCATATTCTTGATTTTTAGCAATTTGACATAAAAGAAAACATTTTATTTAATTAATTTTCAAAAGAAATGAATGCATGATTTCATATGGAAAACAATATTTAGTATGATTGAAAAGAAATAAAGGAATGTAAACACATGATTTCATTCACCTCAATTAATTACTAAGGATAATCATATCAAATAAGATTATTTAAAATGAATCAAAACTCTTTAAGGACATTTTTATCTTTGAATTTGATTTGACTTAAGAAATATGAGAAGGGTTTGCTAATCCTAACCCATTTCCCCATGTGTGAATTAGTTTGGTTTAATGAGGAATATTTAAGTTGATTTTATATTTTTATTAGGTTAAGGTGTGAATTAAATGAATTAATTATCCCTTACCTATATCACCTTAAATTAATTAACTAATTAATGATAAGCCAATGAAAATGATTTACAACAAGAAATGAAAGGAGCATAATGCAACTGGCTTATGATTAATAGTTAATTAAGCTTAAGGGATCTCACTTAATTCCTCTTATGATTTTCTCACACATGTGAGCAAATCATAATTTCTTTATCTCTCACCTTGGGTTATTGAACACCCAGGGAGCTACCCAAGATCAATTAAAGGTTGCTTAGGTTAGGATGAATTGATTTTTAATTTTAATTTCATTAGGCTTTTAATGAATTGATTAAATATTTTAGTTTTGTCTTAATTTGAGTGATGAAATTAACTTAGGGGAAAGGATCAAGGGCAAGGACTCAATACCAATCCCTAAATCATTTAAACATTCAATTGGATTTTAATTTGCTTATTTTGTAGATTTAATCACTTAATTAATCAATTAATCATTCCATTAACCCATTAATTAATTTGATTTTTAAAGATAAAGAAGACTTAGGAAATGAATTAGGAAAAATTTCCCCAATCACATTGCCTAAGTGATCTTACTATCTAACAGGGATAATTATGTTCAAATGATTAATCAAGTTATTGTTCATCTCTTAATTACAATTAATTGGATTAAGAGAGTGATTTGGGCTTACTCAATTAATTTTCCTAAATAAGAAATCAATAAAATCTCAAAAAATAGAGGAGGTAGAGGTCATCCACCTAAACATCTTTAGAAAATTTGAGATTAATTGAGTGCTTAATTAAGGTGTAATTAAGCTAGTTAGATTTTTGATAAAACCCTAATTAAGAAAAAGTCACTATTCAAAATCAATTAATTATAATTTTTTTAGATTCTCGTCTCAAATATCTTCAAAATGAGCCAAAGTTTATATTTTTTGGATTTTTGGACAATTAGTTATGATTTTAAAAAATTTCAAGATTAAAAATCAATTAATTAATTAAACCCTAATTTCATTTCGGCCAGCCCATGTGTGCGCGTGCTTTCCGATGGCATGATGTGGCACCGTCTCGTGTGGACTACGCTTTCTCGTGAAGATCGATTTAAGACGACCATAGTTTAATCCGTTGGTTAAGGGGGAAATCAAAGGATCTACCATGGGATTTGATCAGAGTCATTCATCTCGATCATGCGAGATGGGCGGCTTGTGATCTATCCCATTCGAGAGCGACGAAAGATGAGCACCATCCATCTTTCTCTGTTCGATTCGAGCTCATCAGAGCTCAAATTTGGATCAAATGGATCCTACACCATCTAAGGAAGCACAATCACATCGGCGGTAAAATTCGACATGGAGATTACTTTTACAAAAGACCAACACATAGAGGCCTAAAGCTATAGTTTTGAGGAATTACCTCACTGGAGCTAATGTCTGATGGTGCAACACCGGAGGTAGCTTTGCCTAGTCAAGGCGAGGCACTGTTGAGGAAGTCTAAGCTCAATTTGGCATAGGATGCTTAGTTGATAAATTCACACACGCCTCGGCTTTGATCGAACTCAGACATGCTTTGGAAGGCTTGGAAATGGTTTGGTTGGCTTTGATTGGGTATGAGGATGGTGTGGGTGCAAGGAAATTGGATTTGGTTTCAGGGAGAGAGTATTGCTTGAGGGAAGGGTGTCTTATTTTAGGTTATGCATGAGAATGGCAATGGATGAACGGAGAGGGCTTGGGGATCCTCAGATTTTCTTTGAGGGAGTTCAGAATGTTCTTAAGGACTTAGACGAGCTAATTGTATGTGAAATTCAGGGAGAGATACGCTCAATTTTCCATCATTAATGGGGAGTGTCGCATGCTCCGGCCAGGAGCTCCACCATCTAGGCAAGCCATCAAAGCGGCGGCCACATGTTAGGGATGGGGAGTCATGGGAGGAGCCTCAGGGTGTCCAAAAGCTTCTTCTTCCTTTATCTATGGGTGCTTTCAGTTTGGCTTGAGTGAGTCTCACCTCCCAAAGGTTCTTAGCTAACCTAGAGTGTGTTCGGGGTAGGTGGGTGGAAGGTTTCATGTAGTGTAAAAAGCTCATGGGGATGAAGAGTTGACTTTAGCCTTGATCCATTAATTTTAAGGTTCAAATCCTATTATTTGATGGCTAATTCTCTTGGTGGGGTCTACTTAGCTTTTAGGTTAACTTGGGAGTGAAGTAGGGCATGCTTGGGTCAGGTTTGACTAAGCCCTAGGGTCCCATAAGTTGGTTTGGAGAGATTTTGCTTCATTTCATCAAAATGGGTTCATTTCACTTAGGTTGGGATGGGTTGACTAATTGGTCAAATTGGGTCAAACCAAGGCTTGGATTAGGTTCATATGATGATTTGGGATGTTTTGGCTTAATTAATTTGGATTGGTTTGGCTTAGGTTTGAATTTGACTCATTTGGATTCAAAAGGGTCAAATTGGTCAAGTTGACCAATTTGACCAATTTGATAAAATTAGGTTGGGTTAGGTGTTGAGTCAAGTTCAATTCACTAATTAAAAATGATTGTAGGTTTTGGTTTGTTTAATTTAGAATTAATTTGAATTTTGGTCAATTCACCTTTTAGGTCAATTTGGGCTAGGTTGGGTCAAGTTGACCAATTAACAGGCTCAATCATGGCTTTGGTCAAGTTCAGCAAGTGATTTGGACTGAACTTGAGTCATTGGTTGCAATCAATTTGGATTAAATCATGATTTGACTCATTTTAGCTTTTTTAGGCCAATTTGGGTCAACTTAGGTCAAGTGGCCAATTAGACTTGGTTTGGCAATTGATGACTTGGTCATGTTCAATCATTGATTATGAATAGGTTTGGGTCAATGGTTTCAATCAATTTGGCATATGATAGATTTTGGCTAGTTTGGGTTTCATTTGGGCTAAGTGTTGACTTAGTCAAAGGCTAGGTTTGACTTGCTCCCTAATTCAAGATGGTTAATCACCCCATGATCATTGTTGATCATGATTGAAGTTTAGATGAGTTAAATGAATTTGTTCGGTTGGATTAAAACTTGGCTCAAAAAGGGTCCTTTTGGTCACTTTGGGTCAAGTGAGCCTAAATGTGTCAATTGGTTTGATCTAGGCTTGGTTCAAGTTTGGTTGAAATCACATATGAGCTTAGTTGAAATATGAATCCAATTGCAGTGATTTGAGGCAAATGGGTTTTGGTTCATATGACAATATCAAGTCATAAGGGTTAACTTGGTTTGATTTGGATTGACTTGGTTTTGGTTTGATAATGGTGGTTTATGTTTATGTTTAGATCCATGATTGAAGGAATGATTTACTCATGAAGAAATCCATGAGTTTTGAGTTGATTAGGGTTTCATTTAGCAAGTTCAAAGTTTGGCTAAAATAAAAATTAGGAATTTGATTTGATTTGAGTTTGGTTTTGGTCATTTTAATTTATATTTCATTTATATTTGTGAATATAAATGAAGATATAAATGGGTCATGAGAAAATTACTTGAGATTGGAGTGATTTGGAAGAAAATTTGATTAAGCATAGGGATGTAGGTTGAAAGAGCTAATTTGGGTTTTGATTTGGTTTGATTTATTTTTGGTCATTGGAGGGTGGGTTACATTTATATTTGTGAACATAAATGAAGGAATGATTGATTTATAAATAAATCAATCATGTTTGAGTTAATTTGGATCAATATTTGATTAGGTTTATGGAGGTAGGTCCATATGGCTTAAGAATGGTTTTGATTTGGTTTTTGGAGTTGATCATGGGTTTAAATCAATTTGGAATTTTGGATTTAATTTATAATTTGGAATTTGATTTGAGATTGAATTTTATAATTGAGAAAAATCAATTGGATTGGGATTGATTTGAATTTGGTTAAGGCTATGTCCATAAGATTAAATCAAAAGGGCTTAGGAAGGAGTGATGGTGAGTTTCAATCAGTGGATGGATTTGATTTTGGGATTTGAATTTTAATTTGATTTAGATTCAGGAAGAGGAAAGCAGGATTGGAGGTTTGGAGCTGGGGTAGAAATTCTCTCCCAGGCACTTACAATCCCATAAACTAACTCTTCTAAGTTTCAAGGTTAGGTTAAGTGTTTTGCCTAATCAGTGCACCTTAAAGACTATGGAATTCTTTAGTGTCCTATAAGAGTTCTAGACCTATGATGAGGAAGTTGAGGCGACTCCAAAAATAGAGGTAAACAAAGGCTGTTGGTGGTGTATGGCAAGAAGGCACATATTAGTGTTGAAATGATCAACAACGTTCGAAGGGTCACAAGCACTAACAGAAATAATCTACTCCTTGAGTCGAGGTGTAGAAGGAATCAAGATGTTAGTGCAATGCAACTCCACTTATGCCAAGGGCATAAGGGAGGAAGAAGAGATCCACCAAAGGATCAAGCATGTGAACCTTCCACTACGGAAGCAGGTTCAAGTTATCCACTAAGGATAAGAAGTTGGATTTGGATGCAAGGTGTGATTTGGGTAGAGTATCTGCTGGGGATTAGGTTGTATAACCCACTAGGAATAGATGCATGAATCTTCCACTAAGGAGGTAGATTTAGGTTATCCACTAGGGATAAGGAGGGTTTGGATTTCTTTTGAGAATGCACTCGCTAGGGAATGCAAGTTTGAATTGGGTTTGATTGACTCCACAGGAAGTCGATGATTGATGTCTCGAGGAGAAATTGATTTTATTAAGTTTTGGATTTTAAGATGAACCCTGTCGGTTTGCGATGGATTGCACTAAGGAGGGGCTATGTGGGCTTAGACCTATCTCAGATTTACTAATCCAAAAAGGTAGTCCATCAGCCACATGGTAGAACTATCCAACCATAGGGGTGCCTTTTGGTGTACAACAGTTGTGCTAGGGATAAAGCATTGTAGACTTACATCTCTAAAAGCAAGGGACAACCACTGGGGTGATCTGTTGGATGTAACAAATCAGACCCAACCTAGGGCGACTACTGAATGAATGCCTCTAGGGGACTTATATCAACTCAGAAGTAGTTAAGATAATGTCATTTGAATGAATTTATTTTAATTTCATTTGTTTTAATTTTATGGATTCCCTCGATTTGCGATGGCTCCACTAAGAAGGGGCTAATATCAGCATAAACCTATCTTAGATTTACAAATCCAAAGGGGTAGTCTATTGGTCGTTGGGTAGAACTAACCAACCAAAGGGGTGCCTTTCAGTCTGCAATGGTCAAGTCAGGAGGAAATCACGGGAACTCACATCTTCCTACAAGGAACCCAGGGTGATGGTTGACAATGTCGACCCAGCTTGTCGTTTGCAATGATGGTGGAAAGAATGCATAATAGACTTATATCTTTCAAAGCAAAGATGGTCGTTAGGGTAACTTGTCAGTGGCACAATAGGTTGAACCGAATCTAAGGGTGACTACTAAGAGTGCACCGGACTTTCTCAACTCAAGGTAGTCGCGAATTCCTAGGAGTTTTTGCCCTAAAGATAGGATGCCTGCTTGGGAAAGGGGCCACTGGGGGCTTGAATTCTTGATCCACGAGTGAAGATATATTTTGTTTATTTTGTGTTTACCAGGACCCTGTTGGTTTGTGAGGGACCATACTGAGAAGGAGTTTATATCATCCTAGTCCTATCTCATACTTTACTAGACCAAGGGAGAATCTGTGCATCCGTTGAAAAAATTCTCCAACCACAGGGGTGGCTACTACGAAAGGGGGATTGTCCAATTCAAGAGTAACTAGGGTAATGTCTAAATGGGGTAGCTAAGGACGTGATCGAAATAGAGTTCCCATAAGGGAGGTTCCGCTGGGGGAATTATCCAAAACCCTGTAGAAGAAAGCCTGTACGTATTCGGTGGCTAACTCAAGGAGAAAGCACGGGGACTCACATTTATCAAGAGTGGTGTATCCACTGGGTGGGTCATCATCAGCATGGAGATAACCGACCAACCTAAGGTGCCCATCAATTTGTAATGATCAATCTAGAAAGAAGGCATGTAGACTTACATCTCTCTAAAGTGGAACTGATCACCGGGATAGTCTATCTTTAGCTCAATAGGGGCTATCCGACCTAGGGCGAATACTAAGTGGGGAGTCTTGTGTAAGGACTAAACCCAAGCTTGAACTAGTTAAGAGGAAAGGAGCCATTAGGAGACTTATCCTAAACCTTAAATATACTCAACCTAGTTAGTGCATGATGGCTAGTTCAAGAAGAAAGCATGTAGGCTTACATCCTCTTAAATGAAATCAACATGGGGTAGCCTATTGACTATGCAGTATGACCTACCAAACTAATAAAGTGCTCATTGGTTTGCAATGGTCAAGTCAGGAAGAAAGTGTGGGGACTCACATCCGCCAGACAAGTGATCACTAGGGTGACATACTAGCGTGGTAGTATTTACTTGACTAAGCTAATAGTGAATTCCATAGGGGGGTTGCTCCCACATAAAAGTAGCTCGAGATAAAAGATATGTGTCTGTTTGTGTTATGAAAGAAGGAATAGGATGCCGCTTGGGTTCCCTTACACCTATCCTAAACACGTAGGAACATCACTCCATTAAGAAAGGATGCTGCTTGGGTTCTCTTACACCTAACTTAGTTGTACTAGTCAAAATAGGATGCCTCTTGGGTTCTCTTACACCTATCATAGTAGCATCCGAAGATTGAATGTGATTTGTGTTTATGTTTTGGAGGGATAGGATGCCGCTTGGGTTCTCTTTCACCTATCATAAACACATTGTGATAGATTTGCAAGCAAAAAATGTTTCTAACACATAAGAAGTGGAATTTGATGTAAAAAGAAGTTTTATTGATGATTATTTTCAAACAAGATTTATGGATAGTATTTCCTTAGGTAGAGCCCGTTGATTGGAAGAATAGGACGCTCTCCCTTACAGTTTATAAGTTGATAAGATCCTCTTTGGTTGGCCTTCTCTATGGAAAAAGGGCCTTCCCAAGTGGGTTCTAGCTTACCTCCCATCTTTTGACATGTTATTATTGGCTTCTTTAGAACTAAAATAAACTCTCCTACTTGAAAAGCTCTCAGATGGACCAACTTGTTGTGAGCTTGAATCATTTTAGCTTTGTACAACTTCGAGGTTACGGCATGCCAGGGCATCTCTCCTTCAAACCTTCTTCTAACGCAGCTTGGCATTCTTTCGTAGTAATCTTACTACCCACAACTATCATGGGAGTTGGACTTCTAGTGGTAAAATGACTTGGACCCACTAAGGAAAATGGGGTGGGAGTTACGTATGTGGTGCAGTAGGCCCACAAGGCTTCAACCAACCGCTCATTCCACTGTCTTTTATTTTTGTTGATTGTCTTCTTCAATATTTGGATGAGAGTTTTGTTGAATGCTTATGCTTGACCATTTGCCCTTTGGTAGTAGATGGTAGAATATCTCCAATCTAAGCTATGTCTCCGGGCAAAGCTATTGATCTTGATGCTCTTGAATGTAGTACCATTATTATATATAATTCATTGAGGCATCCCAAATCTATATACGAAATGGTTCCTGAGAAATTAGAGCACATGCTGAGCAGTGACCTCTCTAAGTGGGATTGCTTATGCTCACTTGAAAAAGTAGTCAGTGGCAGGTTGAATGAACCGGTGACCCTTGGAAGAAGGAGGATCAATTAGACCCACTATGTTAGTGCCCCAACACTCAAATGGCCATGAGGCCAAAGTAGGATGTAGAATGTTAGGTGGCCGATGCAGGACCACACCATGCACCTGATATTGGTGGCATCTCCTAACTACATCCATGTAGTCTATAATCTTAAGTAGGCGGTGGTCTTGATCTTAGCTTTCATACGGTGAGCTGTAAACTCCGCATAACGAATGTACCTCGGTCATAATCTTACAGGGTTCATGCTTGGCTAAACAATGTAACCACATATGATTGAAAGACCGCCGATACAAGGTGTCATCCACAAGAGCATATGATAAAGCTCTCTGTTTCACCTGATGGGCTAATGAGTTCTCTTGAGGTAGTTTTCCTATATTTAGATAATCCATAAATGGTCTCCTCCAATCTGACTCATCATCCTCTTTGGCAACGACAACCTCCCCTTTAAGAGAGAGTCTCTCAATGAGTTCAACATCAATAAAAGAGAAGACTTGTCTATTTTGAATCCTTGAAATGGACTCATCTTACGGCATGCCAACTCGGGTGAGTTTGACAATGCATATTCTATAGCATTATCTCTCGAGGAATCTTGTAGATAGTGACCTTTGGGATCGAAGCCAACAACTCCATGGTGTACTTGTGGTAATGATGGAGCTTAGGCTTTAAAACTTTGTAGGACCCATCAATTTGGTTGATGATGAGCTAAGAATCCTTGAAGATGTTGATGCTTCGTATGCATAATGTAATGACTAACTCCAGACTGAAAATCAGAGCCTCATATTTGGCTTCATTGTTGGTGCATGGATTGGATGATATGAGAATCTCAATATTATATCAGGAGTTAGGAGAATATTCTGCCTTCCACGGAAGAGTAGGTATGGTTCTTCTCCTTTTTTTAGAGGATCCCGCACCATCAAAATACATCTCCCAATGATGAATGCTAGTGTCCCCTAAGTTCATGATTTGTTCATCGGAGGTCATCACTAAGCGGAGAATCGTGAAGTGGGTGTGTTAAGAAATCCACTAGTTCTATCATCCTTTCAGCAGAGGAGAAATGTGATGTCAAACTACAATAAAATCATGGACCATCGTGCCAACCATCCAGATAATGTTGGCCATGTTATGAGATATTACAGTGGGTTGATTCTAGAGATCAGATTCACCTTATAAGAAAGCATGTAATGTCATAGCTTTTGGGATGCAAAGATTAAAGCTAGGCAATGCTTCTCAATGGGTGGGTAGTTTGTCTAGGAATTAGATGATGAGGTAGTTGAGAATTTTCTTTTCCTCTTTAGCATGGGCCAATAAAGGGAGGAGTCTAATACAACCGTGTAGAGGATCAATGGCTTGCCCGGGATAGGGGCTGCTAGAACTGGTGGCGTCATCAGGTAGTGCTTGATGTCTTCAAAGGCATGCTGGCACTTGTCATCCCCCTTGAAGTTGGCATCCTTTTTGACAAGTGCTGAGAATGGATAACATCTTCTTGATAAGTTGGATATGAAGCATCTTATAAACGTCAATCGCCCTTGGAATGATCTGAGTTGAGTTAGACTTTTAGGGGTGGCATTTTTAGGATAGCCTTGATCTTCTCTGGTCGATCTCTATTCTGGTGGACAACAAACCCAAGGAATTTCCTCAAGCACTCTGAATTCACACTTCAGGGGATTCATTTTGAGGTTAAATTATCTTAACTGTTCAAAAACTACTCTCAAGTCAAAGAGATGGTCTTCTTTTCTTTTGCTTTTGACTACTAGATCATCAACATAACATTCAACTTGATGATGAATGAGTTCATTGAAGATCTGAGTCATGGCCCACTGGTATGTAGCACTAGCATTTTTAAGGCTGAAAGGCATGACCTTATAATAATAGATTTTGATCAAGGTTTGAAAAGTAGTGTTTCTTTCATCTTGGGGGCCATCTTGATTTGGTTGTAGCCAGATGACCCATCCATAAAGGAGAATACTGCATGAGATGAGGCAATGTCCACCATAAATTATGGTATAGAAAGTAAAAATTCATCTTTAGGACATGCCTTGTTCAGATCCCTAAAATTGACATATATGTGAATTTGTCCATTCTTTTTCTTAACTAGGATGACACTGGCTAACCAGGTAGGGTATTTTTCTTCCCTGATAGAGCTGACATTGATCAATTTATTGATTTTAGAAGTGACATGTTGTTCAATTTCTAATTGCATGTGTCTAGGAGCCTGCTTGATATGGTTAGCATTAGGTTCTATTGCTAGTTTGTGGATTGCTATATTAGGAGATAAACTGGGCATTTCTTCATAACTCTATGTGAAGCAGTCCTTATACTCAACTAATATCCTAAGTAAGTCATTAACTTCTTCTTTATTTAATAAGGAACTGATGTACGTCAGCATGGATCTTATTTTGCTCCCAAGTTGATCTCTTTGAGTTTGTCAATGGTTGATCAGATTTCTTCTTCAAACTATGGTGGTGCATCTTTGACTTCAGGCTCATTTGGATCATCTGAAGTTTTTAAACATGCCTCCTCATAAGAGTTAACATGATTTGAGAAGAAGCTATTATACCCCAAATGAGTGGTGATGACTAGGCAATGATTGTCATCATGACCCATTGAATCTAACCCGATCTTGATTGAGAGTATTTGGTTTGGTTGTCCCATAATCTTTCAAAGTAGTTTGACTATGTTTAGACCAAGTATGTGATTAATCTTCTTTGCTAAGTTAATAACACAAGGTGATACCAATCAAGATATTAATCTTTATATAATCATCCTCAAGTTCTACATTGATTTCTTAACTTGAGGATGATGCTCTAAAAAACCTCTTGGACATCTGGATGACTTGGGGCCTCCATAACTATCAAACCTTCAACTTTTGAGAAGAAAGTGAGGTTAGAGCTAAAGTTCCCAACTACCAATGTTCTACATAATGATTAGATACATTCATGCTTTGCATGGAGGCCTAGTCTTCACCACGCTTGTTTTGAATGTCACCTCCAAAGGGACCCATAGGGATTGGTCACATGCTAATCACATGAGACTCATCCTCAACTAGACTCTAAGTCTATGTGGATAGCGGGGTACTCCTCTGTGTCACCCTACCCCACTAGCAAGGAGGTCTTCCACCTATAAATTTGCCTCTTCCTCCTAGTGGGGGGTCGAGTCATCCTACCCATGTGTTATATGGAGGAACAAACTGTGGGCAAAATCTAACATCTGGCTCTACCTCTTCCTAAGTGTTTGATTCTTGCTCACTTATGCTTTCTTTTTGTTTTCCCTTTTTCTTTTCTTTTTATTTTTCAATTTGTTTTCTTTTTCTATTTCTTTTTCTTTTGATTTTGAACTTTCACCAAGCTCACAAAAATAGACTTTTTGATTTGGAGGAAGATAGTAGGCTGCATCTTCATAAATCTCAACCTGTCTAACTGAGAATGACTTCAAGTCTCCTTTGACACATATGGTGAATTTATTTTCCATTGAATGGAAAAATATGTATTGATGGGACACCTGTAGATCCGTAGATGTACTCATTAGGGTGATCGGGTGCGACATTGAGGAATGATGTACTATCTTGAGAGAAGTCACAATCTACAATGACCTAATCACCTAATAAGGACTCTAAGGACAATGGGTTCAATGTACCAAAGATCTTTCCCTACTTTACATGGAAAAGTAAAGTAGGATTTATTTTAAATTGGGTTAGTTAAGTTCCCTATGGAGGCAATCCCCCATAGTTAATTACATCAGATGGAATAAGATTCCTTAAGAATGCTCTCAATTAAGGTAAATGATCATTGCCTCCAAAGATTTCAAAGATAGGACTATCAATAAATTAGTTATTTTTGAAAAATTAAGTGTGATTGATCTATAGGGGAGAGTTATTATTGAAACCCAAGGGAGATGAGTAGGGGATGCTCATGATGCTAGGAGATCTAGCGAGCATTCAAAACTATCCTATGGTTGGGCTTTATATTTTTGAAATTTGAAGAAGATTATGTGTTTGAGTTGAATTTGTTTTAAAAATGATGGGCTGACAATTCCATAATACAAGATCATGGAAATGCTTAAGAGGTGAGGATTTATACTTATAGCCAGCAATGGGAAACAACAACCTTAGATCCTAAATATAGGGAGCTTTGGTGAGGGCTAAAGCATGACCTAAATCTAAGATGAAAAATGGGGTGGTTTATCTCCATAATAGAGAATAAACCACCCGACTGTTGGACTTACAACCGCCTAGGGGTGGCTGGAAACTGACTCCTCCTATGATTTTAAATATATGTAGGAAAGTCTTATGCTTTGCAAGATAGCTAAGATATTATTTATTTAGAAAGGAGACTAAATCCCTAAACACACTCCCTAAGAGACTAGATCAGGAAGGGCATGAATAATGACTTAATCTAATGCAAATTTTGTTAAGTTTTATTTTGATTTTTGGATATTTTTATTTGACACAGGCTATGGGATTACATGTGACTAATGCATGAGAAAATTATTTGTGGGCCAAAAATTAGAAAGAAGGAGGTGTGTTTCCACCATGGCTCTCAAAGGTCAAGCCATTTTCTCTAGCAAAGGTGGAAGCCCTCCATTAGCAAGAGTGAAGCAATATGATTTATACATGATGTGAGACATACAACATCCAGCTAAGAGGTTGCTAAATCTTTTATTATCTTGATTTATGTCCTAGGCTTTAGGTGAGGTTATGAGTTATTTAATTTAATTTTGAGTTGATTAATTAGATAGAAATTTAAGAGAGCAATCAGCATTCATCAATGAAGAAACTATAAAGATCATTTTAATTTAAATCATAAACATAACATCAATCAATTTATAAAATTAGGAAAAGGAATGTGTGGGTGAGATTGAGCAGACTTATACAACTTTACAAATGAATGATTACAATTAAAAGAAAATGAATTCTTCATTTCTTCATTTCTTCCTTTCTTTCTTTCTTCATTTCTTTCTTCCTTTTGATTTGACTTGGGATGTAGTTTGTTCCAAGGCTTCACATGGTATATAAGACATGGTCCTATAACCAATGTTCACCTTAATTCCCCCATAACATTCATTCCAAATCTTAATTGCAAAATTTACATCAAAATGAGAAAGATAAATCTAACTAAACCTACAAAATAGAGATTAACTAAACATACCACACAACCCAAGCAGTTATATGACTAATTTGGACTTAGTACCCCACACATGAGTAACTAAGTCCACTTGTCCTAATTTGCGTTATGCTTAGGGGTATGCGTCCCTTAAGCTCAACCCCTGTAGAAAATATGATTAGGTTAAGATCACCCTATCATCCAGACTATGCATATACACCCTAACATCAAGTATAAGAACATTACATCACAAATCAAAATTAGGCATCAAACCATGCACCACCCTAACATAGAGCTAGAAATGGTGACTTAGTCTAATGTGTGTGTGCCATTTAAGGCTTGTGTGGCATATCTTAGTTATGATTTAAGGTTAAAATTTTCTAAGAGTGAAAGGTTCAATTTAGAAGGTGGTTTAATTTAAATGATTTAGTTGATTTGTCATTTTTAGTTGATGATTTGATTTGGTTTGAATGAACCTACACTTAGTTACTAAATTTTATGAGGAGAAGAAAAGAGAAGAGAACTTCTTTTTCATCCCCACCTTAAGTAATTTCTAAGGTAGCTTCATTAATGATTCTTCTTTAGTGAATATTTTATTATGTGTTTTAATTAACCCTAAGTTTAGATTTACTCTAAATATTCCTATTCGATAAGAAAGACATCTTAGGATTAGCTAAGGTGAATTACTATCACATAACATAACCATTTATTTGTTTCCACCATGTATACGATCCCTATGAATGATCGTAAGCATACCTATACATGCAATACAAATTTAGCACATTTTGTTGATGAATGCTAAGAGATATGATTTGAAAATTTGGATATTCCATTGATGCATGTTTTTTTATTATGTAGAAAAGAGAGATTCTTTATCCATTAACATAATGCACATCCACATGTATAAAAGACATAAGTGAGTACGACGCCATTATTTTCTACAGTAGCAAAGTACAAGACCTACTTGGGGTTACTTAAAGCCTTAGATGTGACTAATATACCACTTTTGTTAAATACATGTAAATGTACAAAGAGAAATAAATGGGTGAAGAATCATGCAAAAGATTTTTGTTTGATTTGTGTTGACCACATTTTTAGAATGAGCTCTCAACCCCTCCATCTTAGACACAAGACTACTCTTAGACACTAAGAGTTCCTTGGTCTTAAGACACTTCTAGTAATTAGGTGAACACTTAAGCTAACCCTAGAGACTTAGAAGAGTTAGCCATAAGAATAGGTTATGCCTTAGGGGTGTTAGGAAAATTTTCCTACCTTGTAGCTTAAACCAAATCCTCACCTCCTTCTTTCAAGTCAAACTCCAGATTCAGATCAAAATCCAAACTCAAATAAATTTTAAGTCTAAAAATAAACCTTAAAATAGTTCCAATGGATTTTCTCAAATCATGAATCAATTTCAAATGATTGAAACCCATGATTGAATTCCAAACCTAAAATCTTTCTGAAGTCACTTTGATTCCATCTTATGGACTTACTTCAAATCAAATCCAAATCAATTCAAATTCAAGAAATTTTCATAACCATTTATATTCTCATTTATATTCACAAATATAAATGAAATATAAATTTAAAAACCAAACTAAATCCAAAACTCAACTCCAAATCTAAAGTCTTTCCTAAGTCACTTTGATTCCATCTTATGGACTTAGACCAAATCTAATTCAAACAGCTTCAAACTCAAGAAATTTTCTCATAACCCATTTCTATTCTCATTTATATTCACAAATATAAATGAAATATAAATTAAAATAACTAGAACTAAATGAAAAACTCAATTTAAGTTCAAACCTTTCCTAAGCCCTTTGACCCTATCTTATGGCCTTAGCTCAAATCAAATTCAAATCAATTCAAATTCTAGAAATTTTCTCATAACTTATTTATATTCTCATTTATATTCACAAATATGAATGAAGTATAAATTAAAATACCCAAAACCAAATTCAAAACTCAAACCCAAATCTAATCAAAATTCAACCTAACCCTTCAAGTCAAATTCTTGAACTTAGCCAAATCAAACTCAAATCAAGCCAAACCCTTGATTTTTCTTCATGATTCAATCAATCCTTCAATCATGAATCCAAATATAAATACAAACTTCAATCATCAAACCAAAAAACTAAATTCAAAATTAAACCCAAGTCAAACTCATGTTCACCTTTTGAACTTGAAATTGTCAAATGAATCAAAACCAATTTGACTCCAAATCACTTGCAAATGGATTCATATTTCAATCATAAGTCCATATGTGAGTTCAACCAAACTTGAATCAAGACTTGATCAATTCAATTGACCCACTTAGGCTCACTTGACCCAAAATGACCTAAAGTACCCCTTTTGATCCAAACTCTAATCCTACCCAAATTAGATTGAACTAAGCCCACTTAAGCCTCACATTGTGGGCAACAATCATCATGAGATGATCAATCACTCAAATTGGTCAAACTAAGTCAAACCTAAGGGTTGACCAAGTCAACACTTACCCAAAATGAAACCTAAACTGGCCAAAATCCACCATAGGATAAATTGATTAAAACCATTGATCAAACCCAATTCATGATTAATGTTTGAACTTGACCAAGTCATCATTTCAGCTTAACATGGCCCAATTGGCCACATGACCCAAGTAAATCCAACTTGACCTAAATTATCAAAATATGTCAAATCTTAATCTTAGTCAAATTTATTGCAATCAATGGGTCAAATTCATTCTAAACCACTTGTTGAACTTGACCAAAGTCTCAGTTGGCTAACTAGACCCAACCTAGCCCAATTGACCATGAACCCAACTTGACCTAAAAGGCTAAATTGAGCTAAATTCAAATCAAACCAAAATTGATTGAAACCAAAGCTTGCAACGCATTTCAAATGACCAACCGAACCTAAACCAACCATGACCTAACCCAAATAGGTCAAATGGGTCAAATTGGTCAACTTGACCCATTTGACCTAAATGAAATCAAATGAACCAAAATCAAATATAAACCAAATTGAACCAAACCAATGATACCAACACATTTCAAATGGTCATATGAACTTGACTCAACCCTTGGTTTGACCCAATTTGACCAATTGTTCAACTTGACCTGTTGACCATTTTGACAAAATGGGTCAACATGAGCCAAATGATATCAAATCAACTCCAAATTCTTGAAATTTGGACCAACCCAATTTCAAACTATTCTAAATCTACCTAAAGTGAAATGAAAGCCAAATAACCATTTTATCCTTAGGTCATAAGTAACCTATGGGCAATTCCACTTGGAATTTGTTCATATCCTTTTCATGGACACTTGACGCCCTCTTAGTGGACCAAGTGAACACTAATGAGTGTGGTGCACATGACCCAATGGGTTTGGATCAGCAAAACCCAATCCAAGGCCAAAATCAACCACCCAATAGGAATTTCTCCACATGGGATCACTCCCACTCTCATTTGAAGCACATGGAAGCTTCACCACTCCAAGGCCAAAACCAAATCACATGCCAATGAAAATGACCTAACCAACTCCTATGGGATCAATTTGATCAAAATGGCAAAGGCAAGCTCATGTGATCCTTCTAGGGTGATATACTCCACCTAATTGCACTTGATTGCATTCATTCATACTGATTGAGCTTAGGAACTCAGCAAGCTTTTCCAAGTTCCTAAGCTTCCTCAACCCACTTTTATTTCTCCAGTTTCCTTCAAAAGGGGAGCTCAAGGAATTTTCCAACTCATCCATCACTAAACCATAGCTCAATTCCACCTTCAAACACCTTTAGAGAACTAATTGAACTTACCCAAAGCTTCTTCCATGCTTCCAAGGCACGGGAGGGGGGAGCGAGACCAAAGCTGCAAGCTTAGGAGGAGGACTTTGTCCAATTAGAGGATCTACTCAACCTCAAGCCCTCAAACCTTCAATAGGGCTTTGTCTTCACTAGATGAAGCAACCTCTATGGTTGGGAGCACCGGTGATAGCCTCTAGTGAGGTATTATTCAAAATTAAGCTTAAGCTAGATTTTCTTTGGTCATTGGTGAAGAGAAGTGTGACCTCAAGTGAATTCAACTGATGGATGTCTTGCTTATCCCTTCTAGATGGTGTGTGATCAATCCTAGCTCAGTCCGAGTTGGGATCAAGCCATGGAGGATGGACAGTTGCCATCTCCCACAGGTGAGCTCAGGGATGAATCACGGACCGTCCAACCAGCGTGTTTTGGATGGACGGTCCTGATTAAAACACATGAGATCCCTTGATTTATCCTATTAGAACTACGGGTTTAATCTGTTCGCGATTGAATCGAGGAGAAATGTAGCCGGTGACGCATATAGATGTGATAACTTAAATAACCAATCATCATGCCACATGGAAAGCGCCAAGCGATCCAGCCAACGATTAGTTATAATTAAGAATTTAATGAAGTTTTAATCATAGAAACTTCAAAATTACATAACTAAGTGTGGGAAAATCAGAAAAATACAAACTCAAATGGATTTTGAAGATATTTCAAAGGGGAATAATATAAAATTAAGTTTAATGGATTTTGAATAGTAAATTACATGCAATTTGGGTTTTATTAGGAATGTAATTATGTTAATTACTCCCTAATTATTCCATTGATTAATTCCAAACTTCTCAGGTATGTTTAGTGGGATGACTTCTACCTCCCCTAATTTTCTTGAAATTTATTAATGGTTTAATTAGGGTAATTATTTGATTCACTAATAAATACTCTCTTAATTAATTAAATGACTAATTAACCTATTAAATAGTGATAAATTCATTAATTAAGTTTGTTGATTAACTTAGAATAGTGAATGGACTTAGGGAATGAGATTAACAGTCCTCTCTTAAATCCTTCCCCTAAGTTTATTTCATTTGGATAAAAATCTAATTAAGGTACAAATTAATTAAATAGTTTAATCACTTAATTAAATGGCTTAATTAATCAAAATTTTAAAATCAAATTAATCTAAATTTAATCATTTCTTCTTAGGTAGATACTAAGGTGTTCAATAACCTAAGTAGCTTAAGGAAATCAAATCTAACCCATATGTGTGGGAAGGGTTATGAAAGTACTTAAATTAAACCCTTTAGCTTAATTAACTATTAATTGTGAGCCAAATGCATAAGGGCCCTTTCTTTCTCAAGTGCATTGTTGATTTAAATTTCGTTCTTAGGCTCATCATTTCTTGGTTAAATATGTTAAAGTGGTGTAGGTAAGGGATAATTAATGGACTTAATGTACACCTTAACCTAAACAAAATATAAAATAAATCTAATGGTTCTAAAAAACATACACATGTGGGAGATGGGTTAGGACCAGCAAATCTTCTCACATTTCTTAAATTCAAATCAAACTCAAAGCAAAGCTAAAAATATCTTTAAACAATTTGATTTAGTTTAAATAATCTTATTCCATGGGATTGTCTTTGGGAATTAATGAGAGTGAGTGAAGTTATATGCTTACGTCACTTCATTTCTTTCCTAGAATGCTAAATGTGTATGTCATATAAAAATCATGCATTCATGTCTTTTAAAAAATAAACTAAAAATGAAATGTTTCATTTATGTCAAATTGCATATTTTGGCTAAAGTAAGAATATGAATGGCTATTATCACTATTAAATCCAAAATTATTTTTAAAAAACCTATAAACCAAACACTACAAATGAAGGGTATGCTACTTATAATTATTTATAAGCTTGCATGTGAGTAGAATATAAAGATGTGCATTAAGTGACTTTTCCTTCTCTTTTCTTTTAACATAGTTTTGAGTAGAATTTGCAAAGTGTATAGTTCCTTTGAAAAGAACACAACACTTTCTTAAATCCATTGCTATTTATTTCTATGTTAGCATTTAAGAGGGACCTTCACATTTGTATATATAAATTAAACAACCAAAATTAAACAAACAAACATAAACCTTTTTCATGATTCTCTTTCCATGCATTTCTTTTTGTATATGAACATGTATTTAAGTAGCCCCAAGTAGGTCTTTAACTTACACCTCTAGTGTAGAGAACAATCGTACTCACTTATGTCTTTCATACATGTAAGTATTGCATATGAATAATGGATAAAAGAACCTCTCTTTTATACTTAACAAAAACATACATGCATGAATATTTCCATTTGCATATATATAGATTCATCATGTGCATGTTACACATGTTGGAAATAAATAAAGTGTTGTGTATTTTGTGATAGTAATTCACTTTACTTAATCTTAAAATGTTTTTCTCTTTGAATAGATTTGTTTAAGAAAAATCTAAACTTAGTATTAATTAAAACACATAATAAAATATTCACTAAGCAAAAAATCAATAACAACTTAGTAATTAATTGTAGGTTTATTCAAACCAAATCAAATCATAAAATTCAAACTTAACCAAATCAACTAAACCACTTAAATGAAAACACCCTCTAAGTTGAATCTTTCATACTTAGAAAATTCTAATCTTAAAACCTAGCTAAGTCATACCACACAAATCTTAAATGACACACACATTAGGTTAAGCCACCATTTCTAGTTCTATGTTAGGGCAGTGCATGGTTTAATGTTTTCCTTTATTTTATGATGTGATATTTTAGTCTAGATATTAGGGTGTTTGTACGTAGACTGAAAGGTAGGGTGCTCTTAGTTTAACCATTATCTTCTACGGGGGATTGTGCTTAAGGGGCACTATAATAAAAATATAAATGCTTTTGCTATGCAGGTTGCTTATACCTCTAAGCATAATCTAAAATAGGTTAGGTGGACTTGGTTACCCATGTGTGGGGTGCTAAGTCCATTTTGTTCATATACTTGCTTAGGATTGTGTGGTTTATTTAGCTAATCTTTATTTTGCAGGAGTTAGTTTGATTTACTTTTCCCATTTTCATGTAATTTTGCAGTTAAGATTTGGAATGAATGTTATGGGGGATTAGGATGAAAATTGGTAATAAAACTTTATCTTATGTACCATGTGAAGCCTTTGGACAAATCACCTTCCAACCCACCAAAAGAAGAAAGAAGAAAGAAGAAAGAAGAAAGAAAAAAGAAGAAAAGAAGAAATAAGGAATAAAGAATGAAGAATGAAGACCCCCATAACATGAATTCCCTTTTGATTGTAGTTAATTCATTTGTAATCCGGGTTGTATAAGGGTAGAGCTTGGCTACCCAATTTTTTTTGAGTTTTTGCGGTGGAGTCCAACCACAAAAGGCCTCTTACTCTTTTGCATTAACTTTATAAATTGTTTGATGTTTGTTTAGGTTGTGCATTAAGATGATATGTTTTCATTTTCCTAGTTTCTTCCTTGCTTTGACGAATGGCCTGGATGTGATTAGGATCTTAGGAAAAAAATAAATTTTCTATCCAATTAATCAACTAAAAACTAAAAATTAACAACTCATAATCTCATTTAAAGCTTAGGTTATAAAAATAAGATAAAAGATTTAGCAACCCCTTAGTTGGATGTTCTATATTTTCACATCATGTATAAAAATCATCTTGTTTCACTCTTGTTTTGGAGGGCTTCCACTCATGCCAGGGAACTTGGCTTGACCTTTGAGAGCCATGGTGGAAACACACCTCCTTTCTTGCTAATTTTGGCCCATAATTTAATTTCTCATGCATTAGGCATATGAATCCTATAAGCCTATGTCAAATTAATAGTCCAAAAATGAAAATAAAATATAACAAAATTTGCATTAGATTTAAGTCATTAATCATGCCCTACATGATCTAGTCTCTTGGGGAGTGTGTTTAAGTACTTAGTCTCTATCTAAATAAACAATAGCTTAGCTATCTTGCAAAAGCATATGACTTGCCTACATGTTATTAAAATCATAGGAGGAGTTAGTTGGCAGCAACCCCTAGGTAGTTGTAAGTCCAAACAGCCATGTGATTTATCCTTTCTTATGGAGGTAAACTAAATACCCATCTTACCCTTAGATTTATGTCATGCTTTGGCCCTTATCAAAGCTCCCTAGATTTAGGTTCAGAGACTGCTACTTCCTTTTATAACTACGAGCATAGATCCTCGCCTCTTAGGCATTTTCACGATCTTATATTATGGGATTATTAGTCTAAGATTTTTAATAAAAATTCAACTCAAAATAAAAATTCCCTTCAAAGTTCAAAAATATAAAGCCCAACCATAGGATAGTTTAGGATGCTTACTAGGCTTCCTAGTGTCATAAGAATCCCTTACTTATCTTTCTTTGGCTTTGATAATAACTCCCTCCTCTTGATGAATTTCTCTTGATCTTCCATAAATAAACTAATTGATTGATAGTTCTATCTTCAAAATCTTTGAAGACAATGATCATTTACCTTAATCGAGAGTATTCCTAAGGAATCCTATTCCTTAGGATGTAATTAACTATGGAGGCTTTCCTCCATAGGGAACTTAATGAACCCGATTTAAAATAAACCTCCACTTTTCATGTAAAGTGGGGAAGAATGTATACATAAGACCCATAGTCCTTAGAGTCCTTAAGGATTAGTCCATTGTAGGGTGGTGATTTCTATCTATCGAGATAGTATACCTTTTCTCAATATCATATTCGATCATTCTAATAAGAATATCTGTGGATCTACGTGGTGTCCCAACAAAAAGTGGATTATATTTTTGATTTCATTTTATCCTTTCCAAAAAAAAAGATAGATGAAGATGAGTATATTTTTCACCAAAATTTGATTATATAATTTACATGTGTAATGTGAAGATCTTTCTTAAGTCATAACATAGAAATACATAAGAATAGATTTAAGCAAGTGTTGTGTTCTTTTCAAATGAACTATACATTTTGTAAATCCCATTCAAATCTATGTTAAGAGAAGGAAAGAGAATAACATAATACACATCTTATGGTATAATCACATACAAGCTTATAAGTATTTATAAGTAGCATCACTTCATTCATAATCTTTGATTTATTGGTTTTGAAAATAATTTTTGGTTTAATAGTGATAATAGCCACTCATATTCTTAACTTTAGCCAAAATATGCAATTTGACATAAAAGGAAACATTTTACTTAATTGACTTTTCAAAAGAAATGATGCATGATTTCATATGACAAATAATATTTAGCATGCTTGAAAGAAATAAAGTGATGTAAGCATATGACTTCATTCACCCTAATTAATTCTTAAAGATAATCCTATAAAATAAGATCATTTAAAGTGAATCAAAATTCTTTAAGAAGATTTTTATTTTTATTTTTTTGAATTTGATTTGACTTAGAAAATGTGATAAAGGTTTGCTGATCCTAACCCATTTCCCCAATGTGTGAATTAGTTTAGTTTAATTTTAGAACAATTAGGTTGATTTTATATTTTATTTAGGTTAAGGGGTGAATTAAATCCATTAATTACCCCTTACCTACACCAATTTAATATAATTAAATAAGTAATTATGAGCCAACTATAATATGCAACCACATGGAATTTAAATTAGCAATGCACCTAAGAAATAAAGGGGCCTAATGCAATTGGCTCACAATTATTGGTTAATTAAGCTAAAAGGTTTAATTAAGTACTTTCATAACAATCTTACGCATGTAGTTTGATTATAATTTCTTTTGAAATCCTCTTAGGTTATTGAACACCTTAGAATCTACCCAAGAATTAAGTGATTAAGTTCTGGAATGATTTGGTCTTAAGTTTGGTTAATTAAGCCATTTTAATGAAGTGATTAAGTCATTAATCAATTTGAAAATTAATTAAGTGTTTATCCAAATGAAATAAACTTAGGGGAAAAGATTGGAAAAGAAATCCTAATCTCATTCTCTAAGTCCATTCATTATTTCATGATGATTAATAAGCTTAATTAATGAATTTATCACTATTTAATAGGTTAATTAATCATTTATTTAATTAAGAAAGTGATTAGGGAAGAAACAAGCAATTCCCTTAATTAATCCAATAATAAATTCCAAGAAAATTATGGGAGGCAGAGATCATCCCACTAATCAATCTTAGAAAGTTTGGAATTAATTGCTAAAGTAATTAAGGTGTAATTAGCTTAATCATATTTCTAATAAAACCCAAATTGAGTTAAAATCACTATTCAAAATGAACTAATTTTAGTTTTCTATTATTCTTCTCTAAATTATCTTTAAAATGAGCCTGAGTTTGTATTTTTTGACTTATTTATAATTAGTTATGATTTTAGAAAGTTTTAGCATTAAAAATGAATTAATTAAGCCTAATTAATCCCCTAATCCTATCGGGCCACGTGGTGGTAGACACGACACGCTTTCCACATGGTGCGACACTATATGTTATTTAAGTTGTCATAACGTGAGTCAAGTGACTCACACTTTCTCGGCGCGATCTAAGATCAGATGATCGAGATTAATCCTGCAGTTTAGGCTTAAATCAGAAAGAGATCTATCAAGATCTAATCACAACCGTACGTTCCATTGATGCAAAATGGACAATGTGTGATCTGTCTCCTCCTGAGCCATGAGAGATGGATGTCATCCGTTGATCATCGCTTGATCCGAGCTCACCCAAGCTTGGATGGAGTTCAAGCTCACCCCACACCATTGAGGAAGCACAATCAATGTATCTAACGGTCAATATTTTATGGGATTATAATTTCCTTCAAAAAGGACCAAACAATTTTTATCTTAAGGTCAATTTTGAGCAATACCTCACTGGAGGCTATCACCAGTGCTTCCAATGAAGGAGGTAGCTTCGTTTAGTAGAGATGAATCCCTGTTGAAGGTATTGGATCTTGATTTGAAGTGGATGACTTGGTTGATCAAGCTCCCCTTCGATGGTGATCGGCTTTGATCAAGGTGATGCTTCCCTTGGCTTGGAGACTTGAGAAACAACTTGGTTTAGCTTGATGAGGTCCACTGAGGATTTGTACAAGGTTAATTTAGTTTTGATGGAGAATTGAGTGAATTGGGATTGGGATGGACCTCCCTTATTTCAGCTTTAAGCAAAACCAAGAATGAGAAATCAATGAAGCTTAGGAAGGGCTTGGAAAAGCTTGGGGAGCTTCGACTCACTCTCCTTGGCTCTATGGAAATAAGTGCTTATCGTTTTAGTGGGAATGAGGGGGAATATATCTCCCCCTCCTCGGATCGGATGTTGAAGAGTAATTTTGTCATTTTTTGATCAATGGGTGAGATTGGTTGATCAGTTTTGGCTATTTAGCATTCCATGTGGGTCATTTTAGGCAGAGGAGTGGAGGAGAGTGAGTGCTCATGTGCTAGGTGAGTGCATTGGGTGATCCAAGTGTTCAATTTTCACAATGTCTTAGGTTGGGTCATGGCCGACCCAAGGTCACTAGGTCATGTTCACCACCCTCCTTGATGTCCAAGTGGATCTCTAGAAGGATGCCAAGTGGCCTTGAGGAAGAATATGACCAAATTTCAAGTGAATTTGGTCATAGGATATCCTTTGACCTAGGGAGAAAGTGGTCATTTGGCTTTGATTTTGATTTGGATAGATTTGAAATGATTCAAAAATTGGTTGGGCCAAATTTCAAGTGATTTGGAGTTCATTTGGTATGAATTGGTTCAACTTGACTCATTTAGGTCAAGTTGGGTCAAATTGGGTTAGGTTGACCAATTGATCAAATTAGGTCAAACCATGGGTTAGGCTAAGTTCAAATGATCATTTGGAGCCTATGGGTATCATTAGTTTGATTCAATTTGGTTTATAGTTGGTTTTGGTTCATTTAGGTTCATTTAGGTCAAATGAGTCAAGTTGACCAATTTGACCCATTTGACCCAATTGGGTTAGGTCATGGGTTGGTTTTTGTTTGGTTGATCATTTGAAATGTATTGCAAGCTTTCATTTCAATCAATTTTGGTTTGGTTTGATTTCAAGTTGATTTAACCTTTTAGGTCAAGTTGGGTTCATAATCAATTGGGCTAGGTTGGGTCTAGTTGGCCAATTGAAGCTTTGGTCAAGTTCAACAATTAATTTAGAATGAATTTAACCCATTGGTTGCAATCAATTTGGCTTAGATCAAGATTTGGTCCATTTTGACTTTTTAGGTCAAATTAGGTCAACTTAGGTCAAGTGGACAATTAGGCTTGGTTTGGCTCAATTGATGGCTTTGTCAAGTTTAATCATTGATTATGAATTAGTTTAGATCAATGGTTTCAATCAATTGGTTTAGATCAATGGTTTCAATCAATTTAGTTTTAAGACTAAGGAACTCTCAGTGTCTAGAGGAGTCCTATGTCTAAGATGAAGAAGTTGAAAGCTCACTCCAAAAGTGAGGTCAACAAAGCATGCCCAATATGTGTGGCATAACTGAGAAGGTATACCGTACATATTGGTGTTGACCGAGACAATCAACAATGTTCGAATGACCATAAGCACTAATAGAAATGATATACTCCTAAACTCAAGGTGTAGAAGGAATCAAGATCTTAGTGCAATGTGACTCTACTTATGTGAAAAAAATAAGAGGGCAAAGGAGGAATCCACTAGGGATTGGGTAAGTGAGCTTTCTACTAGGAGAAAAGGCTCAAGTCATCCACTAGGGGATGAGAGGTTGTAAAATCCATTGGGGATTAAAATTTGGAATCCACTGGGGATAAAAGATGTGAACCTTCCACTAGGGGAATAGGTTCGGGTTGGATTGAATTGACTCCACTAGAGTGATCGAAACGATTTACATCTCACTAAGGAGAAGCTGATTGATTTGATTATTTAGTTTGGCTCCACTGGGGAGGAGAGTTGATTTTGTTTCAGATTTTAAATTTTGATTTTGAGATGGACCCTAATTGTGATGGATGCATGGGGCCATGTTGGCCTACTTCAAGTTTACCAATCCAAAGGGGTAGTTTACCAACCACATGGTAAGATTATCCAACCAAAGGGGTGCCTTTCGGTGTGCAGCGGCTATACTAGGAAGATAGCATAGTAGAATTATACCCTCCAAAAGGGATCATCCCATTGTTCAGATAATGGATTGAACCCAACCTTAGGCTGACTACTAAGTGAATGCCACTAGGGGACTTAAATCAGATCAAAGATAGTCAATATTAATTTCATTTTAATTATATTTGATGGATTCCATTGGTTTGTAATGGACTGCACTGAGTAGGGGCCATGTCAGCCTTGACCTACTTTAGATTTACCAATCTAAAGGGAGTAGCTTCCCGGCTGAGGGGAGAACTATCCAACCAAAAGGGGTGCCTTTCAGTTTGCAATGACCAATTCAGAGAAAAAAGCACAGGGACTCACATCTTACCTGAATAAAAGAGCTCTGGGGTGACACATTAGCAAGGTAACATGCCAACCCATCCTAGGACTGTCCAGAATGAATGCATAGTAGACTTACATCTTTCAGAGCAAAATGACCACCAGGGCAACTTTTTTGTGGCAAAATAGACTGAACCTGACCTAAGGGCAACTACGAAAAGAGTGTTGTCTTGAAGACTTATCTCAACTCAAGTGTAGTCAGGCAATTCCTATAGGGAGTTTTGTTGACACTACCCTAAAGAATTGATGGCGGAGAACCAGGGCTTTAATTCCTAATCCACAAGTGAATAAATTTGTTTATTTTGTTTTATTTGTTTGTTTGTTTGTTTATTTGTTTATTTATCGTGGACCCTGTTGGCTTGCGGGGGATCATACTAAGGAGCTTATATCAGCCTAGACCTATCTCAGATTTACTAGTCCAAGGGAGAATCTATGCATCCGCCAAACAAATTCTCCAACCATAGGGGTGGCTACTAGGAAAGGGGGACTGTCCAATCCAAGAGTAACATGGGTAGTGTCTAAATAAGGTCGCAAAGGTCATGATCCAAGTAGATTGTTTGCAGGGGAGGGGCCGCTAAGTGCTTTATCCAAGCCCCTAAAGAAGATAATATCTATTGGTATTCGATGGAAATTTCAAGGAGAAAGCGTGGGGACTCATATCTGCTAAGAGTGGTGTATCCACTGAGTGATTTATTGTCAGCATAGCGAATATTAACCAACCTAAGTTGCCCATCAATTTGTAATAATCAGCCTAGGAAGAAAGCATCGGGGACTAACATCCTCTACAACAAGATCGATGGGGGATAGTCTATCTTTGATACCTATCTAACCTAGGGAGACTACTGAGTGAATATGATTGGGGGACTTATACCAAGCTTGAGTAGTCAGAGGAATGGATCCACTGGGGACTTTACCATAAGCCTCAAATATACTGACGTGATTACTTTATGGCTAGTTGAGAAGAAAGCATATAAGCATACATCCTTAAGTCAACATGTCAGGTGAGGCTATTGACTAACAAGGTGCTCATTAGTTTGTAATAATTAAGTTAGGAAGAAAGCACAGGGACTCACTTCCACCAAAAAAATGACCACTAGGGTGACACATTAGCAAGGTAGCATGTTGGACCGACCTAGAGCAGCTAATGAGTAAGTGTGAGGGCTTGCTCCACAAAAATAGTGAGATAAAGATATGTGTTTACGTTTGTGTAGAGAAGAGAGGATGCTTGGGTTTTACACTATCCAAAAACATGCTTAATAGTTGATGAAATGGTTACGATGCTTATAATCCACCAAGAAAGGATCGCTTGGGCTCTCACAACTTAGTTGTGCTGAAATAGGATGCTTCTTGGGTTCTCTCACTAATTCTAGTAGTGATGAAATCATGTTTAATTTGTGTTGTGAAAGAGGGATGAGATGCCTCTTGAGTTCTCTTACACCTACCCTAAACCGTCATGGTGAATTTACGAACAAAATAATAATGCTTCGAATAAAGAGAATATTTTGATGAGTTGGAATAGAATTTTAAAGATAATTATTTTTAAACATGATTTTATGGGTAGTATTTCTTCAAATAGAGCACAATTTTGGAAGCATCAAGTGTTCCCCTTTACAATCAATAAGTTGATAAGATCCTCCTTGGTATTCTCTATGACAAAAGGGCCTTCAAGTGGGTTCAAACTCCCATCTTTTTTGATGAGCAATTGGTCTTCTTAGAACTAACAAGCTCTTACTTGAAAATCTAGGGCGGTGACATTGAGCTTGAATCATCTTGGCTTTGTATAACTAAGGGTTCACAAAGTATTTCTCCTCCAAACCTTAGCTCTTCTAACTGAAACTTTTTGTGCTCTGTAGTGATTTTTTCCCATTACATCCTTAGTGATGGGTTGAAAGGTAGAATGGATTGACCTATCACTAAGATGAAGGGTAGATTGGGTTGGAGTTATGTGTTGTTGGTATGCCAACAAAGCTTTAACTAACTACTTATGCCACTATTGCTTGTTATCGTTGAGTGCTTCTTTAATATTTGGATGAGAGTTTTGTTGAATGCTTCTTTACCACATAGTAGATAGTGGGGAACCTCCAATCATACTATGTCTCTAGAATTTGTTGATCTTGGTTGAATACAATACCATTATCAATATAATTTTGTCAAGGCAAACCTTTATATGATATGGTTCTAACAATTGGAGCACATCTTTGATGACCTCTGGTGGGATGCCTCCACACTTGGAAAAAGTGGTATAAGATGAACATGACCCTTGGAAGAGGATCGATGGGACCTACTATGTTACCCAACACTCAAATGTGAGAGGCCAATGAAGATGTAGAATGTTGGGTGGTTGATGTAGGACCACACCTATTACTGATGATCTCTTCTACATTCATGTGATCTGTAATCAAAGTAGTAGTATCCAGTATCTTGATCTTTGCTTTTCTTTGGATCATTGATGCACTCAGATGAATGTACCTACCATGATCTTATGGGCTTTGTGTTTGTCTAACGATACATTTGATCAAATGACTGTCGGTACAAGGTGCCATCCACGAGAGCATAAGAGAGAGCTCTCTACTTCATCTAATGTTCTTGTGATTCTCTTGAGATAGTTTTTCTGTGTTCAAGTAATCTATGAATGGTTTTCTCCAATCCAGCTCCTTGTCTTTATTGGCAATGATAACCTCCCCTTCAAGAGAAAATCTTTCGATGAGTTCAACATCAATAAGGGATAGGACTTATCAATTTTGGATGCTTATTGGAATGGACTCATCTTGAGACATGCAATTCCTTGGAGTTTGGCCAAAGCATCTATGCGTTCTCTCCTCAGGAACTTATGATGGTGACCTCGATTTGGGCCATAACTTCATGGTGTTCATGGCGTAGAAGCTTAGGTTTAGAACATATGTCCCAACAATGGGTTGATGACCAGATCCCATAGATGTTGATGCTTTTGACACACTGTAATAGCTTTCAGTGACAATCAAAGCCTCATACTCAGCTTCATTGTAGGTGCATGGATTGGAGAGATAGTTTGAGAATCTCATCACATTATAGTATGGAGTTAAGAGAACAATTCCTTCCCCTACCTTTTCTGGAAGAGTAGATCATGGTTCTTCTCCTTTTTTGAAAGGAAGCCATACCATCAAAATACATCTCTCAATGGTGAATGCTAATGTCCCTAAGTTCATAATTTGTTCATCGGAGGTCACTAAGTGAGAGTCGGTGAAGTGGGTGTCTTTGAAATCCACTAGTGCATGTCCTTTCCATGGAGGTTCAAATGTAATGTTAAACTGAGAATCATGGACCAACGCTGCCACGATAACATGTCGTATCATGAGATATTGCAGTGGATTGATTCTTGAAATCAAGTTCACCTTATGAGAAAGCATATAATGTCATAGCTTTTGGGATGCAAAGATTAAATGTAGGCAATGTTTCTTAATAGGTGAGTAGTTTGCTTCAGCAATGATCAGACGATGGCTGAGAAAGTAGAGAGTATTCTCCTTCCCTTTGTCGTTAGTTTGGACCAAAAAAGTGCCAAGGAAGTCATCCAATGCATTAGTGTAGAGGATAAGTGCTTGCCCGGGATAGGGACTCCTAGAACTTGTGGCTTCGCTAAATATTATTTGATGTTTTTAAAAGCATGCTGACACTTGTCATCCCACTTGAACTTAGCATCCTTTTTGACAAGTGCTGAAAATGGCTTGCATCTCCCCAAATAGATTGGAGATAAAGCTTCTTAGATACGCCAACCACCCTTGAGTTGAGTTAAACTCTTAGGGGGGTGATATTTCTAAGATGGATTTGATCTTTTTTTGGGTCTATCTCTATTCCCTGTCGGACAACAAACCAAGGAACTTCTTGAAGCTACTCAATGCACACGATTTTGAGTTGTATTATCTTAATCGTTCAAAAACTACTCTCAAGTCAAAGAGATGGTCTTTCTTTTCTTTGCTTTTGACTACTAGATCATCAACCTAGCATTTAACTTGATGATGAATGAATCTTGAAGATCTGATCACTCATTGGTATGTAGCCGGCATTTTAAGGAAAGGCATGACCTTATAACAATAGATCCATTGGGGTTCAAAAGCGGTATTTCTTTCATCCTGAGCCATCTTGATTTGGTTGTAGATGATGACCCATCCATAAAAGAAAATACATGAGATGAGCGATGTCCACCATTAATTCGGTATAGGAAGTAAAATTCATCTTTAGGACATGCCTTATTTAAGTCCAAAATCGATGCATATGTGAATTTGGATATCTTCTTTTCTTAACGGCATGACACTAACTAGGGTATTTTTCTTCCTAATAAAACCAACATCGATTTCTTGACTTTAGAAATGACTGTTGTTTTTCCGCAGTCTAGGAGCTTGCTTGATAGGGTTAGCGTGGTTGCTAGTTTGTGGACTACTACGGGATAATCGACATCTCTTCATAGCTCCATGCAAGCGGTCCTTAAACAGTCAATAATTAACTAAGTCATTGGTTCCTTTTCAGAAGAACGATGTATGTGGGGCGTGGATCTTCTTCTATCCCAAGGTTGATTTCTTTGAGCTTGTCAAAAGTTGAATGGATTTCCTCTTCAATTCTGGAGGTGCATCTTTGATTTGAAGATCATCTAGATTTTTTAAACACACTTCCTCATAAGAGTTAGTGTGGTTTGAGAAGAACTCTGGATGATTGGTGACAACTAAGTAATCATCATCATCAATTGGACCCCTTATCAATCCTAGTCTGGTCTTGATTGTGCATCCTTGCCTTTATTGTTCCATAAATTTCGAAATACTCGACGTGCACGGACCATGTATAAGGAATCAAACCTTTCTTTGCAAGATTATGAACACAAGGAGTACCAATCAAAAGGTAATTCCATTAAATCTTTATATGAATTATTCCTCAAGTTCTACACATGCGACTTGAGGATGATGATCCCAATAGAATCTCTTTGGCTTGACATTCATGGAAGACCTAGGGGACTTCCTTAACTAAAAACTTTTGAGAAAAGTGAGGTTAGAGCTAAAGTTCCCAACTACGCCTAATAGTTTTACATAATAATACATTGTGCTTTGCTAGGAGGCTAATCTTCATCCTTATCGGCTCGTGTCACCTCTAATGAAACCGAGAGGGTTGGTTGGTGTGCTAATCACATGAGACTCATCCCTCTTCGGATTCCAAGTCTATGTGAATGAGTACTCTGAACTAATAACCCCTATTGGTGGTGCCAAAAGGGGTCTCCTTTGGAATTGCCTCTATATGCCTCACTTTTACTTGAGTCAGTCATCCACCCATATGTTCTATATGTTGAACCGAGAGTGGAATGTGCGCTCTACCTCTTCCTTTTGTCCCTTGCTCACTTGTACTTTCTTTTTCTTTTCTTTTTTCCTTTTCTTCTTTTTTCTTTGTATTTGAATTTTGACTAAGTTGAGAAAAGGTGTTTTGATTTTGAGAAAAGGTGGTAGGTACATCCTTATATATCTTGACTCTCTAACTAAAAATGACTTTTCATCTCCTTTGACATGATTCCATCTCTTTGAAACTTGATGCACTGATGAAGGGAGGATGGAATCATCTTGTTCTAGTGTATCCAAGGCCTACCGAGCAAAGTAGTGAATGATATTCAAATCAATTATATAGAACTTGCTTGGTCTTCCAGTCACCTATTTCCAAAGGTAACTATGGAGCCTAAACCTCTCACCTATTCATTGAATCCTCTCAACATCATCCGATCTCCTCGAGCTTAGAGATGTCAATCTTCAAATAGCAAGGGTTTTTGCTCATAATGTTCACCGTGCACATCAACTAAAACCTAGAAAGTCTTAATCTACCCATGTCCATTGTGATGTAGAGGGACGGTTGTGCTCCATGTCCCCTGAAGGTCTTCGGTGAATGTGACTCCGGGCTTCTCTTGAATATAACCTCATCTCAACAATGATCAAGCGAGCTAACCATATTTGGATCAAGAAGGTTGATTAATGATTCCCTCATCTCTTTGGATAAAGGGCATCATATAACTTAGCTGACTTTCTTAGGTGAGCGAGGACATTATAATCAACTCTGGGTTGATCCTCCACAAGCATATCCATGGGTGGAGCATCCTATGGAGGGCCTTCTTGCTCGCTGGTACCAATGATTTATTTACCCTTATCTTGAGGTGCCTTGGGAGGTGAACCTTATCACTCTGAGGTTAACCTGACCTCTTTGATGGTTTAGTGGAAGATTATACATTGTCAGCATACCTATAGCTTCTCCTATGGGACCCTCAGTGAGATGATTCCAAGTCTATCTCAAGAGGTGAACCCATAGTATTTGAAAAGAAAGTCCATTTCTAAATCAAAAAGATGATGATTGGAGTTGTTATAATTATTTAGACTTGAAGAATTTTCTAAAGGAGTAGAATTAGATAACCCATCAGAAGTGACACAGAAGTAATTCAAACTAGCTTTATTTATTTATTTCTTAGATTTAAAAGGAGGTACATAGTAGAAATCTAGTAAAGTAAGTCAAGTGAGGGATTTGATGCCCTCATCCACTGATACAAGATGTCTACTAGAAGAAGAGCTAGCTGAAGTAGTAGCTGCAATGGTGGAATGAGGCTAGACTCGATCGGTGGTTTACTTACTACTTGGCTATCCAGTATGGCTTCTTTACTGACTCCTACTTTCACCAAGTTGTCTTTGGCAACTTGTGAACCTTCTTGATGTTGGAGGTTTGAGCCTCAATAAGGAAAGTTTCTTGATTTTAGAAATAATCTTTTTAGAGGAGATATCCCAACTTCTTTTATTTTGAGAGGATCATGTATCCCAAGGATTACCTAACAGGATGGTTGTTCCTAGATATCTTAGGGATAACTATAGTGCACGACTTGTAGCTATGCTTAAGCTAGTCCTTAAATGTAGAGCAATCCTCCAAAATATGGCTTAGCATGTGGTGGTAGGGGTAAAAGTTAGGATCATTACTCTTGCCCACTTCTGCTTCTAGACTCAGTAGTTGAAAATCGTTTCTTTAAGAGGTTCTTAAAGATTTTCCGACTACCTCTCTCTTAAATGAATAAGTTTGTTAGTTTATCCAAAGAGTAGGTGGATGATAGCTACACGAGGGTGTATGTGTACTTGAGTATGGTTGAGGAGGAGGAGGTGGGCCATGGGCTATGGTGGCAGAAGATGGCTGGCGGTGGTAAAGGTAGATGAAAAGGCTATAGGTTTGAGTCTCTCATCTGATCCAGGCGGTTGCTTCCCCTTGTCCAATCTTGCCACAGCTTCTTATATAGGCTTTGGCTTTTGGCTTTGATGATTGATCTTGAAAAGGCACTATTTGGCCTCTCCTTGTAGGCTAATCACCTTGTTGATTAGCTTCTCAAATGTCTTGGTGTTGAAACCTTTAAGCATGAAGGCAACTGTGCCATGAATATTCTTCAGTAAAATTTTAATAGCATACTGTTCAGACAGCTGTGGTTTGTATTTCATGCTTAAATTATACCATCTAAGGATATAATCATTGAGGGATTCACCGGGGTTTATTGAGCCAACTCACCATAGTTTCTTTCTTGAGCTCGAGCAAAACTCTTAACAAGAGTTGCTCCAACTCAATAAAGTCTTCTTGAATTATTGGGAGTTTAGCATCAATCAAAGGCTATGCTTAAACTACGACAAAGAGATGAACAATAATAATGCATCTACCACCAACATTGCAATAGCTAGCCACGAAGTGCTATATGGCGTGAGTTCGTACCAAAACTTGAGAAGGGCACAAAACCCTTAGGATATTGGATAGTGAATTCCTCTAGGGTCGCCCTTGGATGAACCACCTCAGGCTTGCGCCAACGCTTCTTTCACTTACTGTTCAACCATGAGTATGAGTTTGATATATTTCTCTTATATAGAGGTACTATCCACTACCTTCCTATACAAATAGTACTGCTCTAAGGTGAACTCTTGGGTTGATCCAAGACATGCATAACTCAGTGACGGTCTCCATAATGGTAGGATGTGCTTGAGCTTGATTAGTGCTAGAACTAACAAATCCTCAAGTCTTTTTTCCCATCTATGCTCATCCTTTTTGAGTTGTTGAAGGAGGTGTTGGGTTGAATATCATCTATTAACACCTTCAAACCATGATCAAGGAGATCATGTTAATATGCACCTTACGAGTCTTAAATCATCTTCATTGGGATCAAAGCTAACCTTCTCTTCTCCCTTACCACCCTAGATTTCTTTCTTCTCAATGATCTTGTCTATGATATCATCCAAGGGCGGTCCAAGCGGAAGAAATGTTATATGGTTCTTGAGGACACAGAACTATCTCCTTCTCCCCCTCTTTCTGCTCTCATGATCTTTGAGGTGGTGGTGGTGATGGCATGACTATAATGCTATGTTTTCCACTCCTCTTCATAACTGAAGTAGGAGAGAGGTGGGCCTCACCTCAATTGAAGGCTAGATGGAGAGAGGATCCCTTCAGGGATCACCTGGGGCTTTCTTTTCCCGATGCCTTCATGGCTTTAGATGGAACTATGGAAGATGGAACATGCTGCGATGGCTGTGGTGGAGCGGTGTGGTGAGACAACACCAACTCCTCTCTCTATGGGGCTCTCTTCCCATGATGGGTAGTACCGTCAATAGAATACTATGTCGGTGTGATGATGCAGTAGCACACCAATCGAGAAATCTAGGGAGGCTGCCTCTGTACCTTGCCTCTCTCTTTAACATGTGAGCCCTCTCTCCCTCTCACGATGGATATGCTCACCCGTGAGGAATAATATCATAAATCAAATTGGGTGCGACTCGACCGTAGCCACCACCAGCATAAACTTTGACATACAACCTCCTCCAATCTCACGGTAGGTGCTTCATGATGCAGGTGGTGGTGACACTATAATCCTCTAACATCTTCTCCAGAGGATGGAACTTATTATGTAATCAAAGGAGAAACTACCACAGGTGACTCCTCTACGCAATGTGAGAGACTTCCATCTCCTTGGTATGATGCCACGATCTTGCTTATTATGGCAGTTGGTGGGTGAGCGGTGGAGCAGACCTATCTCAAGGTAGGGAGATCCTAAAGCGGTAGCCTTCCCTTAGAAGAGAGTGTAGCCCATCGGGTAGTAATGGAAACAATTGAATGTACGGGTACTAGAGCTATGGCTATTGTGGGAACCTCCACCATCTTCCTCTTCAGTGAGAGAAATTTAGAATGAAGGCATCTCATGGATGGCGGCTTACCCCGGTCACCACATTCTTGGCGTGGTGAGGTTGCCCCATAAGTGATCTGGCCCCTTGAATCCTTGGCCAAAGTGTATTAGATGAGCAAAATCAATTTGTGGGAGGCTGGCCTGATCCAAGGCCAAATCCATCCCAAAGGGAAAGTGAACACATACTTACGAGAGTCCATTTGCACTTATCTTGAACTTGAGAAAAAAGTGAACTAAATTTTTGGAATTGTTGAAAACAAACTCAAATCAGATTTTTTATCTTGATATTCTATTGACTTTTTGAATTTGATTTAGAATTTGAACCCACACTCAACAATTTGAATATGTTAAGTGGGGCTCTTTGAATTTAGAGAGAGATTTTGAATGAATGAGAAGATTTTGAGTTTAGAATCCACTTTCAACAAATTTGTGTATGTTGAAAATGGGTTCAAATATTTTGAAGAGATTTTTTATGCTTCCATTGGTTCATATTTGAATTTGATTTTTATGTTTGGGGATCCTTTATTTAACAAATTTGAGTATGTTAAAATAGAGGGTCAATTTATTTTGTTTGGGATTACTCATTTAGCAAATTTGGGTATGCTTAAATGAGTTGTTTAAAATAATTTTCTTTTTTTTGCTTGTTTTTCCCATGATGTGAATCATGTGTGAATTTAGAAATGGAATTACTTAGCAAATTTGTGTATGCTAAATAAAACCCAAATATATTTGATTCTTATTTTGATTTTTTTTAAAGAGGATCTTTACTTAGCAAATTTGTGTATGCTAAATAAAATCCAAGTGTGTTTGATTTTGTGTTTTTTTTGGGATCTTTATTTAGAATTTGGGTATAATAAATAAAATTCAAATATTTTTGATTTTGAAAATGGAATTTTTACTTAGCAAACTTGTGTATGCTAAATGAAAGATCCAAATGTGTTTGATTTTGATTTTGTTTTAATTTTTAAAATGGGATCTTTATGTAACAAATTTGTGTATGCTAAATGAAAGACCTACATGTGTTTGGATTTTGATTTTGAAAGAGGGCTTCACTTAGCAAATTTGGGTATGCTAAATAAAAATCCAAATGTTTTTGATTTTTATGTTTTGAATTTTTGAAAATGGGATCTTTACTTAGCAAATTTGTGTATGCTAAATAAAGCCCAAATTTATTATTTTTTTAAAAGGGAGTTTCTATTTAACAAAAATGGTGTGTTAAATAGAATCCAATTTATTTTCAATTTTTTTTTTTGAAAAAGGAAACTCTCATTTGATAAATTTGGGTATGTCAAATGGAATTCAATATATTTTGATTTTATGATTTTTGAGATTTCCATTTAACAAATTTGGGTATGTAAAATGAAGTCAATTATTTTTTATTTTTCAAAGATGAAAATTTTGTGATTATTGCTTTTTCTTGAAAAGAAGGGAATTCCAACTTAACACATGTGGAATGTGTTGAGTGGAATTTCAAATGTGTGATTTTGTTTGAAAATGAAACCTCCATTCAATAAATTTGGATATATTGAATGAAGAGGCTTACTTTCAAATTTGTACTTTTGAAAAGAGAAATTCCAACTTCAAATATATGAGATATATTGAAATAGAATTTCAATTTTATGATATGATTTTATTTGGAAATGAAAACTTCATTCAATAAATTTGGGTATATTGAATGAGGGTGTTCATTTTCAAAAATGTGTTTTTTCAATGATGATTTTGATTTTATTTGGAAATGAAATCTTCATTCAATAAATTTGAGTATATTGAATGAGGATATTCATTTTAAATTTGTGCTTTTTGGAAGATGATTCTTAACTTTTATATTTGAAAATATTTTACATGTAACAATCTTGAAGATTCTTAGATGAGATTGAGTTAAGAAAATTTTTGTTCAAGTATTTTATTATGTGAACTTTTTGGAAAGTGCTTTTGAAAATTGATATTTTATAAAGGATTTATTTTTCTTATTTGTGGAATGAACTTTACCTTACCATAGAAATGGTAAGAAAATTCAACAAAGTTTTTAGTTATTTCTTTTGGTTAAATTTTATTTTCACCTATTGGGGGACCCAACAAGGATTTTAAGGCCTACATGGAGTGAGGTCCTAAAACCTAAAGGATGTTTGCTACCTTAGCTTAAGAATGAAATGAGCTAAGTGCCAATAGAAATAAAGGATAGTCTCAGACTCATGAAATACAAATCCACTATCGATACTCATAGTTAACGATCATTTACCAAAGATGGAGTGAGGAACCATCCCCAATGGAGTCGCCAAAAAAAATCTATGGTGAATTTATTTTTCGTTGAATGCAAAAATATGTATTGTTGGGATATTACGTAGATCCATAGATGTACTCATTAGGGTGATTGGGTGTGACATTGAGGAATGATGTACTATCTCGAGAGACAGAAGTCACCATCCTATAATGGACCTAATCATCTAATAAGGACTCCTAAGGACGATGGGTCTTTGAATGTACTAGAGATCTTTCCCCTACTTTACATGGAAAAGTAAAGTAAGGTTTATTTAAACTGGGTTCATTAAGTTCCCCATGGAGGTTAGCCACATAATTAATTACATATTAAGGAATAAGATTCCTTAAGAATAGTCTTGATTAAGGTAAATGATCATTATCTCCAAAGATTTAAAAGATAAAATTATCAATAAATTGGTTATTTTTAGAAAATCAAGTGGGATTGATTAAGAGGGGAGAGTTATTATTGAAAAGAGAGATGAGTAGGGGATGCTCACGATGCTAGAAAACTTAGTGAGCATCCCAAACTATCATATGATTGGGCTTTATATTTTTGATATTTGAAGAAGATTATGTGTTTGAGTTGAATTTTCATTAGAAATCTAGGGCTTACATTTCCACAATACAAGATCGTGAAAATGCCTAAAAGGTGATGATTTATGCTTGTGGCCTGTGAAGGAAAATAATAAATTTGGATCCTAAATCTAAAGAGCTTTGGCGAGGGCCAAAACACGACCTAAATCTAAGGAAAAAAATGGGTATATGATTTATCTCCACAAGAGAGGATAAACCACCCGACTGTTGGACTTACAACAACCTGGGGTTGGCTGCCAACTAACTCCTATGATTTTAAATACATTTAGGCAAGTCTTATGCTTTGCAAGATGGCTAGTTGTTTATTTAAGAAGAGACTAAGTCCTTAAACCACTCCCTAAGAGACTAGATCATGAAGGGCATGAATAATGACTTAAATTTAATGCAAATTTTGTTTAGTTTTATTTTGATTTTTGGATATTTGTATTTGACACAGGCTATGGGATTTCATATGCCCAATGCAAGAGAAATTGGTTATGGGCCAAAATCAGAAAGAAGGAGGTGTGTTTCCACCATGGCTCTCAAAGGTTAAGCCATTTTCTCAGGTGGAAGCAGCAAGAGTGAAGCAATATGATTTATGCATGATGTGAGACATACAACATCCAACTAAGGGGTTGCTAAATCTTTTATTATCTTGGTTTATGTCCTAGGATTTAGGTGAGGTTATGAGTTATCTAATTTTAATTTTTAGTTGATTAATTGGATATAAAATTTATTTGTCCCTAAGAGTCTGATCGCATCCAGGAAAATCATGCCATCTTAATTAGGCAATCATAAACAAAACATCAATTAATTTATAAAATTAATGTAAAATAATAAGAGGCCAATGTGATCTTGATTCTTCATTTTCTTCATTTCTTTATTCTTTCCTTTCTTCATTTTTTCTTCATTTCTTCTACATCAATCATGTTATGGGGGTCTTGATTCTTCATTTCTTCCTTTCTTCATTTTTTCTTCATTTCTTTCTTTCTTTCTTTCTTTCTTTGACTTGATGTAGTTTGATCTAAGGCTTCACATGGTATATAAAAGATAGTCTTATAACCAATGTTCACGTTAATTACCCCATAACATTCACTCCAAATTTTAATTAAAAAATTTACATAAAAAAAGAAAAGATAAATCTAACTAAACTAAATAGTGATTATACTACACAACCAAGGTTATATGAATAATTTGGACTTAGCACCCACACATGGGTAACCAAGTCCATGTCCTAACAGGTTATGCTTAGGGGTATAAGCAACCTGCACAACAAAAGCATTTATATTTTTTATTACAGTTCCCCTTAAGCACAACCCCCTATAGAAAATATGATTAGGCTAAGATCGCCCCATCGTACAGATTACGCACATACACCCTAATAATACTGACCTCATTTTTAGGTTGAGTTCTCAACCCCTCAATCTTAGACATAGGATCCCTCTTAGGCTTTAAGAGATCCTTAGTCTTAAGACACATCTAGTGGTTGTGGACTAATAAAGACTTAGAAAGTTAGCCATAGGAATAAGTCATGCCTTAGGGGTGCTAGAAAATGATAAATAGCTTGAACCACATTCCTTACTTCTTTCCTTCAAGTCAAACTCCAATCAAACAACATCAAACTAAATCAATTCCAGCCTAATTGATTTTCTCCAAACTTAAATCAATGCCACATGATTGAAATCCATGATTGAAATTCTTAATTCAAAATATTTCCAAAGTCCTTAATTTCCCTCTTAAGGACTTAGCCTAAATCATCTTCAAATCAACTCAAACTCATAAAATTTTCTCACAAATCACTTATATTCTCATTTATATTCACATATATAAATGAAATATAAATTCAAACCAATCAAGCTAAATTCAAAATTAAAATTCCAAATTCAAAATCCTTCTTAAGTCTTTAATTCCCTCTTAAGGACTTTGCCTAAATCAAATCTAAATAAATTCAAATTCATGAAATATCCTCATAACTCATTTATATTCTCATTTATATTCACATATATAAATGAAATATAAATTCAAATCAATCAAACTAGATCCAAAATTTAAATTCAAATCACAAATCCTTCCTAAGTCCTTAATTCCCTCTTAAGGACTTAGCCTAAATCATCTTCATCTCACTTCAAATTATTGAAATTTTCTCATAACCCATTTACATTATATGGTGAAAATATTCCTGCCTCCATCTATCCTTTTTGAAGAGGATAAATGAAAACAAAAATATTATACACCTGTTGCTTGGGATAACACGTAGATCCGTAGATGTGCTTATTCGAGTGATTGGGTACGTCATTAAAGAATAGTGTATTATCTCGAGAGATAGAAATCGCTACCCTTTAATGGACCTAATCACCTCAATAAGGACTCCTAAAGACAATGGGTCTACATATGTAGATTCTTCCCTACTTTACATGGAAAAGTAAAGCGGGGTTTATTTTAACAGGTTCGTTAAGTTCCCTCAGAGGCAAGCATAGTTAATTATATCCAATGGGATCCTTAGAATACTCTCAATTAAGGTAAATGATCATTGTCTTCAAAGATTTCAATAGGAAAGGACTATCAATCGATTGGTTCATTTTTGAAGATCAAATGGGATGGATCAAAGAGAGGGAGTTATTATCGAAGCCAAAAAGGAAGATAAGTAGGAGATGCCCATGATGCTAGAAAACTTAGCGAGCATCTCAAATTATCCCATGGTTGGGTTTTACATTTTCCAAATTGATTTAGTTTGTTTTGAGTTGAATTTTTCATTAGAAATTTATGACTTATGATTCTATAACACAAGATTAAGAAAATGCCTAAGAGGTGAGGATTTAAGCTTATGGCTCACAAAGTGAAGAAACAACCTCAGAACCTAAATCTAGAGAGCTTTGGCGAGGGCCAAAAACACAACCTAAATCTAAAGAGAAAATGGGTATTTGGTTTGCCTCCATAATAGAGGACAAACCACCCCACTTGGACTTACAATGTGGGGTGCCAACTAACTCCTCCTATGATTTTAAATTCATGTAGGCAAGTCATATGCTTTTACAAGATAGCTGGGCTGTTTATTTATTTTAAAAAGAGACTAAGTCCTCAAACTCACTCCCTAAAGAGACTTGATCATGTAAGGACATGATTCAAATGACCTAAATCTAATGCAATTAGATTTATTTTATTTTATTTTTGGACAATTATTTTTACTCGGGATAATAGGATTCATATGCCATGAGAAATAAAGTTATTCACCAAAATCGATGAGAAGGGGAGGTGTGTTTCCACCATGGCTCTCAAAGGTCAAGCCAAGTTTCTCACGGCAAGGTGGAAGCCCTCAATCAGAGTGAAATAAGATATTTGCATGATATTGTAAAGAAATACTCATCCAGCTAAGGGTTGCTAATTCTTTTATCTTGATTTTAAAACTAAGCTTTAGGTGAGGTTATGAGTTATTTATTTTTTTATTTTTGAGTTGTTAAGTTTGGTAAATGATTTATTTTTTCCCAAGAGCCAAATCATCAGATACATAAAGTAAGGAAGAAACTAGGAAAAGATGCCACTTAATGCACAAGCTAATAAATCATCAATCAATTTATAAAGCTAATCACAAGAATAAGAGTCATTGTGGTGTGACCACAAAACTTGAAAATAAATTGGGTAGAGCTCTCCCTTATACAAGATTACAAATGAATTAAATACAATTGTGAATTCATTGTTATGGGGTCTTCAAGTTTAATTTCTTCATTATTCTTTTCTTCTTTCTTCTTTGGTTCCTTTTTTTGGATGGTTGGAAGGAGGATGCTCCAAAGGCTTCACATAGTGCATAAGATAGGATCTTATGAACAATGCTCATCCTAATCCCCATAACAAACATTCTAAAATCCTAATTGCAAAGTTTACATGAAAAGGAAAAGTGAATCTAGCTAACATTTGCAAAATAAAGGTTAGTTAAATAAACCACCAAATCCCAAGCATGTATAATGGACTTTTCACCCCACACATGGGTGACTAAGTCCACTTGGCTAATTAGATTATGCTTAGGGATTTAAGCACCTGCACAGAAAAAGCATTTATATATTTTATTTTTATTAATATAAGCATAATCCCTAAAAAATGGTTAGACTAAGATCATACCATTCATTCTATGCACATACATCCTAACATCCTAAAATATATATCACAAAATAAGCAAGCATCAAACCATGCCCACATCCTAAAGCTAGAAGTGGTGACTTAGCCTAATGTGTGTGCTTTGGAGGTTTGTGTGGTATGCTTAGCTATGGCTTTAAGTTAGAATTTTCTAAGTGTGAAGCATGTTTAGAGGAGGGTTTTCATTTAAGTAATTTAATTATTTTGGGGTTGATTTTTTATTTCATTTTTGATTAGGTTCAAGTGAATCTACAATTAATTACTAAGTTATAAGAGAGGAAAAGAGAGAACTTCTCTTTCCTTCCTAACTAAGAATTTCTAAGTAGATTCAAATTTTAGTTTTGTTTAGTGAATGTTTTGATTAATATTTTAATTAATCCTAAGTTTAGATGAACTCTAAACAAACTTCAAAAGAAAGGCATTTCAAGATTAAATAAAATGAACTAAATTCACAAAACATACATCACTTCATTTCTTTCCCAACGTGTATAAAATGCATATGAATAAATCCTAAGAATATCTATACATACAAATGAGAATGTTTAACACACTTTATGATGCATGCTAACTAATTCATTTAAGGAAATTTGGAAGTTTATGATGCATGATTTTCAGTAAGTAGAAAAGGGATTTCTTATCCAATTTTCACATGCACACATGAAAGTAAGAAAGGAATAAGTGAGTACAATGCCATTGTTAACCATAGGTTTAAGGTATAAGACCTACTTAGGGATACTTAAAGCCTCGCAACCTCAGGGTTGTCCAGATTAATATACCACTTTTCTTAAATACAAACATGTGTACAAAAGAAATGAATGGAACAGAAAGAATACATAAATTTGTATTAGTTGATTCATTTTGTTTATGCAATTTATATGTGCAAGCATAGGTATCCTTCTTAAGTGATAGTATAGGAATGAATAGGATATGGAATTAGGAAAGTGTTAGGTTCTTTTCAAATGAACCATACATCTTACTAAATCCTATTCAAAACTATACTAAAAGAGAAGAGAAGGAAAACTTTTACTAAGCACATCCTTATATCTTACTCACATGCAAGCTTATAATTAAAATATAAGTAACACACTTTCAGTTTTGATAATTGGTTCATATATTTTGAAAATAATTTGAATTTAATAGTGATAATAGCCACTCATATTTTCACTTTATCCAACACATGAAAATTTGACATAAAGTAAATATTTTTATTTTAAATTTAAATTTTGAAAAGTATGGATGCATGAAACCACATGATATACATATTTAGCATGTTGGGGGAAAGAAATAAATCTTTGAAAGCATGTAAACACATTCACTTTAATTAAATTCTAAAGACAATCTTATGAAATAAGAAAGCTTAAAGTAAATCAAAGTTTATTTAAGATGATTTTTGTTTGATTTAGAATATGATTGAATTTTGAAAATGTGGATTGAGTTTGCTATTCTAACCCATTCACATGTGTTTGACATTTTTTTTATTTAATTTTATATGATTAGATCCATTTTAGATTTTGGTTAGGTTAAAGTATGAATTAAGCATGTTAATTAACCCTTACCTACATAACCTTAGCATAGTTAACTAAATAATTATGAGCCAATGTGATGACATAAAACATCACAAGGAATTTAAACTTACAATGCAACTAGGAAAAAAAGGGCCTAATGCAATTTGGCTCATGATTAATGGTTAATTAAGCTAAGGGGTTTAACTTAAGTAATTTGAAAACACCCCTCATACATGTGAGTTGAGTTTTGATTTCTTAATTGAACTTAGGCTCTCAAACACCTAAGCATCTACCCAAAGTAGATTAAGTTCTAGAAGGTTTTAGAATTTTTTAAAATTAATTAAGAGAGTAATTAATGAATTTTAATTAGAGGATTAAGGAAAAAAAAAGGGAGTTTAGGGAATAGCTTGGGGAAATACCCCAAAATTATTCCCTAAAGCCTCTTTTCATTGGATCAAACCTTAATCAACTTCAATAAGATTAAAACACTAATCAAACCCTTAATTAATTATATTAAAGAGTAATTAGGAAATGCATTTGCAATTTCCTCAATTAAGCCTTCAATAAATCTTAAAAAAAATTAGGGGAGGCAGAAGTCATCCCCCAAAACATACCCAAGAAGTTTGGGATTAATTAGAAAATTAATTAAGGAGTAATTAGCAAATTAAGATTTCTATTAAAACCCAAAATCAAAGAAGAATAAAATTCAAAATACATTAAAACCATTTTTAGAATATTCTAGATTGAATTATCTTTCACTAGAAATTTACCTCATATTTTTTATTTTTATTTAGGAGATATGAATTTTTAAAGAAGAGGATTAATTAATTAAACCTAATTAAATCCCTTAATCCCATAGCTCATTGCGATGAGTCTACTTAAATGTGCATCGCTTTGCCACTTAAATGTCACATCATGGTGGCGTATGATGATTTGATGCTATTGATCAAGGATCGAGCGGAGAATCACCCCATGATTTCAAAAGGATAAAAGGATTTTTAAAATGTGCATTTTATCTCGACCATCCATCCAAAATGCTCGGATGGATGGCCAGGATTATCCCTATTCTTCCCTGAGGATTAATGGAGACTGTCCATGATCCAAGCCTTGATTGAGCTCAGATTAGGATGAAATTTTGCACACACCATCATACACTAATGGCAATCCTATCCAACAGTTGAATTTTCATGCCATGACACTTTCTTTCACAAAAGACCAACACCATTTAAGTCTAGTGGTCGAAAAATGGCACACCTCACCGGCACTTGATTCCCTTGGAGGAGCTTCATCTGGTTGAGATGAAGCTGTGGTGAGAAAGCTCTTGAGGTTATGGGTCTCATGGACCAACACCTCCTTCTCCTTTGTGGCTTTGATTGAATTGAACTTCTCCTTGCCTTGGGAACTTGAGGGGAGCTTGGAAAGCTCAATTGTCCTGAGGAGTGTGCAAAGGCAATTGAATTGGGTAGTGTGGAAGAAGTTGAAGATTCAATGGAGCTATTTTATCTTGAATAAAATTGAGAATGATTTCAAATCCCTCTTAAAAATCTTAAGATTGCTCTTTGATGGCTCCTAACACTCTCTAGCACTCAATCGATAATGGAAATATGTCAATTGAATTGAATTAGGGGAGAGTATATCTCCCCCTATGGCAATCGGATGGTCAAAGCATGGTTTGCCATTTTGATCTAATTGTCCATATAGAAAGGGTTGTTTGGGCTGTTTGAAGTTGGCACATGGTCAGTTTGAGCTTAGGAGTGGATTAGTAACCTCCCATGTGCTTCAAATCAAGTGGAGGGAGGTTTTCAAATTGGCCAATTTGAGCTATGAGGTCGGTTTTTGCCTTGGGTCCATTTGGGCTGACCCAAACCCATTGGGTTTGGGTGCACCACCCTCCATAGGTTCACTTGACCTATTAGGAAGGTATCAAGTTGATATGAAGAGGCTTGACCAAATTCCCCATGGATTGACAAAATTTGTTCTATGGCCTAGGGTAGAATGGTCATTTGGCTAATTTTTAAAATTTGAATATGTTGGGTATGTTGAAAAAATAGGTTTGGCCAAGTTTCATTAGATTTGGAGTTCATTTGATATGGTTTGGCTCATGTTGACCCATTTAGGTCAAAATGGGTCAACTTGGGTCAAGTTGACCAATTAGTCAAATTGGGTCAAACCAAGGGTTGGGTCAAGTTCATATGACCATTTGAAATATTTTGGTGGCTTTGGTTTGATTCAATTTGGTTTAGTTTTGAGTTTGGTTCATATGACTTCATTTAGGTCAAATGGGTCAAGTTGACCAATTTGACCCATTTGACCTATTTGAGCTAGGTCATGGGTAGGTTTAGGTTTGGTTAGTCATATGAAGTGGATTGGTATCTTTGTTTCCAATTTTTTAAGTTTGAATTTGGCTCAACATGACCCTTTAGGTCAAGTTGGGTCAATTGGGCTAGGGGTCTAGTTGGCCAATTGAGGCTTTAGTCAAGTTCAACAAGTGATTTGGAATGAACTTGACCCATTGGTTTCAATCAATTTGGCTTAGATCAAGTTTTGACACATTTTGACTTTTAGGTCAAGTTGGGTCAACTTGGGTCAAGTGGCCAATTGGGCTAGGTTAGGCTCAAATGTTGACTTGGTCAAGTTCAAACATTGGTCATGAATGAACTTAGATCAATGGTTTCAATCAATTTGGCCTATGGTGGATTTTGGCTATATTGAGTTTCATTTTGGCTAAGTGTTGACTTGGTCAACCCTTAGGTTTGACTTGGTTTGACCTAATTTGATTGATTGATCATCTCATGATGATTGTTGATTATGATGCGAGGCATAGATGAGTTTGATCCAATCCAATTTGATTAGGATTAGAATTTGGCTCATAAGGGTACTTTAGGTCACTTTGGGTCAAGTGAGCCTAAATGGGTCAAATGGCTTGGTCAAAGCTTGATTTGAGTTTGATTGAACTTGTATATGGACTTATGATTGAAATATAAATCATTTTGCAAGTGGTTTGAAGTCAAATGGGTTTTGAATCATTTGACAATTTCATATTCAAAGAAAGAATATGAAGGGATTTGGGGTTTGATTTTTGGATCGGATTCTGAATAAGTGATTGAAGTTTGTATTTATATTTGAATTCATTATTGTAGGGTTGACTGAATCATGAAGGAAAATCAAGAGTTTGGCGTGATTTGAAATTGATTTTGGCTAAGTTCAATATTGACTTGAAAGGCTTAGGTTGGATTTTGAGTGGGTTTGAGTTTGATTTTTGGAATTGGTTTGTTTGAATTTATATTTCATTTATATATGTGAATATAAATGAGAATATAAATGGATCATGAGAAAATTTCAAGGATTTGAAGTGATTTGATCATGATCTAGACTAAGTCTTTTAAGAGAGAATTCAAAGGACTTAGGAAATTTTTGGAGTTTGGAGCTTGAATTTTGGAATTAGATTTGATTGATTTATATTTATAGTTCATTTATATATGTGAATATAAATGAGAATATAAATAAGTTTTGAGAAAATCCCATGACTTTGAATTGGTTTGATCATGATTTTTGCTAAGTCCTTAAAAGAAGGTTAAGGACATAAGAAGGATTTGGACTTAGGAATTTCATTCATGGGTTTCAATCATGGGTTTCAATTATGGATTTCAATCTTGGATTTTAATCATGGATTTCAATCACATGGAGTTGATTTGAGTTTGGAGAAAATAAAATAAGATTGATTTGGGGTTTTACTTGAAGGAAAAAATTGAAATGGTTCAAGTTTAGGAAAATTTTCCTAACACCCCAGGCATGATATTCTATGGCTAACACTTCTAAGTCTCTATTGAGTGTCCACCTAATCACTAGATGTGTCTTAAGACTAAGGAACTCTTAAAGTCTAAGAGAAGTCCATGTAAGATGGATTGAGAGCTCATTCTAAAAATGAGATCAATATATTCTCATTTATATTCACATATATAAATGAAATTTAAATTCAAACAACCAAAACCAACTCCAAAAATTAATCTCAAATTCAATCAAAATCCAACCTAAGACTTTCAAGTCAAAAGGTCCTGAGCTTAGCCAAATCAACTTCAAATATAGCCAAACTCTTGATTTTTCTTTATGATTCAATCATTCCTTTAATCATGATTCCAAATATAAATATAAACTTCAATCACTTAACCAAAACTCAATTCAAAAATCAAGCCAAAATCCATTTCATGTCCACCCTTTGAGCTTGAAATTATCAAATGGATCAAATCCCATTGGACTTCAAACCACTTGCAAATGAATTTATATTTCAATCATAAGTCCATATTGAGTTCAATCAAACTCAAATCAAGCTTTGACCAAGCCATTTGACCCACTTAGGCTCACTTGAACCAAAGTGACCTAAAGTATCATTATGAGCCAAATTCTAATCCTAACTAATTTTGATTGAATCAAACTCATCTATGCCTCTCATCATGATCAACAATCATCATAAGATGATTAATCACTCAAGTTAATTCAAACAAGTCAAACTAAGGGTTGAGTCACCAAAAAATGAAACCCAACATAGCCAAAATCCACCATAGGCCAAATTGATTGAAACCATTGATCTAAGTTAATTCATGATCAATGTTTGAACTTGATAAGTCAACATTTGAGCCACCTAGCAATTGGCCACTTGACCCAAGTTGACCCAACTTGACCTAAAAGTCAAAATGTGTCAAAACTTGATCTAAGCCAAATTGATTGAAACCAATGGGTCAAGTTCATTCCAAAATGTTGACTTGACCAAACTCAATTTCTAACTAGACCAACCATTGATAGAACCCAACTTGACCAAGGGTCATATTGAGCCAAATTCAAACTTAACCTAAATTGATTGGAAATAAAGATACCAATCCCTTTTGACACCAAACCTAAACTACCCATGACCTAGCTCAAATAGGTCAAATGAGTCAAATTGGTGAACTTGACCCAATTGACCTAAATGAAATCATATGAACCAAATTCAAGCCTAAACCAAATTGATTCAAACCAAAGGCATCAAAACATTTCAAATGGTCATATGAACCAATTTGACCATTTGGTGAACTTGACCCAAGTTGACCCATTTTGATTTAAATGGGTCAACATGAGCCAAATCACATCAAACTAACTCCAAATTTAATGAAACTTGGCCAAACCTATTTCTCATACAACAACCCAAATTCAAAAAATCATCCAAATGACCATTTTACCCTAGGCCATAGATAAATTTTGATCAAATCCATGGAGAATTTGGTCAATTCCTCTTCATACCTCTTACTCTCCTCTAATAGTGAACCCAGTGATTGGTGCACCCAATGGGTGGTGGACCCACCATATGGCCAAATTGAGCATGGCAGTGGCCACATGGAAAACCTCTTCCCACTAGTGATGCATAACCCAATGTTGTGGTCACCTCCACCATATGGCCAAACTAAACACATGAAGTGGCCATGGAAAACCTCTTCCACTTGTTCAAAGCATGGACTCCACTAATCCAAAGCCAAATGAACTCAAGGACAGCCTAAATAGCTTAACAAACCCTCTTTCAGCTCAATTGGATCAAAATGGCTCTCTCTTCTCATTGCCAGGGGAGATATACTCCCTAATTCATTTGAATCTTCACTCATTGTTGATTTAGTAAGGAGGTGATAGCCATTTTCAAGTGATCCTAAGCTCTAGGAGATTGAATTGACCATTCTTGATTTTCCTTAGTGAAAATAAGGGAGCTCCATTGATTTCTCAACTTCTCACACTCAAAATTCAACCAATTTCCTTTTGCACTCCATCGGAGAACCAATGAGCTTAGCTCTCTTCCAAGTTCAAGGCAGGGAGATCACTTCAATCAAAAGCGAGCTCAGGATTGGTCCATAGAGCTATCCACTCAACCTCGATCTAAAACTTTCACCAAGCTTCATCTCAACCAGACAAAGCTTCTCCAAATCGAGTGATCGATGAGGTATGCCATTTTCTGACCATTAAACTCAATGTGGTGTGGAGCTTTGTGAAAGAAATTTTAATGGCATGAAGTTTCAACCATTGGATGTGTTCACCATTAGGTCTAGATGGTGTGTGTAAACTTTCATCTCAATCTGAGCTCAATCGAGCTCAAATCATGGCCTTAAACATGGACGGCCTCCATGGATCACAAGCAATGGTAGGGACGGATCTATGGTCGTCCATCCACACATTTTGGATGGATGTCTGAGATTAAATCACATTTTATAATTCATTTTATCCCCTCTAAATGCCTTCTTTAATCTCAATCGTCCGATCCTAGATCGGACGGCTGAGGCAAAAGCGCATAGCACCATCATCTTGATGATCGATATTTAAGTAGCCACTTTGAAGCGCATGTAAAGTGCGGCTTGTTGTCATGTAGATTAGGATTAGAATTAATTAAGGTTTAAATAATTCCTAATTAATTACCTAAACTTCTAAAATTCATATCTCAACATAGAAAGATAAAAAAAATGAAATAAATTGTATTAGAAAGATAATTGAACATAGAATATTTTAAAAGTGATTTTTATTAATTTTAAACATCTCTTTTCTTTGAATTTAGATTTTATCAGAAATCTTATTTTACTAATTTCTCCCTAATTAATCAACTGATTAATCTTAAACTTCTTGAGTGTATTTTGGGGGATGAGTTCTGTCTGCCCTAATTTTCTTGGGATTTATTGGTCGCTTAATTGGGAAAATTTCTAATTCATTTCCTAATTACCCTCTCAATATAATTAAGGATAATTAAGGGTTTGATTAGTGGTTTAATCCTTTGAGTTGATTAGGTCTATTTGTGAATAAGGGATTTATAAAATAATTTTGGGGCATTTCTCCCCAAGCTATTCCTTAACCCCTTTCTTTCTTAATCCTCTCTCTTAATTAAGGGTTAATTCACTAATTACCTCTTAATTAATTTCTTAAAAATTTAAAACTTTCCAAAACTCAATTAATCTACTTTGGTAGATGCTTAGTGTTCAAGAGCCTAAGTTCAATTGAAATCAAAATTCAACTCATATGTGAGGGTTTTTTTTTGAAATTACTTAAGTTAAACCCTTAGCTTAATTAATCATTAATCATGAGCCAAATTGCATTAGGCCCTTTATTCCTAGTGCATTGCAATTTAAATTCCTTGTGAGGTTTTGTGTCATCTCATTGGCTCATAATTATTTGATTAACTATGTTAAGGTGGTGTAGGTAAGGGATAACATTTAATTCATATCTTAACTTAATCAAAGTATAAAATAAATCTAATCATGTAAAATTTAAAAATGTCAAACACATGTGAAATGGGTTTGTGAATGACTCAACTCACATTTTCAAAATTGAATCAAATTCAAATCAAAAAAATCATATTAAATAAACTTTGATTTATTTTAAGCTTTCTTATTTCATAAGATTGTCTTTAGGAAGTAATTAAAGTGAATGTGTTTACATGTTTTAATTGCTTTAGTTCTTTCCCAATATGCTAAGCATGTATGTCATATGATTTCATGCATCCATGCTTTTCAAAAAACAAATTTAAAATAAAAATCTTTCCTTTATGTCAAATTGCATGTGTTGGCTAAAGTAAGAATATGAGTGGCTATTATCACTATTAAATTCAAATTATTTTAAAAATACATAAATCAATTATCAAAAATTGAAAGTATGTTACTTATATCTTACTTATGAGTTTTTCATGTGAGTAAAATATAAGATGTGCTTAGTGTAGGTTTCCTTCTCTCTTTTAGTATAGTTTGAATAGGATTTGGCAAAGTGTATGGTTCATTTGAAAGAACCTAATACTTGCCTAATTCCATATCCTATTCATTCCTACACTATCACTTAAGAAGGATATCTATGCTTGTGCATATAAATTGCATAAACAAAAATAAACCAACCAACACAAATTTTTGCATTTGTTCTCTTCCATTCATTTCTTTTGTACATATGCTTGTATTTAAGGAAAGTGGTATATTAGTCTAGACAACCCTAGGGTTGCAAAGCTTTAAGTATCTCTAGGTAGGGCTTGTACCTTACTCCCCTAGTTAACAATGGCGTCGTACTCACCTATGCCTTCAATACATTCATGTGTGCATGTGAAAATTGGATAAGAAACCCCTTTGCTACTTAATGAAAATCATGCATCATAAACATCTAAATTTTCTTAAATAAATTATTTAGCAAGCATTATAAAGTGTGCTGAAAATTCCCATTTATATGTATAGATATGTTTAAGACTTATTCATATGCGTGTTATACATGTTGGGAAAGAAATGAAGAGATGTATATTTTGTGAATTTAGTTCATTTTACTTAATCTTAAAATGCCTTTATTTTTGAATAGGTTTGTTTAGAGTTTATCTAAACTTAGGATTAATTAAAACACTTAATTAAAACATTCACTAAGTAAAACTAAAAATGTGAATCCACTTTAGAAATTACTTAGGTTACAGAAGAAAAGAGGAGTTCTCTTCTCTTTCCCTCTCTTTATAACTTAGTAATTAATAATAGGATTCACTTGAACCCAATCAAAACACAATTTAAAATCAAGTTTAAAAAATTAAATCACATAAATGAAACCCTCCTCTAAGTTGAACATTCTTAACACTTAGAAAATTATAACTTAAATCCATAGCTAAGCATACCACACAAACTTCTAAAGCACACACATTAGGCTAAGTCACCACTTTTAACTTTAGGTTAGGACGGTGCATGGTTTGATGTTTGCTTTTTTATGGATTATGTTTTAGTCTGGATGTTAGGATGTATGTGCGTAGAATGAATGGTAGGGTGATCTAAGGGGATTTTTTGTAAGGGGTGTTATAATAAATAAAAATATAAATGCTTTTTTCTATGTAGGTGCTTATACCCCTAAGCATAATATAATAGGCTAGGTGGACTTAGTCACCCACATGTGGGGTGATGAGTCCAATATACATGCTTGGGATTTTGTGTGGTTTGTTTAGATAATCTCTATTTTGCAGGAGTTAGCTAGATTTACTTTTCCTTTTCATGTAATATTTGCAATTAGGATTTTGGAATGATTGTTATGGGGATTAGGATGAGCATTGATCATAAGATCTCATCTTATGTACCATGTGAAGCCTTCAGAGCATTCGCCTTCCAACCATCCAAAGGAAGGAACTAAAGAAGAAAGAAGAAAAAGAAGAAGAAAGATGGGAAGAAGAATGAAGACCCCCAAAACAATGAGTTCCTTATTAATTGTATTTAATTCATTTGTAATCCGGGTTATATAAGGGTAGAGCTTGGCAACCCAATTTATTTTCGGGTTTGTGTGGTGGTACCCGACCACATTGGCTTTTTATTTTTTTTTGTGATTAGCTATTTAAATTGATTGATGATTTGTTTAGCTTGTGCATTAAGTGACACCCTTTTCCTAGTTTCTTCCATGCTTTATGTATGGGATGGATGTGGATTAGGCTCTTAGGGAAAAATAAATCTTTTACCAAATTTAACAATTCAAAGCTAAAAATAAAGAACTCATAACTTCACTTAAAGCTTAGGCTAAAAAAATCTTGATAAAAGAATTAGCAACCCCTTAGCTGGATGAGTATTTTTTTTACAACATCATGCACAAATGCATATTATATTTACTCTTGATTAGAGGGCTTCCACTTTTTCCAAAGAAACTTGGCTTGGCCTTTGAGAACCATGGTGGATACACACCTCCTCCCCTCTCATTCATTTTGGTCAATAATCTCATTTCTCATGCATTAGGCATATGAATCTACTAGCTGAGTCAAAATAATTGTCCAAAATTAAAAAAATATAATTTAAATTGCATTAGATTTAGGTCATTTGAAGCATACCCTTACATGATCTAGTCTCTTTAGGGAGTGAGTTTAAGGACTTAGTCTTTCTAAATAAATAACACTAGCTATCTTGCATAAAGCATTTGACTTACATGAATTTAAAATCATAGGAGGAGTTGGCCACCCCAGGCAGTTGTAAGTCCAAACAATCGAGTGGTTTGTCCTCTCTTGTGGAGGCAAACCAAATACCCATTTTCTCCTTAGATTTAAGTTTTACTTGGCCCTCAAAGCTCCCTAGATTTAGGTTAGAGGTTGCTTCTCCCTTTGTGGGTCATAAGCATAAATCCTCACCTCTTAGGCATTTCATAATCTTGTGTTATGGAATCATAAGTAAATTTCTAATGAAAAATTCAACTCAAATAAATTAAATCAATTTCAAAATGTAAAGCCCAATCATAGGATATTTTGAGATGCTTTACTAGGTTTCCTAGCATCGGTCATCTCACTTATCTTCTTTCGATAAAATTTCCTCTTTGATCAATCCCATTTGATCTTCCAAAATAAACTAATTGATCGATAGTCCTACCTATTGAAATCTTTGGAGACATCAATCATTTGCCTTAATCGAGAGTATTTCTAAGGGATCTCATTCCTTAGAATGTACTTAACTATGGGGGCTTGCCTCTATAGGGAACTTAACGAACCTGATTTAAAATAAACCTTGCTTTACTTTTTCATATAAAGTAGGGAAGAATCTACATATACCCCATTGTCCTTAGGAGTCCTTGTTGTTGAGGTGATTAGGTCCATTGTAGGGTGGTGACTTCATCTTTAGAGATAGTACACTCTCCTCAATGTCCTCATCCTCAATAAGAACATTCTATCATGGTGTCAAAATGCATAAAAAGAGAAGTAGATGTATATCTCCATCTTAATTTTATCCCGCATAGAGTGAAGATGGATGTACATATCTTATTCTATAAAAAGAAAATTACTAAAAATTTCACCACAGATTTTTTTAACGACTCCGTTGGGGATGGTCCTTCTCTCCATCTTTGATAAATGATCGTTGTCTTCAAGTATTGATAGTAGGTTTGTACTTTGGTATGAATCTGAGACTATCTTTCATTCCGTTGGAACTTAGCTTATTTCATCCTTAAGTTCAGCTAGCCAACATCTTTAGGTTTTACGACCTCACCCCGTTTTGGTCTTAAAACTGCTATTGGGTTTTCCAATGGGTAAAAATAAAAAGAAAACATTTAAAGATATCCTCCTTATCATTTTTATGATAAGGAAAGGTTCATTCTAAAATAATAAAAACAAAATAAATTTTTCATAAAAAATCTTGCTTTACACAAAGCACTCTTTCAAAAAATTGCACATAATAAAATATTTTCCATAAAATTTTCTTAAATCACCCTCATTTAACAATTCTCATAATTGTTATATGTAGGAATCTTAAAAAATAAAATTAATAATATTTTCTAAAAGCACAAATGAACATCTTCCTTGAATTCATTTTGATGAAGATTTCATTTTCAAAAATAAAATAAACAATCATCTTCCCAAAAATCAAGATCAAAATTAAAAATAAAACTTTCAAAAATCACACATGAACCTTTCCATTCAATGCACTCACACCTATTGAATGGAGATTTCATTTAAAAAGAACAAAACTAAAATTTTCAAATGCACATATGAACATCTTCATTCAATATACCCTAATTTATTGAATGAATATTTTATTCCCAAATAAAAATAACATCATTTGGAAATCCCACTTAAACATATCCCATATATGATTAAGTTGGTTTTTCCTCAATCAAAAAGTAGTAATAACACACAAAACAAAAATTTTACATTTTGCAAAAACTAAATTGACTTCCATTCCTACATACCCAAATTTGTTGAATGAAATTCTTCTTTTCAAAAAAATCAAAACTTAACAATCATATTTTCAAAATTTAAAACACATTTGGAACTTCATTTAGCATACTCCAATTTGCTAAGTGAAGTCTCCAAATTCAAAACCTAAAATGTTTAAACACATTTGGAACTTCATTTAGCATACTCAAATTTTCTAAGTGAAGTCTCCAAATTCAAAACCAAAAAATAAATTTTTTTCAAATACATTTGGAACTTCATTTAGCATACTCAAATTTGCTAAGTGAAGTCTCTGAATTCAAAATCAAAAATTTTCAAATAAATTTTGAACTTCATTTAGCATACTCAAATTTTCTAAGTGAAGTATCCAAATTAAAAAAAAAAATTTTCAAACACATTTGGAACTTCATTTAGCACACTCAAATTTGCTAAGTGAAGTCTCCAAATTCAAAACCAAAAATTTTCAAGCACTTTTGGAACATCACTATTTAGCATACCATATTTCCCAAAGAAAAGTTTTCATTTTTTTAAATCAAAACCAAATACATAAAATTTTTAAACACATCTTTTGGAATTTCATTTAGCATACTCAAATTTGCTAAGTGAAATTTCCATTTCACAAAATTAAGTGAAACTTCATCTTTAGCATATATTTGCTAAAGTGAAATCCACTTTCAATCAAAAATAAATCAAAACAAAAGAAACACATTAGGATATCCTTAGCATACCCAAATTTGCTAAGGATCCTACTTTTCCAAAAATCAAAATCAAAATAAATGAAACACTTTAGGATTTTCTTAGCATACTCAAAGTTGCTAAGAATCCTATTTTCAAAAATATTTTAAACAAAAATAAAACACACTTGGGTTCCTCACTTAACATACCTAAATTTGCTAAGTGGGAATTCCAATTTTCAAAATCAATAATAATTTACAAAAAAGAAATAGTTATTTTCAAACACTTCACTTAGCATACCTAAATTCATTAAATAAGTAAAATTCCAAAATACCAAATCAAAAACAAAATCAATTGACCCTTACTTTAACATACCCAAATTTGTTAAAGGAAAGGGTCCTCAAATCAAAATCTAATTTCAAACATGAACCTATGGAAGCATCCTTTTAAAAATATTTGAATCCACTTTTCAACATACCCAAATTTGTTGAAGTTGGATTCATATTCAAAATTCCTCTTTCTAATCAAATTTCTAAATCTTCTCTAATCCATTTGAACCCCACTTAACACTTCCAAGATGTTGATGTGGGTTCAAATTTTCAAATTCAAATTAATCAACAATAGAAATGATCCAAGCTCATTTCTATATTGCTCTTAGCATCGACCACATTCTGATTCTGATTCATTTTTTAGTTTTGGTTGATTAGAAATGGCAGGCTCATAGAAGTTTGTGTTCACTTTCCCTCATGACATGGACTTGGCCTTGGATGGCCTTCCCATGGATCACACCTTATCCTTTTGAGGATTTGAGGAGTGAAGATCACTAAGGCACTCCCCTCTGTCAGATATGGTGGCCGGGCGAGCCGGTCATCAAGATCAATTTACCTTCATATTTTGATATCTCTTCATTAAAGTGGAAAGCAGTGGTAGTCCCACCGGTTTAGCATTGGCATTCTTATGGTTTCCGTCTTTGCCCTAGTAAGGGCTAGCACCCAATATTTGGCACCCTCTAAGGGTAAGGCTCCTTTGATTCTAGAGATTGCCTCCCCAGCCTTTGAGGTTGGGTCTAGTTCTTAATCTACTCATACTACCCAGACATAAAGGAGAAATAAAAATTGCATGATTGCATCATACAGATTGATAGGAGATGGAGGCCTACGGATGAGTGAAGAGGTACCACTTTACTCCCTGGTTACAACAAACTCATCCATCTCTCTGGGTCAGAGAGGATGCTGAGGATATCGCACTTCACCTCCAGTGGTTCAACAGTTCAATGGCGGGAGGTTATGCCTCAATCATCTGCTAGGTTGGCGAGCTTACAGATGTTAAGTCAGCTCAATTTGATTTGAGATCTATCATACATGTGGGAAAAATTTCTAGGAGAGGGCTATAGGCCCATACATTTGTTCATATTACCGGAGAGGATGGAGGTTTGAATGGCTCACTTCGTTAATTTTCCAGCTTGGTACACTACCCATGTTGACCATACAGATAGCATCCTACTTATTGGGACCAGTCATCACAGGATGATAGCTCCTGTTCATAGAGAGTTGATGGTGTCTCCACCACACCCACTTTCTCATCACGTTCATGTCACCATCTCTCAGTTCCATCAAGGCCATGAAGGCCATATGGGAGAAGCATACCCATTGGTGATCTACGATCAATCCCCATCATCTGCGCCTACTGTGCAGGTGAGCTCTCTGCGACCTTTATCCTAGTGGTGCGGAGGAATGGCGACCAGTATAGTGGTCCCTTCACCAACTCCAGTTCATGACATGGAGATGGTAGCATATTGGGAGTAGATGATATACAGACCATGATAGTGAAACCTCCTAGGAATGTCACCCCTTTCAAAGTTAGTGAGAGTGTGTCTCTTCAGTGAGTACAGTCTCATAGATTGACTCTAGCAAGAGGTTTGGTATCTCTCAATAATGATCACACCGGTCAAAATCATTTTTTTTTCAGATTGATCATTCTCTGATGAAGATAGTAGCACATTATATTCAGAAGAAGGAGATTTATGGGGTATGATTGGTCGATGAGGGAGAAGGTAGCTTGATCCCAATGAAGATGATTTATTGGGAGACTCGGTAGGTCATGGTAGATACTAATCCCTCCTTGAGTAGCGAGCCATGGAAGGTGATGAGGTTGATCGAAGAAACCACCAATCAGCCAACACCTCTCATATTAAAGCGAAAAGATGAAGCAGATAGATGGATGATAGAGGACTTGTTAGCAATAGTTTGTACTTAAAATAAGCCCCAGTTCATCCTATCGATATTAGTCTGGAGTTAGTGCATGTCTTGGGACCAAGACCTTACCTCCAGTTAAGGAAGGTAGCACTAGCATGTATAGGAAGGTAGTGGAAAGTACCTCCTTACAGAAGACAGACATCAGATCCATGGTTGAGCAGCAAGTGAAGGAAGCATTGGCTCAAGCTCAGGGAGGATCATCGATTCCAAAGGGTAGACCTACCCAGAGGAATTCGATTCAATCCAATATCCCAAAGGTTTCGTGCCACCTTCCTTCAAAAGCTTTGATGGCGTGAAACCAAGCGGCATATTGTACACTTGAGCTATTGTTGCAATATGTGGCGGTGAGCTTTTACGCCTCTTCATGGTAGCTAGCAGGATTGCTTTTGATTGGTATGCTGAACTTCCCAACTATTTAGCAAAGACATTTGCTGAGTTGGAGCAACTCTTTATCAAGAAATTTGTTGGAGCTTAGCAAAAGGTTATTATATATGATCTCATTATAGCACAACAACACCCAAGTGAGTCCTTTGTTGATTATATTCTTGATGGCATAAAGTATGAAATCTGAATATAGCCATTTGAGCATGCCATTGAGATTCTTTAAAGAATATCCATGGGCCTTCATGCTTAAGGGCTTCATTATCAAAATATTTGAGAAGCTAATTAACAAGGTGACTAGTCTACAAGGAGAGGCAAAACAGTTACCTTTTCAAGACTAGTTGCCCAAAGCACAACCACAGAAGGTCTATGAGAAGAAATTGGGAGTGGTGACAGTGGTAGATAAGGGGAAGCAACTAGCCAGAGATCAGTCCGAGAGACCATGACCTCAACAGTCTTCTCTTCCACCTCCTTTACCACCATTGAGGCAGCCCTACCTCTAGCCTCCATGGCTAGCCACCACCTCCTCACCATCAGTGACACTCATACCCCCGCGGTAGCTATGGTCCACCTACTCTTTTAGATAAGTTTAACAAACCTTATTCATTTAAGAGGGATCAGGAAGATCTTTAAGAATCTCTTAAAGAAGCTTTTTTTCAGAGCCTAGAGACCCAGGAGGAAGTAGGCAAAAGTCATGATCCTAACTTTTGCCCCTACCATATGTTGGGCCATGTTTTGGAGGATTGCTTCATATTTAAGGATTGCTTAACATGGCTTCAAGATGGTCTAGTTATCCTAAAGGAATACGTTATGGAACAACCATCCAGTTCCATTAGGGTAATCCTTGGGGATACGTGTGATCCTTCCAAAACTAAAGAAGGTTGGGATATCTCTTTATCCAAAACCTCTAAAAAGATCATCCAGAAGATCAAAAAACTTTCCTTGCAGGTGCCTGAGTTAGCTCAAACCTCCAACATCAAGGAAGGTTTGCAAGTTGCCAGTGCCAACTTCGAGAAAGGGGAGCTTCGGCGGCGGCTATGTCGGCCGGGATAGCCCAATAGGGCAACCATTATCGAGTCCAACCTCCAGCCTATAGTTGCAGCTTCCATGTTGGTGACTTCCTCTACTTCAGCTAGTTCTTCTTCTTCTTCTACTCATAGAACTCTTGTATCGACAGATAAGGGTATCAAATCCCTTACACTCACTTTACTTGATTTCTACTTTGTACCAATTAAATCCAAGAAATTGAAGAATAAAAGCTAGAATTACATACATGTCACTTTTGATGGGTTGTCTACTTATTCTTAATGATAACTCTTCAAGTCAAAATAACTATAACAATTCCAATCTTTCCTCTCGATTGAGTTGGACTTTCCTACTCTGAACTATGGGTTCACCTCTTGAGATAGACTTGGAATCATCCAATTGAGGGTCCCATAGGAGAAGCGTAGGTGATGATGTGTGAGAACCTTCCATTACCACAAGAGATCCAAGTCAACCTCCTAGTGGCAAGGTTCTACCTCCTAGCACCTCAAGATAGAGAAACAAGTCATTATAGAGGATCAAGAAGCCCCTCCATGGATGCTCCACCCTTGGATATGCTTGTGGAGGATCAGTCAAGGTGGACTACAATATCCTCTCTCATAAGAAAGTTGCCATCTAAGCTAAGCATATATGATGCCCTTTCTTATCCAAAGAGATGAGAATCATTAATCAAGGCTCTCCTTGATCACGAGATATGCTTAGCTTAGATGATATAGGTGAGGAGGCACATTACAAAAAGAATCAGGGATCACTTTCAGATGAAGACCTTCTTGGGGACTTGGAGCACAATCCCCTACATCACGTTGACATGGACAGGTTTAGACTTGCCAGAGTTCTCATGGATCTAGGTGCATCGATGAACATTATGAGTCTAAAGACCCTTGCCTATTTGAGGATTGACATCTCCACACTCGAGATCGGATGATGTTGAGAGGATTCAATGAACAAGGAGTGCTTTAGGTTCATAGTGTTACCTTTGGAGATGGTGATGGAAAGGAAGTCAAGTTTTATCATTGATTTCAATACTTCATTCATTACTTTGCTCGGTAGGCCTTGGATACATCAAAAGATAATTCCATCCTCCCTCCATCGATTATCAAGTTGAAATAAGGATTGAATACCATGTCAATGGAGATGAAAAGCCATTTTAGTTAGAGGTTGAGATTTATAAGATCGACCTACTATCTTCCTCAAAAACCCTTTCTCATGAACTTGGACAAAACTCAAATTCAAAAGAAAAAGAAAATGAAGAAAAGGCAAAAGAAAAGAAAAGAAAATAAAATCCAAGTGAACAAGAAAGGGGTGAAGAAGAAATAGATCGCATCACATTCCACCCGTTCATTCCATCATATGGACATGTGGGTAGGATGACTCAACCTCCACTAGGCAAAGGCAGAGGCAGAAATAGAGGAAGCTCAGAGGTGGAAGACCCCTAGTTGGCCATCAACCAACAGAGGTCTTATCACATTTCATAGGAGTACCCCTACTATTCACATAGACTTGGAATCCAGCTCAGAGGATGAGTTTAATGTGATTAGTATATCAACCCTCTCAGGGTTCCATTGGAGGTGACTTTGATCCGATAGAGATGAAGACCAGCCTCAAACAGTAAAAATTTGAATGTTTATGTGACTATTAGGCATTTGGGAACCTTAGCTCTAACCTCACTTACATCTCAAAGTTGAAGGTTTAGTAGTTAAGGAAGTCCCTAAGTCTTCCGGTGAATGAAGAGAGAAGGGATCATCATCCTCAAGTCTTGAAGTTGATGTAGAACTTGAGGAGGATCATTTAAAGAATTAATGGAATTACCATTTGACTTTTACTTTGCCTTGTTCATAATCTTAGATAAAGGTTTAGTTCCTCATACATGGTCCATGCAGTCGAGTACTTTGAAAAGCTATGGAATAAGTGGAAGCACAATCAAGATAGGACTTGGTGATGGGTATGATGATGATTACTACTTGAACCAATCATTTGGAGTTTGATAGGTTCTTTTCACAACATCAACTCTTATGAGAATGTGTGTTTAGAAACCTCATATGATCTAAATCAAAGAGGCACCACAAAATTTGAAGGAGATTCATTCAATAATTGGAAAGCTTAAAGAAATCAACCTCATGATAGAAGAAAATCCACACTCGACGTACATCAGTTCATTGCTGAATGAAGAAGAAACCAATGACTTAGTTAGGCTATTGGCTGAGTTTAAAGACTACTTCATGGAGTTATGAAGAGATGCACGGATTATCTCTTGGCGTAGTAGTCCAGCTAGTAGATCTAATGCTACCCTATCAAGCAAGCTCCTAGATGCATCGATTAGAAATTGAACAATTCATTTCAAGTCAAGAAATTGATCGATGATGGTTTCATCGGGAAGAAAATATCTACACGGTTGTAGTGTCATCTAGTTAAGAAGAAGAATGGCCAAATTTGCATATGCATCAATTTTAGGGACTTAAACAAGGCATGTCCAGGATGAGTTTCCTCTTCCTACGAGAATTAATGGTGGACATCCTCATCTCATGCAGTTCTCTTTCATGGATGGGTCATCATACAACCAAATCAAGATGTCTCCGAAGATGAAAAAACTTTTCAAACCCGATCAATCTTCTATTATAGGTCATGCCTTTTGGCCTTAAAATCTGGTGCTACATACCGCCATGACTCATCTTCAATGAACTCATCCATCATTAGTGTTATGTTGATGATCTAGTAGTCAAGAGAGAAAAGGAAGACCATCTCTTTGACTTGAGAGTAGTTTTCAAATGGTTAAGATAATATAACCTCAAAATGAATCCCCTGAAGTGTGCATTCGGAGTAGCTTCAGGAAAATTTCTTGGGTTTGTTGTTCACGAGGAATAGAAATAGATCTAAAAGATCAAAGCTATCTTAGAAATGCCACCTCTAAGAGTTTAACTCAACTTCAGATCCTTCGGATGGGCGTATCTAAGATGCTTTATTTCCAACCTATCGGGAGATGCAAGCCATTCTAGCACTTGTCAAAAGGATGCCAAGTTCAAGTGGGATGACAAGTGCATGCCTTTGAAGACATCAAGTATTTGGTGAAGCCAGCTCTAGTAGCCCTATCCGGGTAGGCCACTCATTATTTACACTCATTGGATGACTCTCTGGCTGTTGGCCCAAGCCAATGATGAAGGGAAGAGAATGCTCTCTACTACCTCCATCATCTATTCTTCTGCAAACTATCCACCTATTGAGAACATTGTTACTAGCTTTGATCTTTGCTTCCCAAAGCTATGATTATATGCTTTCTCATAAGGTGAACTTGATCTCAGAACAAATCCGGTATCTCATGACATGATGCTATCCAAATGTTGGCATGATGGTCCATGATTCTCTCAGTTTGATATCACATTTCATACCCCTCATGATAAAAGGACAAGCACTAGTAGATTTCTTAGCGACACACCCACTTCTGATTCTCTCCTTAGTGATGATCTCCCGATGAACAAATCATGAACTTAGGGAGGCGACAACCAGATGGGAGATGTATTTTGATGGTGCAACTTCTTTTTTATAAAGGGGAAGCACCATGATCTACTCTTTAGGAAAGGGGAAGGAATAGTTCTCTAACTAACCATGATATGATGTGAGATTCTCATACTATCTTTCCAACCTGCACCAACAATGAAGCAGTATGAGGCTTTGATTGCGGTAGAGTTAGCCATCACTATCAATGTCAAGAGCATCAACATCTTTGGGGATTCTCATTGGTCATCAACCGGTCGAGTCCTACAAGGTTCTCAAACCCAAGCTTCATCATTACCACAAGTATACCATGAAGCTATTGGCCCAAATTCTAGAAGTCACCATCTACAAGATTCTCTAAGTAGAGAACATAGTAATAGATGCTTTGGCCAAACTTTCCAAAGAATTGACATGTCCGGAAGATGAGTCCATTTCAATAAGGGTCCAAAATAGACAAGTATTATCCCTTATTAATGCTGAACTCATCAAGATACTTTCTCTTGAAGGGGAGGTTCACTTGCCAAAATGAATAAGGAGCTAAATTAGAGCAACTGTTCATAGATTAGTTGAACACCAGCAAACTACCTTAAAAAAAGTCACAAGTCCATAAGGTGAAACAAAGAGCTACCGATCCTTTGAAAAAATATGATTATGCTATTTAGACAAACACGAAGCCCGTGGCATTGTAATCGAGGTACATTCAAGTCTATGTGGAGCACATCAATTCGGTCTGAAGATGAAGATGAAGATCAAGAGACTAGGATACTTCTAGCCGATGATTGCATGGATGTAGCTAGGAGATGCCATCGATGTCATGTACGGTGTGGTCCTCCACCAACCACCCAACATTCTACACCTACATTGGCCTCATGGCCATTCAGTGTTGGGGTATGACATTGTGGGTCGATCGATCCTCCTTCTTTCGTTTAGTATATTTTCATCTTCAATCTCATTCAAGTCATGGTCATCTTAGGCGACTACTTTTCCAAGTGCAATCTTCGAGAGGTCATAGCTTCAGATGTACTTATTTTCAATATATATATAGGTTTGGGTGCCTGATGAATTATATCGATAATGGTACTACATTCAAAAGCATGAAGATCATAGCCGTAGAAGATACATATAGATTGGAGATACTCCACCATCTACCCAGAAAAATGGCTTAGTAGAAGCATTCAACAAAACTCTCAACCAGATACTAAAGAAGACTCTTGATGACAACAAATAATAGTGGAACGAGCTCTTGGTTGAAGCCTTGTGGGCCTACCGCACCACATACCAAACTCTAACTAAGCCTACTCCATTTTCCTTAGTGTATGGGTTCAAAGCTATTCTTCCTTTAGAAGTTCAACACCCATCACTAAGGATAGCATTTGGTAGCAAGATCACTACAAAGTAGAATGCAAAATTATGGTTAGAAGAGCTCGAAGGTTTGGAGGTGAGTCTCCTACGGGCGTGCCAGAACCTCGAGTTGTACAAGGCCAAAATGATTCAAGCTCAACAAGCTGTGCGTAGGTCTTTCAGTAGGAGAACTTGTGTTAGTCCTAAGGAGACCAATTTTTGTCAGTCAAAAGATGGGAGGCAAGTTTGAACCCACTTGGGAAGGCCCGAAAAGGCCTACCAAGGAGGATCTTATCAGCTCATTGATTGTAAAGGGGAACACCTGATGCTTCTAATTAATGGGCTCTATCTAAAAAAAATATTACTCATGAAATAAATCATGTTTGAAAAATAATTCTATCAATAAATAAAAATCTGATTCCATTTCATCAAAATCTTCTCTTCTTTCAAGCATTGTTTGCTTATCTTGAATCACCATGATGTGTTTAGGGTAGGTGTAAGAGTCCCCGGTGGCATCCTCTCTTTCACAACACAAACACAATCTCTTGCTATTAGAATAGGTGTAAGAAGAAGAGAGGCATCCTATTTTGATTAGCACAGCTAAGTTTAGTGTAAGAGAACCCAAGTGACATCTTTTCTTAGTGGGAATCCTGTTTTCCATCCATGGAACCACTTCATCCAAATCCCCTAGCGTGTTTAAGGTAGGTTTAAGATTCCCCTAGAGGCATACTATTCTCTTTTAACACATGGATAAAAATAAACACATCTTTTATCTCGAGCTATTTTGATGTGGGAGCAAGCCCCTGTGGCACTCACTCATTAGCTGTTCAAGGTAGGGTCTACATACTACCTCGCTAGTATGTCACCCAAGTGGTCACTTGTTGGAGGATGTGAGTCCCCGCGCTTTCTTCCTAACTTGACCATAGCAAATCAACAAGCACCTTCTTAGTATGGTAGACTTCACTGCATAGTCAGTAAGCTACCTCATGTTGATTTTATTTAAGAAGATGTGAGTCCCCGTGCTTTCTTCTTAAACTAATCATCATGATATAACTAGGTCAAGTATATTTGAGGTTTGATATAAGTCCCAGTGGCATTCACTTCTAGTCGAATATACGTTAAGATAGACTATCCAATCGGTTCACTATAGAGGATGTGAGTCCTTGAGTTTTCTTCTTATGCTAGTTGTTGCAAATTGACGGGCACCTTAGGTTGGTTGATGTTCGCTATGCTGACAGCGACTCACCCAGTGGATACACCACTCTTGGCAGATATGAGTCCCCATGCTTTCTCCTTGAGTTGGCCACCAAAGACCTATTTGATATATGACTAGCCATGTCATCTTCTCCAAGGTTTCGGATTAAGCCCTTAGCAGCTCCATCCCCTGCGGGCACTCTATTTGGATCATGTCCTTTGCGATCCCATTTAGTCGCTACTCAAGTTACTCTTGGATTAGACAGTCCCCCTTTCCTATTACCACCCTTATGGTTGGAGAATTTGTGGATCTTGATTCTCCCTTGGTTTAGTAAATCGAGATAGGTCTAGGGTATAAGCTCCTTCTTAGTTTGATCCCTCACAAACTAAGGGTCCATAAACAAACTAAAATAAATAAAATTAATTTGCTTGTAGGATTAGAATTCAAGCCCCAAAGGGCCCCTTTTCCCAGCGGGCATCCTATCTTTAGGCGTGTCGGTAACTCCCTATTGGAATTTCGACTACACAGTTGAGATAAATCCCAAGTTGATAATCACTCTATAGTCATCCTTAGGTTGGGTTCAATTTTTTTTAAGCGGGTTACCATCAGTCATTCTGCTTTGGAAGATGTAAGACTATGATGCATTCTTTCTAGCATGATTATTACAAATCGATGGGAAGCCCTAGGTCGGGTTCGATTTGTTGCCCAAAGTAATCGATCACCCCATGGGTCTTATGTAGTGGAAGATGTGTGTCCCCAAGCTTTCTTTCCTTTAATTGATCATTGCAAACTGAAATGCACTCCTTTGGTCAGATAGTTCTCCCATCGGCTGGGAAGCTACTCCATTTGGTTCAGTAAATTTGAGATAGGCCTAAGCTGATATAACCTTCTCAATATGATCTATCGCAAACCAACGAAATCAATCAAAACAAATATAAAAATGAAATCAATCTTTGACTATCTTTGAGTTGATCTAAGTCCCCCAACAACATTTACTCAATAGTCAGCCCTAGGTTGGGTTCAATTTATTTCCTCACTAATAGATTACCCTAGCAACTGGTCCCTACTTTGGAGGATGTAAGTCTATGATGCTTTCTTCTTAGTATAATTATTGCATACCAAAAGGCATCCCTTTGGTTGGCTAGTCCTACTATGTGTTTAGTAGACTACCCCATTAGATTGATAAATCTGAATTAGGTCTAGGTCTCTATGGCTCCTACTCAGTGTAGTCCATTGCAAACCAACAAGGTCCATCTCAAAAAAATCCAAATCTAAAAATTGAAACAAATTCAACCCTCTCCCCTAGCAAGATTTAATCGAACAAATCAAATCAATTTCTCCCTAGCTAGACTCAAATAAAATCAAACCTCTCATCCCCTTGTGGATGATTTGAACCTATTTCCCTAGCAGAAGGTTTACATACTCTATCCCTAGTGGATTACTCCTTCCCTCTCTTATGTCCTTGACATAAGTAGATCCACATTACACTAAGCTCTGGATTCCTTCTACACCTCAGGTTAGGAGTAGATTGTCTATGTTAGTGCTTGTGATCATTTGGTGTTGTTGATTACTTCGGTCAACACCAATATGTGTGGTGTTCCTTGTCAGTCACACGGCACCTATCGGGCTCCCTTAGTTGACCTCATTTTTAGGATGAGTTCTCAACCCCTCCATCTTAGAGATAGGACCCCTCTTAGACTTTAAGATATCCTTAGTCTTAGGACACATCTAGTGGTTAGGTGGACACTCAACCTAGCCCTAGAGACTTAGAAGAGCTAGCCATAGGAATAAATCATGCCTTAGGGGTGTTAGAAAAATATGCCTATCCTATAGCTTGAACCACATTCCTTACTTCTTTCATTCAAGTCAAACTCCAAATTAAATAAGCATCAAACCTAAATCAATTCTAGCCTAACTGATTTTCTCCAAACTTAAATCAATGCCACATGATTGAAATCCATGATTGAAAACCATGATTGAAATTCCTAGTTCAAAATATTTTTTAAGTCCTTAATTTCCCTCTCAAGGACTTAGCCTAAATCATCTTCAAATCAACTCAAACTTAGAAAATTTTCTCACAACTCATTCATATTCTCATTTATATTCACATATATAAATGAAATATAAATTCAAATCAATCAAACTAAATCTAAAATTTAAATTCCAAATTCAAAATCCTTCTTAAGTCTTTAATTCCCTCTTAAGAACTTCACTTAAATCAAATCTAAATCAACTCAAATTCATGAAATTTTCTCATAACTCATTTATATTCACATATATAAATGAAATATAAATTCAAATCAATCAAACTAGATCCAAAATTCAAGTTCAAATCACAAATCCTTCCTAAATCCTTAATTCCCTCTTAAGGACTAACCCTAAATCATCTTCAAATCATTTCAAATTCATGAAATTTTCTCACAACCCATTTATATTCTCATTTATATTCACATATATAAATGAAATATAAATTCAAACAACTCCAAAAATCAATCTCAAATTCAGTCAAAATCCAACCTAACCCTTTCAAGTTAAATTCTTGAGCTTAGCAAAATCAACTTCAAATCAAGCCAAACTCTTGATTTTTCTTCATGATTCAATCAATCCTTCAATCATGAATCCAAATTCAAATACAAACTTCAATCACTTAACCAAAACTCAATTCAAAATCAAAAAATTCATTTCATGTCCACCCTTTGAACTTGAAATGTCAAATGGATCAAAACCCATTTGACTTCAAACCACTTACAAATGGATTTATAATTCAATCATAAGTCCATATGTGAGTTCATTCAAACTCAAATCAAGCTTTGGCCAAGCCATTTGACCCACTTAGGCTCACTTGACCCAAAGTGACTTAAAGTATCCTTATAAGTCAAATTCTAATCCTAACTAAATTGGATTAAATCAAACTCATCTATGCCTCTCATCTTGATAAACAATCATCATGAGATTATCAATCACTCAAATTGGGTCAACCCATCTCAAACCTAAGGTTTGACCAAGTCAACACTTAGCTAAAATGAAACCCAACATAGCCAATCCACCTTAGGTCAAATTGATTGAAACCATTAATCTAAGTTCATTCATGATCAATGTTTGAACTTGATCAAGTCAACATTTGAGCCTAACCTAGCCCAATTGGCCACTTGACCCAAGTTGACCTAACTTGACGTAAAAAGTCAAAATATGTCAAAACTATATCTAAGCCAAATTGATTGAAACTAATAGGTCAAGTTCATTCCAAAATGATTGTTGAACTTGACCAAACTCCTAATTAGCTAACTAGACCCAACCAAGCCCAATTGATCATGAACCCAACTTGACCTAAAGGGTCATATTGAGCCAAATTCAAACTTAACCAAAATTGATTGGAAACAAAGATATCATTCCCTTGCATATGACCAACCAAACCTAAACCTACCCATGACCTAGCTCAAATAGGTCAAATGGGTCAAATTGGTCAACTTAACCCATTTGAACTAAATGAACTCATATGAACCAAATTCAAACCTAAATCAAATTGAATCAAACCAAAACCATCAAAACATTTGAAATGGTCATATGAACTTGACCCAACCTTTGGTTTGACCCAATTTGATCATTTGGTCAACTTGATCCAAGTTGACCCATTTTAACCTAAATGGGACATCATGAGCCAAATCACATCAAACCAACTCCAAATTCAATGAAACTTTTCCAAACCTATTTCCTCAACATACCCAACATATCCAAATTCAAAAATCATCCAAATGACCATTTTACTCCTAGGCCATAGAATAAATTTTGATCAAATCCATGGGGAATTTGGTCAATTCCTCATCATACCTACTTGATACTCTCCTAGTAGATCAAGTGAACCCTAGTGAGGGTGGTGCACCCAACCTAATGGGTTTGGGTTAGTGGAACTCGAACATATGGCCAAACCGAGCACATGGCTTGAAATGGCCACATGACAAACCTCTTACCACTTATTTTAAGCACATGGCTACTCCACTAATCGACTTCCTAGCCTAAAGTGAAATCAAAGGTGTCTAAATGACCTAACAAACCAAATACCTAAGCTCAATTGGATCAAAATGGCTCCTCCCTTCTTGGTCGTCCGATTGCCAAAGGGTACTCCCCCTAATTCATTTGAATTTTCACTTTCTCATTGTTGATTGAGTAAGGGAGAGTGATAGGAGAAATTTTCAAGTGATCCTAAGCTCTCTAGAGGGAGATTTAATTAGCCATTTCTTGATTTTCCTTAAGTGAAAATAGGGGAGCTCAACTAATTTCTCAACTTCTACTACACTCAAATTCAACCAAATCCCTTTGCACACTCCATGAGAGAACCCAATCGAGCTTACTTAAGCTCTCTTCCAAGTTCTAAAGGCAAGGGAAGATCCGCTTCAATAAAAACTGAGCTCATTAGGAGGAGGAGTTGGTCCATAGAGCTATCCACTCAAGGTCAAGAGCTAAAACTTTAACCAAAGCTTCATCTCAACCAGACAAAGCTTCTCCAAGGAAATCAAGCATCGGTGATCACCTCTAGCAAGGTATGCCATTTTTCAACCATTAAACTCAATGTGGTGTGGAGCTTTATGAAAGAAATTGTAATGGCATGAAGTTTCAACCATTGGATGTGTTTGCCATTAGGTCTAGATGGTGTGTGTAAAATTTCATCTCAATCCAGGTTATAGAAAGAAGAAAGAAGAGAATAAGAATGAAGAAATGAAGCTTGAAGACCCCCATAATAATGAGTTCCTTGCTTAATTATATTTAATTCACTTATAATCTGGGTTTTATAAGGGTAGAGCTCGGATACCCAATTTATTTTTGGGTTTGTGCGGTGGTACCCGACCATAATGGCCTCTTATTCTTTTATGATTAGCTTTATAAATTGATTAATGACTTGTTTAGCTTTTGCATTAAGTGGCATCCTTTTCCTAGTTTCTTCCTTGCTTTATGTATGGCCTAAATGTGAATTAGGCTCTTAGGGAAAAATAAATCTTTTACCAAATTTAACAATTCAAAGCTAAAAAACAAAGAACTCATAACTTCACCTAAAGCTTAGGCTAAGAAATTCAAGATAAAAGAATTAGCAACCCCTTAGCTGGATGAGTATTTCTTTTACAACATCATGCACAAATGCATATTATTTTCACTCTTGATTGGAGGCTTCGCCTTTGCCAGAGAAACTTGGCTTGACCTTTGAGAGCCATGGTGAAAACACACCTCCTCCCCTCTCACTTATGTTGGCCAATAATCTCATTTCTCATGCATTAAGCATATGAATCCTACTAGCCCGAGTTAGAATAATTGTCAAAAAAAAATATAATCTGAATTGCATTAGATTTAGGTCATTTGAAGCATACCCTTACATTATCTAGTCTCTTTAGTTTAAGGACTTAGTCTCTTTCTAAGCAAATAACAACCTAGCTATCTTGCATAAAGCATATGACTTACATGAATTTAAAATTGTAGGAGAGTTAGTTGGCCCACCCCAAGGTTGTAAGTCCAACAGTGGTTTGTCCTTTATTGTGGAGGAAAACCAAATACCCATTTTTGCCTTAAATTTAGGTTTTTCTTTCGGCCCTCGCTAAAGCTCCCTAGATTTAAGTTTTGAGGTTGTTTCTCCCCTTTGTCGGTCATAAACATAAGTCCTCGCCTCTTAGGTATTTCCATAATCTTGTGTTATTGGAGTATTAAACACTAAATTTCTAATGAAAAATTCAACTCAAACAAATTAAATCAATTTCAAAAATGTAAAGGCCAATCATAGGATAATTTGAGATGCTCGTTAGGTTTCCTAGCTTCCTGGGCATCATCTACTTATCTTCCTTTAGCTTCGATAATAATTCTCCCTCTTTGATCAATCCCATTTGATCTTTCAAAATAAACTAATCGTTTGATATTCCTACATATTGAAATGTTTGGAGACATTGATCATTTACCTTAATTGAGAGTATTTCAAAAGGATCACATTCCTTAGAATGTAATTAACTATGAGGGCTTGCCCCTATAGAGAACTTAACAAACCCAGTTTAAAATAAACCCTGCTTTACTTTTTCTTGTAAAGTAGGGGAAGAATCTCTGGTACATATGCAGACCTATTACCCTTAGTAGTGAATATTTTATTATGTGTTTTAATTTATCCTAAGTTTATATTTTTTTCTAAATAGTCCTATTTAATAAGAATGACATCTTAGGATTAGTTAGGGTGGATTACTACCAAATGACACATACCCATTTATTTTTTTTCCCACCATATATACCATGCATATGAATAATCCAAAGCATACCTATACATGCAATGCAAGTTTTAGCACACTTTGATGATGAATGCTAAGAGATATGATTTGAAAATTTGGATATTCCATGAATGCATGTCTTTATTATGTAAAAAAGAGGGATTATTAATCCATTAACATAATGCACATTCATATGTATAAAAGACATAAGTGAGTATGATGCCATTATTCTCTACACAAGGTGCGTAAGGTATAAGAACTACTTAGAGCTACTTAAAGCCTCACAACCCCGGGATGTCTAGACTAATATACCACTTTTCATAAATATATGTAAATGTACAAAAAGAATCAAATGGATAAAGAATCATGCAAACAATTTTTGTTTGATTTGGTTGTATAATTTACATGTGTAAATGTGCAAATCCTTCTTAAGTCATAACATAGAAAAACATAGGAATAGATTTAAGCAAGTGTTGTGTTCTTTTCAAATGAACTATACACTTTGCAAATCCAATTCAAATCCATGTTAAGAGAAGAGAAGAAAACAACATAAAATACATCTTATGCTATAATCACATGCAATCTCATAAGTACTTATAAGTAGCATCACTTCATTCATAATGTTTAATTTATAGGTTTTGGAAATAAATTTTGGTTTATAATAGCCACTCATATTATTAATTTTAGCCAACACATGCAATTTGACATAAAAGGAAATATTTTATTCAATTGATTTTTCAAAATAAATGAATGCATGATTTCATATGGAAAATAATATTTAGCATGCTTGGAAAGAAATAAAGGAATGTAAGCATATGACTTCATTCCCCCTAATTAATTCCTAAGGACAATCCTAAAAAACAAGATCATTTAAAATGAATCAAAATTCTTTTATGAAATTTTTATTTTTGATTTGATTTGACTTAAGAAATGTGAAAAGAGTTTGCTAGTCCTAACCCATTTCCCCATCTCACTAATCAACCTTAGAAAGTTTAGAATTAATTGCTAAAGTAATCAAAGAGTAATTAACCTAATTAAATTTCCAATAAAACCCAAATTGAGTTAAAATCATAATTCAAAATTAATTAGTTTTAATTTTCCATTATTCTTCTCTAAATTATCTTTAAAATGAGCCTGAGTTTGCTAATCAACCTCCGTCATCCTAGTAAATTTAGAATGAGCATTTTTTGGATTTTCTATAATTTATTATGAATTTAGGAAGTTTCATCATTAAAATCAGATTAATTAGAGCTAGTTAAACCCCTAATTCCATTGGGCCACGTGGCGGCTGATGAGACGTGCTTTTCACATGGTGTGATAGGATAGGTTATTTAAGTTGTCACATCATATTTTATTTGGCGATGAATGTACTTTCTCCACGGGCCGCATAATTTAAGATCAAATAGCCAGGATTAATCCCATAGTTTAGGCTTAAATCAGAGGGGGATCTATCATGATCTAATTTTTGTTTAATCACGTAGAATAGAGTGTCTTATCCTTTCTGTGAGAAAAGGATTTTGTCCGTTGATTATGTAATCACTCAAGATCGGATGGAGTTTAAACTCACCGCACACCTTCGAGGAAATGCAATATATCTAACGGTCAAGATTTCATGGGAATACAATTTCCTTCAAAAATGACCAAACAATTTTTCCTATGGCTAGGATTTTGAGCAATACCTCATTGGAGGCTATCACCGATGGCTTCCAACAGAGGAGGTAGCTTCGTCTAGAAGAGATGAAGCCCTATTAAAGGTATTGGATCTTGATTTGAAGTGGATGGCTCAGTTGACCAAGCCCCCCTTCAATGGTGATCAGCTTTAATCAAGGTGATGCTTCCCGTGGCTTGGAGACTTAGGAAATGACTTGGTTGAGCTTGATGAGGTCCACTGAGGATGTGTGCAAGGTTAATTTGGTTTTGATGGAGAATTGAGTGAATTAGGATTGGGATGGACCTCCCTTATTTCGGCTTTGAGCAAAACCGAGAAGGAGACATCAATGGAGCTTGGGAAGGGCTTGGAAAAGCTTGGGGAGCTTCGACTCACTCTCCTTGGCTATATGGAAATGACTTATTATCTTTTGAGTGGGAATGAGGAGGAGTATATCTCCCTCTCCTCAAATCAGATGGTGAAGAGTAATTTTGCCATTTTTTATCAATGGGTTAGATTTCTTGATCGGTTTAGGCTATTTAGCAACCCATGTGGGCCATTTTAGGCGATGAGTGGAGGAGAGTGAGTGTCTATGTGCTAGGTGAGTGCATTGGGTGATCCAAGTGTTCAATTTTCATTGGAGGGGTCGGTTTGGCCTTGGGTTGGGTCATGGCCAACCCAAGTGGACCATTAGAAGGATGCTAAGTAGCCTTGAGAAAGAATATGACCAAAGCCCAAGTGAATTTGGTCATATGATACCCTTTGACCTAGGGGTAAAGTGATCATTTGGCCTTGATTTTAATTTAGATAGATTTGAAATGATTCAAAAGGGGTTGGGCCAAATTTCAAGTGATTTGGAGTTCATTTGATTTGAATTGGTTCAACTTGACCCATTTAGGTCAAGTTGGGTCAAATTAGGTTAGGTTGACCAATTGGTCAAATTGGGTCAAACTATGAGTTAGGTCAAGTTCAAATGATCATTTGGATCCTATGGGTATCATTATTTTGGTTCAATTTGATTTATATTTAGTTTTGGTTCATTTAGGTTCATTTAGGTCAAATGGGTCAAGTTGATTTGACCATTTGATTCAATTAGGTCCATGGGTTGGTTTGGTCTTGGTTGATCATTTGAAATGTATTGCAAGCTTTGGTTTCAATCAATTTTTGTTTGATTTGATCTTTTAGGTCAAGTTGGATTCATGGTCAATTGGGCTAGGTTGGGTCTATTGGCCAATTGAAGCATTGGTGAAGTTCAACATCAATTTAGAATGAATTTGACCCATTGGTTGTAATCAATTTGGCTTAGATTAAGATTTGTCCCATTTTAACTTTTTAGGTCAACTTGGGTCAACTTAGGTCAAGTGGTCAATTAGGCTTGGTTTCTTTCAATTGATGGCTTGGTCAAGTTCAATCATTGATTATGAATTGATTTAGATCAATGGTTTCAATCAATTTAGCTTATAATGGATTTTGACTTTTTTTGGGTTTCATTTGGTCTAAATGTTGACTTGGTCAAAGGCTAGGTTTTACTTGGTTTGAGCCAATTTGTGTGATTGATCATCCTAGGATGATTGTTGCTCAGAATGTGAAGCTTAGATGGGCTAAGTTCAATCCAATTTGGGTTGGATTAGAATTTGACTCAAAAAGGTTCTTTAGGTCACTTTGGGTCAAGTGAGCCTAAATGGGTCAATTGGCTTGACCAAGGTTTGATTTAGGTTTGGTTGAACTAACATATGGACTTATGACATAAATCTAAATCTAATTGCAAGTGATTTGGAGTCAAATGGGTTTTGATTCATTTGACAATTTCAAGTTCAAAGGATGAACATGGGTTTGATTTGGGTTAGTTTGATTTTGGTTTGATGATTGAAGTTCATGTTTATATTTGGGCATGTGATTGAAGAAGTGATTGTTTGAAGATAAAATCCAAAGGTTTGGATTGATTTGAGAATGATTTGGCTAAGTTCAAGGATTTTACTTGAAAGAGTATAAGTTGGATTTAAGTTGGATTTGGATTTAAGTTTTGAACTTAGTTTTGGTTATCTGAATTTATATTTATGAATATAAATGAGAATATAAATGGTTTATTAGAAAATCTTTAGAGTTTGGAGTGATTTGGTTTTGATTTGAGCTAAGTCCATAAGATGAAATCAAAAGGGCTTAGGAAATATTTTGGTGGAATTGGTCATGGGTTTCAATCATTTGGAATTATTTCATGATTTAGATTTTGGAATTGATTTATGATTTGGGAAAATCAATTGAGTTGGAATTGATTTAAGATTTGATTTTGAAGTTTGGTTTGAAGGAAGGATGAAAGGATTGGGTTCAAGCTATAGGGTAGGCAAGTCCTCTAACAAGGCATAACCTATTTTATGGCTAACTCTTTAAGTCTAGGTTAGGTTAAGTGTTCACCTAATCTAGAAGTATCTTAAGACTAAAGAATTCTCAGTGTGTAGAGGAGTCCTACGAGATGAAGAAGTTGAAAGCTCACTCTAAAAGTGAGGTCAACAAAGGGCGCCAATAGGTGTGGTGTAACTAACAAGGCATACTGCACGTATTGGTGTCGACCAAGATGATTAACAACATTCGAGTGTTCACAAGCACTAACAGAAATGATCTACTCCTAAACTCGAGGTCTTGAAGGAATCAAGATCTTAGTGCAATGTGACTCTACTTATGTGAAAAACATAAGAGAGCAAAGGAGGAATCCAGTAGGGATTGGGTATGTGAGCTTTCCACTAAGGGAAAAGGCTCAAGTCATCCATTGGGGGATGAGAGGTTATGAAATCCACTAGGGATTAAAATTTGGAATCCACCGAGGATAAAAGATGTGAACCTTCTGCTAGGGGAACAGGTTCGGTTTGGATTGAATTGACTCCACTAGGGAGATCGAAAAGATTTGCATCTCATGAGGAGAAGCTGATTGATTTGATTATTTAGTTTGGCTCCACTCGAGAGAAGGGTTGATTTTGTTTAAGATTTTAAATTTTGAATTTTGAGATGGACCACATGGTTTGCAATGGATGCATTGAGTAGGGATGTTGGGCCTTACCAATTTACTAATCAAAGGGTAGTCTACCAACAACATGGTAAGACTATCCAATCAAAGGGGTGCCTTTCGGTGTGCAGTGGCTGTACTAGGAAGAAAACATAGTAAAATTATATCCTCCAAAGTAGGGATTGGTCACTGTGGTGATCTATTGGTGAGGCAATGGATTGAACCCAACCTTAGGCTAACTACTGAGTGAATGCCACTGGGGGACTTAAATCAGCTCAAAGATAACCAAGATTAATTTCATTTAAATTATATTTGATGGATTCCATTGGTTTATGATGGACTACACCGAGTAGTGGCCATGTCAGCCTTGACCTACTTAAGATTTACCAATCCAAAAGGAGTAACTTCCGGCTTATCCAACCAAAGGAGTGCCTTTAAGTTTGCACAACCAATTTAGGGAAGAAAGCACGGGGACTCACATCTTTCCTGAATAAAATACTACTAGGGAAACACATTAGCAAGGTAACATGCCAACCCGACCTAGGGCTACCCGTGGGATTATGACAGTTATGCTAGAAAGAATGCATAGTTGACTTAAATCTTTCAGAGTGAAATGATGGGCTATTTGTGGAAAAATGATTGAACCCAACTAAGGAACTAGTGCACGGGACTTATCTCAACTTAAGCATAGTTAGGCAATTCCTTAAGGAGTTTGCATTCTAAAGATAGGGGTGCTTGGGAAAGAGCCACAGGGCTTTAATTCCTAATCCACAATCGAATAAATTTGTTTATTTTGTTCATTTATTTGTTTATTGTGGACCCTGTTGGTTTCAGGGATCATACTTGAAGAGTATATCGGCATCATATCTTTAACTAGTAAGGAGAATCATCCATCGTTGAACATATTCACCAAACAGGGGGGTACTAGAAAGGGGAATCCAAAGAGAACTATTAGTGTCTAAATAGGGTCCTTAGGAGAGTATCACTCACTTGAGTGGTGTAGTGAGTCACTTGAAGCACACAAGTAGCTTTAGATCTTGGAAATTATTTTCTTAGAGGTTTGAAATAGGGAGATGTCCCAACCTTCCTCTATCTTGAGAAGATCACGTGTATCCCTAAGGATTACCCTAACAGAACTATAGGGTTGTTCTAATAGGTATTCCTTAGGGATAACAATGTGACTTATATGCTCATCCTTAAAGGTAAAGCAATCTTTGAAGATATGTCCTAGTATGCGATGGTAGGGTCAATAGTTTGGATCATGACTCTTGCCCACATCCTCCAGCCTACTAGGCTCTGGTAACTAAAAATCAGGCTTCTTTAAGAGGTTCTTAAAGATCTTCTTAACTACCTCCCTTTTGAATGAATAAGGTTTATTCATTTTGTTGGAAAAAGTAGGTAAGTGAGAGTTACAGGTGGTCCATCGAATCTTTTGATAGTGGATGGGGATCTTCTTATGGTGAATATGATGGTGGCGGTGACAATGGAGGTGGTAGAGTTTGAGCTTAAGGTTCTAACCACGGCGCTTCCTCTTATAAGTTGTTGTGATTTCCCCTGGCTTTTTCTCAAATGCCTTCTGCGATCTTAGCTTGGTTGACTGCTCTTGAAAAGGTAACTATTGGGCCTCTCATTGTAGACTAGCCGCCTAGTTGATTAATTTCTCAAATATCTTAATGATGAACCCTTTAAGCATGAAGGCGATCGAGCCATGAATATTCTTGAACATAATTTCAATGGCATGTTGTCAGTTAGTTGTGGTTCGTATTTCATACTTGAATTTTTCTATCTAAGAATGTAGTCAACAAGGGACTCACCGGGGTGTTGTTGAGCTACAACGGGATCACTCACAATTACCCTTTACTGAGCTCCAACAAATCTCTTAATAAAGAACTGCTCCAACTTAGCAAATATCTTCATTGAACCATTGGATTGTTTCAATAATATCTCATCTTTACAATGAAGAGAGAGTAAGAGTGCATCGCTGCCATCGACATTGCAACATCCGACTTTGAAATGTGCTATGTGCTATGTGCTACTAGGGGTTCCCACTACCATCAAAAATTTTGAAGGATGAAGGCATAAAGCCCTTAGGGTATTGGAAACCATCAAATTCCTCTAGGTAGGGTCTTCCCTTCGGAATAGATGAGCCACCTTGGACTTGGGCCAACACACCCCTCACCTGTTGCTCCACTTTATATTTAATATCTTTTTCATGCATGGAGATGCTATCCACCACCTTCTTATGCAAGCTACCACTATCTTCCTCTAAATGAATCAAGGATGATGTTAAATCTATGCCACTATTGGACAAGTCATCGAGCTAAATTCTATAATGGATCGCCATCAACTCTTGATCTTCTTCCCCAATCAATAAGATCATCCATCACTACGTGGAGGAGGTCTGAATGAGATGTCATCCTTATCAACTATTACCTTCACTATCTTTGGTCTCCTCAGATCCCCATCACCATGTGAACCTCAACCTCATGGAGATCATCCTTATCTAGATCAAAGCTGACCTTTTCCTCTTCACAATCTGATCGATCACTCCCTAGAAGATCCCTCTTCTCTAGAAAGTATTGTGCTAGGATCTCATCTAGGAATGATCCTTTGCTTGGTATGATGCGTGTTGGGTAGAGGGTTGTGCTCATTGGGAGATGCACACACTACATCACTAGAGTCTTTGGCTCTCGGAGGGTTGTTGGAAGAAATATGCTCGTGATAGCTCATGGGTGGGTAATTGTTATAGAGATCGTCATGGGGACTACAAACTCCCTTTCCCCCTTAGCTTCATTGGCTCTTGGGGTGGTGCACCATGATGCTATGTTATGCCACTCCTTCACCGATGTTGAGTGGTGAACTCATCTTCACCTCAATCGGTGGAGTAGATGAAGTGGGATCATTTTTCTATAGCTGGATCACCAAGGGGGCTTTCTTCACCTCGGACACTATCTTCTGTGCCTTTGTAGGCACAATGGATGGTGGGACCTAAACTGGTGATGGTGGGTGAGGAGTGGATTGGTGTGGTGGAGAAAACACTCTACCCTCTGGCTTTCCCCTATGGGTGGTACTTGAGACACTATGGTATCAATCTTGTCACTTGGCGGTGATTGGGAAAATCAACTAGAAGGATCGTCTAAAAAACCTTCATGCTCTCACTCACGGTGATGTACTTGGGCCGATTCATTCTTGTGAAATGTGCAACACTCTAGGGATGATGACCTTAAGTCAAATAATGTACACTTGAGCGTCCATGTACTCTACACCATATATCGTCAAGACTAGCATAGGACTTCTTCCTGTCCCTAGCTAGAATTTCATGGTATGTAGGAGGTGGAGGTAATGTAGCTATCCTTTGATAGTCCTCCTCTTCATCTAATGATGAGAGGGTGGATGCTTGTTAATGGAGAAAACCTCATGGAGAACCCTCCTATAATGTGGATCGACATCCCTAGCACATTGTGGTGCCACTTGATCTTGCTCTATTGCATCATTGTGTGCAATGTTGTGTCTGTGAGCAAGGCGGAGTGAGGTAGATCCTCCCTCATAGGGAGGCTATCTCAAGCAGGCCTTCCCCTTAGAGGACCAGATGCACACACAGCGATGGTGAACAAGGAGTAAGAACTGGTCCGCGAGAATCTTGAATGCCTAGAAGGATACTCTGTCGGCGTCGTCAGATGAATGGCTTCTATAACCACGTCATCCCATGTAGTGGCGGTCTCCCTCATGTGATGCAGGCTCCCTCAAATCCTCAGCTTAAAAGACTATATGGGTGGAGTCAGTTTGAGGGAGGCTTGCTTGATCCAGGACCAAATCCATCCCAAATGAAAAAGTGAACACAAACTTCTGAGAGGCCATGTGCAAAGATTGTACTAACTACTCTAAGTTGTATGTCTACATTTGTTGAAACATAACTTGTATCAAATTCCTACCTTGATATTTGTTCCATACAAGTAACATAAGTTTGGAGTTTTGAACCCACACTCAACATTTCAAATATGTTAAGTGGGTTGATTGGAGAGATTTAGATGTTTTGGAGGAGTGTCTTTTACCATTTGCTAATTTTTTTTTAGAACCCATACTCAACCAATTTAGGTAAGTTGGGTAGGGTTCAAAAATTTGAGGAGAGATTTCTTTCTTTTTGGAGAATATTTGTATTTTATGTTTCTTGTTTGAAAATATGGATAGTTTGAAAGAACCTCTACTTAGCAAATTTGGATATGCTAAGAAGAGGTTGTGATTATGTGTTTGAAATATTTTTTTGCTTGTGAAGATTTGATTGTTTGATATTTTGATTTGAAAATGGGGCTTCCTACTTAACAAATTTGGTATGTTAAGTAGAGGCCACGTGTGATTTGTTTTTGTTTGAAGATGGGAGTCCCACTTAACAAATTTGGATATGATAAGTGAAAGCCCCAAATTTGTTTGAGATATGTTTGTGTCTTTTTTTTTTTTTTGAAAATGAGACTCTCAATTAACAAATTTTGTATGTTAAGTGAAAGCTCAAGTGTGGTTGATATGAAAAGTTAGATCATTAATTAACAAATTTGGCATGTTAAAATAGAGATCAAATGTGTGTCTAAAAGAGACACTCACTTAACAAATTTGGTATGTTAAGTGAAAGCCTAAATGTGCTTGATATGTTTTTTTGAGAATGAGATTCCCACTTACTAATTTGTTGTGTTAAGTGGAAATCAAAGTATGATATGACTTGAGAATGGGATTCCCACTTTGATTTCCCAATTTGGTATGCTAAGTGGGAATCCAATATGGCATGGCTATGTAGTTCTTACCTAACAATTTTGATGTGTTAGATAGAACCAAACATATGCTTTGAAAATGAGACTCTTACGTAGCAATAGTGGATATGCTAAGTGATAGCCTAAATGTATTTTTCTTTGAAAATGAGACCCTCTCTTAACAAATTGGAATTGTTAAGTGAAAGTCAAATTTTATGTTTTGGAAATTAGCCCTCCACTTAACAAATTGAAATTGTTAAGTGAAAGTCAAATTTAAGATCTTAAAAGTGAGACCTCCACTTAACAAATTGAATATGTTAAGTGAAGATCAAATGTTTTGAAAAGAAATTTAACAAATTGAAATTGTTAAGTGAAGGTCAAATTCATGTTTTGAAATGAGACTCTCACTTAACAAATTGAGATTGTTATGAAAGTCAAATATTTTGAAAGTGAGACCCTCACTTAATAAATTGAAATTGTTAAATAAAGATCCAATTCATATTTGAGAATGAGATCCTCACTTAATAAATTGAAATTATTAAGTGAAGATCAAATTCATGTTTTGAAAATGAGACCCCCACTTAACAAATTAAATTGTTAAGTGAAAGTCAAATTTTATGTTTTGAAAATAAGACCCCACTTAACAAATTGAAATTGTTAAGTGAAAATCAATTTTTATGTTTTGAAAATGACGCCCCCCTTATGTGAAAGTCAAATTTTATATTTTGAAAGTGAGACCCTCACTTAATAAATTGAAATTGTTAAATAAAGATCCAATTCATATTTGAGAATGAGATCCTCACTTAACAAATTAAAATTATTAAGTGAAGATCAAATTCATGTCTTGAAAATGAGACCCCCACTTAACAAATTAAAATTGTTAAGTGAAAGTAAAATTTTATGTTTTGAAAATAATACCTCCACTTAACAAATTGAAATTTTTAAGTGAAAATCAAATTTTATGTTTTGAAAATGAGATAACACACACACACACTTAAAAGTTGAATTAAGTGAAAGTCAAATTTATTTTTCATTCAAATAGATCCTCAAAATTAAAATTGTTAAGTGAAGGTCAAACTTTATGTTGATTCAAATAGATCCTCATAACAAATTTGGATATGTTAAGTGGGAATCAATATGGCATGATTTGCTTTTGAAAAGAACCTCCATGTAGCAATCATGGAGGGGTTTTGATTTTGTGATTTTTGAGTTTCTTGAATGGTTCTTTTGAAAGTGTCATTTTTGTGAAAGGAATTATTCCCTTTAAATTTTATGATGAACCTTACCTCACTAAGCTAATGGTGAGGAGGTTCTAAAATTTTTCTTTCATTGATAAGTTATGTTTTCACCTATTGGGGATCAACAGAGATTTTAAGACCACCGTGTGAGGTCCTAAAATCTAAGGATGTTGGCTAACTTTAGAGTGAAATAAGTTAAGTTATGGAAAGAAAGATAGTCTAGGACTCATATGAAATATAAGTCCACTATCGATGTTTGGAGACAACACTCGTTTACTAGAGATGGAGAGAGGAACCATCACCAGTGGAGCTGTTAGAAAAATCTATGGTGTTTATTTTTTTTGTTTGGCTGTGTTTATGTGAGGGGACACCACGAAGATCCGCATATGTACTAATTATAGTGATTGGGTATGACATTAAGGAATAGTGTACTATCTCGAGAGATAGGACTCACTATGGTTAAAATTTTTATATTCTTTTATACATTTCTTGCCTTCATCCATCCCCTCTCCCTTTCAAGAAAAGAAGGATAAATGAAAGCAAATATATAAAAGAATATTCTTTTATTGGGATGCCACGATCCTGATGTTCTTATTAAGGTGATGGTGACATTGAGGAGAGGTGTACTATCTCAAAATATAGAATCACCCACCACAATGGACCTAACCACCCGAATAAGGACTCCTAAGGACAATGGGTCTGCATATGTACCAGAGATTCTTCTCTTACTTTACATGAAAAAGTAATGTAGAGTTTATTTTAAATCGGGTTCGTCAAGTTCCCTACAAGGGCAAGCTCCCATAGTTAATTACATCCTAAGGAATGAGATCCCTTAGGAATACTCTAAATTAAGGTAAATGATCATTATCTTCAAAGATTTTAATAGGTAGGACTATCAATCAATTAGCTTATTTTTGAAGATCAAATGGGATTGATCAAAGAGAGGGAGTTATTATCGAAGCTAAAAGGAAGATAAGTAGGAGATGCCCATTATGCTAGGAAACCTAGCGAGCATCTCAAACTAATCTATGGTTGGGCTTTACATTTTTCAAATTGATTTAATTTGTTTGAGTTGAATTTTTCATTAGAAATTTAGGACTTACGATTCTATAATACAAGATTAAGGAAATGCCTAAGAGGTGAGGATTTATGCTTATGGCACACAAAGGGGAGAAGCAACCTCTAAACCTAAATCTAGGGAGCTTTGGTGAGGGCCAAAAGTACAACCTAAATCTAAGAAGAAAAAATGTATTTGGTTTGCCTCCACAAGAGAGGACAAACCACTTTATTTGGACCCGGGGTGGCTGCCAACTAACTCCTCCTACAATTTTAATTTAATGTAGGCAAGTCATATGCTTTATGCAAGATAGTTGTGTTGTTATTTATTTAGAAAGAGACTAAGTCCTTAAAATCACTCCCTAAAGAGACTATATTATGTAAGGGCATGCTTCAAATGATCTAAATCTAATGCAATTCAGATTTTATTTTATTTTTATCTTTGGACAATCATTTCTGACTTAAGCTAATAGGATTCATATACCTAATGTTTGAGAAATGAGATTATTGACCAAAATCAATGAGAAAAGGGGAGGTGTGTTTTCACCATGGCTCTCAAAGGTCAAGCCAAGTTTCTGGAAAAGGTGGAAGCCCTCAATCAAGAGTGAAAATAATATGCATTTGCATGATGTTATAATAGAAGTACTCATCCATTAAGGGGTTGCTAATTCTTTTATCTTGATTTTAGCCTAAGCTTTAGTGAGGTTATGAGTTCTTTATTTTTAGTTTTGAATTTTAAATTTGGTAGAGATTTATTTTTCCTAAGAGCCTAATCCACATCCCATACACAAAAAAGGAAGATACTAGGAAAAGGATGTCACTTAATGCACAAGCTAAATCAAACATCAATCAATTTTATAAAGTAAATAATAAGAGGCCATTGTGGTGGGGTACCATTACCTCAAAAATAAATTGGGTAGAGCTCTACCCCTTATATGGATTACAATTGAATTAAATACAATTAAGCAAGGAACTAATTATTACGGGGGTCTTCAAGCTTCATTTCTTCATTCTTCTTTTCTTTTTTCTTGTTCTTTTCTTCCTTCTTCTTTGGTTCCTACTTTTAGATGGTTGGAAGGTGGATTCTCCAAAGGCTTCACATGGTGCATAAGAAAAGATCTTATGACCAATGTTAGTCCTAATCCCCATAACAATCATTCCAAAATCCTAATTATAAAATTTACATGAAAAGAAAAAGTAAATCTAGCTAACACCTGCAAAATAAAGGTTAGCTAAACAAACCACCAAATCCCAAGCATGTATATTGGACTTATCACCCCACATGGGTGACTAAGTCCACCTATTAGATTATGCTTGAGGGGTATAAGCACCACAACAAAGCATTTATATTTTTATTTATTATAACGTCCCTTAAGCACAATCCCCTACAGAAGACAATGGTTAGACTAAGATCGCCCTACCATTCATTCTATGCACATATATCCTAACATCTAGACTAAAACATATATCATAAAATAAAATCAAGCATTAAACCATACACCACCATAATCTAATTCTAGAAGTGGTGACTTAGTCTAATGTGTGTGCTTTAGAGGTTTGTATGGTATGCTTAGCTATGGCTTTAAGTTAGAATTTTCTAAGTGTGAAGAATGTTCAACTTAGAGAGGGTTTCATTTAAGTGATTTAATTATTTTGGGTTGATTTTATTTTATGTTTTGATTAGGTTCAAATGAATCCTATAATTAATTACTAAGTTATAAAGAGAGGGAAAGAGAAGAGAACTTCTCTTTCCTTCCCTAATCTAAGTAATTTCTAAAGTAGATTCATATTTTAGTTTTGTTTAGAGAATGCTTTACCTAAGTGTTTTAATTAATCCTAAGTTTATATGAACTCTAAACAAACCCATTCAAAAAGAAAGGTATTTTAAGATTAAATAAAATGAACTAAATTCACAAAACAAACATCACTTCATTTCTTTCGCAACATATATAACATGCATATGAATGGGTCCTAAGCATATCTATACACACAAATAAGAATTTTTAAAACACTTATAATGCATGGTAAATGATTCATTTGAGGAAATTTGAAAGTTTATGATGCATGATTTTCATTAAGTAGCAAAGGTGTTTCTTATCCAACTTTCACATGCACATATGAATGTATGAAAGGCATAAGTGAGTACGACGCCATTGTTAACCAGAGGTGTAAGGTATAAGACCTACTTAGGGCTACTTAAAGCCTCACAACCTTGGGGTTTTCTAGACTAATATACCACTTTCCTTAAATACAAGGATGTGTACAAAAGAAATGAATGGAAAATAAAGAACACAAAAGTTGGTGTTAGTTGATTTATTTTTGTTTATGCAATTTATATGTGCAAGCATAGCTATCCTCCTTAAGTGATAGTATAGGAATGAATAGGATATGGAATTAGGCAAGTGTTAGGTTCTTTTCAAATGAACCATACATCTTGTCAAATCCTATTCAAAACAATACTAAAAGAGAAGAGAAGGAACACCTACACTAAGCACATCCTTATATTTTACTCACATGCAAGCTTATAATTAAGATATAAGTAACACACTTTCAATTTTGATAATTTATTCATATGTTTTGAAAATAATTTGAAATTAATAGTGATAATAGCCACTCATATTCTTATTTTAGCCAACACATGCAATTTGACATAAAGGAAACATTTTCATTTTAAATTTGATTTTTAAATGCATGGATGCATGAAACCACATGACATACATATTTAGCATGTTGGGGAAGAACTAAAGCAATGAAATCTTGTAAGCACATTCACTTTAATTAAATCCTAAAGGCAATCTTATGAAATAAGAAAGCTTAAAGTAAATCAAAGTTTATTTAATATGATTTTTATTTGATTTAATTTTGAAAATGTGAATTAAGTTAGCTATTCCTAACCCATTCCCACATGTGTTTGACATTGTTGTTCAATTTTTAGATGATTAGATTCATTTTATATTTTGGTTAGGTTAAGGTATGAATTAAACATGTTAATTAACCCTTACCTACACCGCCTTAGCATAGTTAACCAAATAATTATGCGCCAATGAGATGACATAAAATCTCACAAGAAAATTCAAATTTGCAATGCACCTAGGAAGAAAGGGCCTAATGCAATTTGGCTCATGATTAATGATTAATTAAGCTAAGGGGTTTAACTTAAGTAATTTCAAAACACCCCTCACACATATGAGTTGAGTTTTGATTTCCTTAATTGAACTTAGGCTCTTGAACACCTAAGCATCTATCCAAAGTAGATTAATTAAGTTTTGGAAACTTTTAGAATTTTAAAATTAATTAAGAGGGTAATTAGTGAATTAAGCCCTTAAGAGAAGAAAAGGGAGATTTAAGGAATAGCTTAAGGGCAATGCCCCAAAACTATTTCCTAATCCTCCTATTCTCTGAAACAAACCTTAATCAACTTCAACAAGGGATTAAAACACTAATCAAACCCTTAATTATCCTTAATTACATAAAGGGAGTAATTAGAAAATGAATTTGCAATTCCCCCAATTAAGCCACCAATAAATCCCAAGAAAATTAGGAGAAGCATAAGTCATCTCCTAGAATATACTCAAAAAGTTTAAGATTAATTAGTGGATTAATTAGAGAGTAATTAAAAATTTAAGGTTTACAATAAAACCCAAAATTAGAGAAAGATTATATTCAAAATTCATTAAAACTAAATTTAGAATATTTTAGATTGAATTATCTTTTAGTGGAAATTTACCTCATATTTTTCTGATTTTTTTAGAGAGATATGAATTTTTAAAGTTTAGAGGATTAATTAGAATTATTTAACACTAATTAATCCCTTAATCCTCATGACATGCTTAATCGGCGCTTTCCATGCATTGGTGAGTAACTTAAGTGTCACGTCATACCATTGGTGGCACGCGCGATTTGGTATTTCGTTCAATCCGATCGATGAATTGATTGACTGCGGTTAGAGATAAAATGATGTAAAATGTGAATTTAATCTCATCGTCCATCCAAAATGAGATGGATGGCCGGTTATCCCTCCAAAGCCTGATCCATGGGGACCGTCCATATTAGGCTTTGATCGTCGATCCTTCGGATTGGATGAAACTTACCCCATCTAACCTAATGGCATCTCATCTAATGGTTGAAATCTCATGCCATTAAAATTTCTTTCATAAAGGACCAACACAAATTGAGTTTAGTGATCAAAAATTCCATACCTCAGAGGTGATCAGTGCTCGATTCCCTTGGAAGTTGAGGCAGGAGTGGTGTATTAGCTCTTGAGGTTAAGTGGATAGCTCTATGGACCAACCCCTCATTAGCTCCCTTGTAGCTTTGATGGAATTAGATCTCCCCTTGCCTTTGGAACTTGAGAGAGATCTTGGGCAACCTCAACTTGGTCCCTTGAGCGAGTGTGCAAAGGGAACTGACTTGAAATGGAGTGTGGAGAAAGTTTCCAAATCAATGGAGGTCCCCTATTTTCATTTGAGGAAAATCGAGAATGGAAAATTTAAATTCCTTCTAGGAAGCTTAGGGTCACTCTAGAATGGCTCCTAACACTCTCCCTTACTTAATCCAATTAGCCTCTGTTGGATTCAAGTGGAATTAGGGGGAGTATATCTCCCCCTATGACAATCGGATGATCGAAGCTATACTTGCCATTTTGATCCAATTGACCTTAGGCAATGGGTTGTTTGGTCTGTTAAAAGCTTGCAAATGGTCGATTTAGGCCAGGGAGTGGAGTGGTAGCCTCCCATGTGCTTTAAAACAAGTGGAGGGAGGTTTTCCATATGGCCAATTTGAGCCATGTGTTTGATTTTGGCCTTGGGTCAAGTTGGGTTAACCCAAACCCATTGGGTTGGGTGCACCACCCTCCATAAGGTTTACTTGACCTATTAGGAAGGTATCAAGTTGGTATGAAGAGGACTTGACTAAATTCCCCTTGGATTTGTCCAAAATTTGTTCTATGGCCTAGGGGTAGAAAGGTCATTTGGTTAATTTTTGAATTTGGAAATGTTGGGTATGTTGAGAAAATAGGTTTGGCCAAGTTTCATTGTATTTGGAGTTCATTTGGTATGGTTTGGCTCATGTTGACCCATTTAGGTCAAAATGGGTCAACTTGGGTCAAGTTGACCAATTGGTCAAATTGAGTCAAACCAAGGGTTGGGTCAAGTTCATATGACCATTTGAAATATTTTGGTGGCTTTGGTTTGATTCAATTTGGTTTAGGTTTGATTTTGGTTCATATGACTTCATTTAGGTCAAATGGGTCAAGTTGACCAATTTGACCATTTGACCTATTTGAGCTAGGTCATGGGTAGGTTTAGGTTTGGTTAGTCATATGAAGTGGATTGGTATCTTTATTTTCAATCAATTTTGGTTAAGTTTGAATTTGGCTCAACATGACCCTTTAGGTCAAGTTGGGTTCAAGGTCAATTGGGCTAGGTTGGGTCTAGTTGGCCAATAAGGCTTTGGTCAAGTTCAACAAATGATTTGGAATGAACTTGACCCATTGGTTTCAATCAATTTGGCTTAGATAAGTTTTGACACATTTTGACTTTTAGGTCAAGTTGGGTCAAGTGATGGTAGGTTAGGCTCAAATGTTGACTTGGTCAAGTTGAAACATTGGTCTTGAATGAACTTAGATCAATGGTTTCAATCAATTTGGCCTATGGTGGATTTTGGCTATGTTGGGTTTCATTTTGGGTAAGTGTTGACTTGATCAACCCTTAGGTTTGACTTGGTTTGACCAAATTTGATTGATTGATCATCTCATTATGATTGTTGATCATGATGAGAGGCATAGGTGAGTTTGATTCAATCCAATTTGGTTAGGATTAGAATTTGCTCATAAGGGTACTTTAGGTCACTTTGGGTCAAGTGAGCCTAAGTGGGTCAAATGGCTTGGTCAAAGCTTGATTTAAGTTTGATTGAACTTGTATATGGACTTATGATTGAAATATAAATCCATTTGTAAGTGGTTTGAAGTCAAATGGGTTTTGATTCATTTGATAATTTCATATTCAAAGGAAGAACATGAATGGATTTGGGTTTGATTTTTTGAATTGGATTTTTTGGTTAAGTGAGAAGTTTGTATTTATATTTGGATTCATGATTGTAGGGTTGATTGAATCATGAAGGAAAATCAAGTTTGGCTTGATTTGATTTGGCTAAGTTCAAGATTTTGACTTGAAAGGCTTAGGTTAAATTTTAAATAGATTTGGGTTTGATTTTTGGAATTGGTTTTGATTATTTGAATTTATATTTCATTTATATATGTGAATATAAATGAGAATATAAATGGTTTATGATAAAATTTCAAGGATTCGAAGTGGTTATGCTAATCCTTGAAAATTTCAAAGTTTATGAGAATATAAATGATTTTTGGAATTGGTTATGCTAATCAAAATAGGATGCCTCTCGGGTTCACTTACACCTATTCTAATAGCATCGAGAGATTGTGTTTGTGTCATGAAAGAGGGATAGGATGCCACTGGGGACTCTTTAACATACCCTAAATATGTCATGGATTCGCAAGACAAGCAAACAACACCTCGAAAAAAGAGAAGATTTGATGAAATGGAATCATATTTTGTTCTTTTTTATTATATTTTCAAACATGATTTATTTCATGGGTAATATTTCTTTAGAGATCCCATTAATTGGAAGCATGATGTTTTTTCAATAAGGCGATAAGATCCTCCTTGGTAGGCCTTTATGACATAGGGGCCTTCCCAAGTTGGTTCAAAATTGCCTCCCATCTTTTGATGGACAATAATTGGTCTCTTTAAAACTAACACATGTTCTCCTACTTGGAAAGACCTATGACATTGTGAGCTTGAATAATTTTGGCCTTGTACAACTCAGGTTGGCAGAACTCTCCTCAAACCTTGAGCTCTTGACTACAACTTTGCATTCTTCTCTAGTGATCTTTACCCAATTCTACTCTTAGTGGGTTGACTTCTAAAGCTAGAATGGCTTGACCCATATACCAAGGAAAATGTAATTGAATTGAGTTTGGTATGTGGTGCGATAGGCCCATAAGGCTTCAACCAACTGCTCGTTCTATTATTATTTGTTGTCATCAAGAGTCTTCCTCAGTATCTGAATGAGAGTTTTGTTGAATATTTCCACTAAGCCATTTGCTCTGGGTAGTAGATGGTGGAGTATCTCCAAACTATATCATGTCTTTTGGTGAAACTATTGATCTTGGTGTTTTTGAATGCAGTGTCATTATCATATATAATTCATTAAGGTGCCCTGAACCTATATATGATATGATCCTTAAAAAACTGAAGCACATGCTGAGTTGTGATCTCTCTGAGTAGGATGGCTTCCACCCACTTGGAAAAGTAGTCGGTGGTGCCCCATGGAAGAAGGAGAATCAATCGGGCCCACAATGTCGGTACCCCAACACTCGAATGGCCATGAGGTCAAAGTAGGGTGTAAAATGTTGGGTGGTTAGTGGAGGACCACACCGTGTACCTAACACTGATAGCATCTCCTAGCTACATCCACACAGTCTATAATCATTGAAGGCCTATAGTATCCTAGTCTCTTAATCTTCATCTTCATCCTTCAAGATTGATGTGTTCCACTAGACCAATTTACCTGGAATACACGCTTCATGTTTATCTAAATAGTGTAACCATATTTGGTCAAAGGACCAGCGATAGAGGGTGCCATCAATGAGAGCATAGGAGAGAGCTCTCTGTTTCACCTGATTGGGTTGTACTTTTCTTGAGGTAGTTTGTCAGTGTTCAAATAATCTATGAACGGTTGCCTCCAATCCAACTCCTTGTCAATTTATGCAACGACAACCTCCCCTTCAAGAGAAAGTCTCTTGATGAGTTCAACATCAATAAGGGATATGACCTGTCTATTTTGGACCTTTATTGAAGTAGACTCATCTGTCGGACATGCTAATTCTTTGGCAAGTTTGGCCAAAGCATCTGCTACTACATTCTCTGCTCAGGGAACCTTGTAGATGGTGACTTCAGGAATTTGGGCCAACAGCTTCATGGTATACTCATAGTAATGATGAAGCTTGGGTTTGAAAATCTCGTAGGACCTGACAAGATTGATGACTAACTGAGAATCCCTAAAGATGTTGATGCTCTTGACACTGATAGTGATGGCTAACTCTGGACTAGCAATCAAAACATCATACTTGGTTTTATTATTGGTGCAGGGGTTGGACAGATAGTATGAGAATCTCATCACATCGTGGTATGGAGTTAGGAGAACTATTCCTACCCCTACCTATCCTAGGAGAATAGATCATGGTGCTTCCCCTTTATGGGAAGAAGATGCACCATCAAAATATATCTCCCATCGATGGTTGCTGGCCTCCCATAAGTTCATGATTTTTTCACCAGGGAGATCATCATTAAACAAAGAATCAGGAAGAAGTGGGTGTGATGCTAAGAAATTTGTTAGTGCATATCCTTTTACACTTGGAGGTACATAATGTGATGTAAGCGTGAGAGGATCATGGACCATCATGCCAAACATCCTGATAGCATTGCCCATGTCATGAGGTACTGCATTGGATTAGTTCTGGAGATCAAGTTCTAATAGGGGTAGCATTAGGATCTATTGCTAGTTTGAGGACTACTAAGTCAGGAGATAATCCAGGCATCTCTTCATAACTCCATGTGAAGCAGTCTTTAAACTCAATCAATAGCCTAACTAAGTCATTGGTTTCTTCTTCATTCAGCAATGAACTGATGTATGTCAGGTGTGAATTTTCTTCTATCATCAAGGTTAATTTCTTTAAGCTTGTCAATTATTGAGTGAATTGCCTCTTCAAATTCTAGCAGTGCCTCTTTGATTTGGAGATCATCTGGTCCATCTGAGATTTCTAAACACACATTCTCATAAGAGTTAGGGATGTGTAAAAAGAACCTATCAGATTACAAATGATTGGTAACAACTAAGCAGTAATTTTCATCATCGACTGGACCCATTGTAGAATCCTGTCTGATTATGCTTCCCTCCAGTATTATTCCATAGCTTTCAAAACGACTATTCACGGACCATGTATGAGGAACTAAACCTTTACGTAATAATACAAGATGAGTAAAATTCAAATGGTAATTCCATTAATTCTTTAAATATATCCTCCTCAAGTTCTACACATTAAGTTCGGACTTGAGGATGATGATCCCAAAAGAATCTCTTGACTTCATGTCCTTTGGAAGACTTAAGAACTTCCTTAGCTATGAAACCTTCAACTTTTTGAGATGTAAGTGAGGTTAGAGCTAAGGTTCCTAGCTGCTGCCTAATCGTCTCACAAAAACCTGATTCAAATAGTTTGCTTTGTCCGGAGGCCTAGTCTTCATCTCTGTCTGAATCTAAAATCACCTCCAATGGAACCCACTAATAAGGGATGGCTGGTATACTAATCACATTAGACTCATTGTTCAAGATGGATTCCAAGTCTATGTGAATAGTAGGGGTACTCCTATGAATTGTGGGTGAAACGTAATATGCGGATCTATTTCTTCTTCACTTCCCCTTTCTTGTTCACTTGGACTTTCATTTTTTTTCTTTTTCTTTTGTCTTCTCTTTTCCATAATTTTCTTTTCCTTTTTATTTTGAATTTGAATTTTATCCAAGTTCATGAGAAATAGTGTTTTGAAGAAGATAGTAGGTTGCATCCTCATAAATCTCAACCTCTCTAACTGAAAATGACTTTTCATCTCCATTGACATGGTATTCATTCTCATCTTTTCTGAACTTGATGCACTGATGGAGGGAGGATGAAATGATCTTGTTCTGATGTATCCAAGGTATATCGACCAAAGTAGTGAATGAAATATTTGAATCAATGATGTAAAACTTGGCTTCAGTCTTCCAGTCACCAATCTCCAAAGGTAACACTATAGAACCTAAAGCCAACTCACCTTGTTCATTGAATCCTCTCAACATCATCTGATCTTCTAAGAGTGTAGAGATGGCGATCTTTAAATAGGCAAGAGTCTTTAGACTCATAATGTTCACCGATGCACCTGGATCAATGAGAACTCTGGCAAGTCTAAACCTGTCCATGTCGAATGTGATGTAGAGGGGACGGTTGTGCTCCAAGTCCCCTAGAAGAAGGTCTTCATCTATGAAGGTGATCCCCTAAGCTTCTTTTGTGTAATGTGCTTCCTCACCTATAACGGTCAACTGAGCTAAGCATATCTCGAGATCAAGGAGAGCCTTGATTAATGATTCCCTCATCTCTTTGGATAAGACAAGGGCATCATGTATGCTTAGCTTAGACTTTCTTAGATGAGAAAGGACAATTAGTCCACCTTGGTTGTCCTCCAAGCATATCCAAGGTGGAGCATCCTTTGGAGGGCTTCTCGATCCTCTATACCAATGACTTATTTCCCTATCTTGAGGTGTTGCCTAGAGGTATAACTTGCCACTATGAGAGGTTGACTTGGTGATCTCTTGTGGCGGGTAATGGAAGGTTCTACCAGCTCACTTATAGCTTCTCCTATGGGACCGTTGGAATTGGATGATTCCAAGTATCTCAAGAGGAAGTAGAGTAGGAAAGTCCAACTCAAAAGGAAGATCAAAATTGTTATAGTTATTTTGACTAGAGGAGTTATCATTAGGAATAGAAGAAGACAACCTATCAGAAGTGACACAGATGTAATTCAAACTAGTTTTATTCTTCAATTGTTTGGATTTGTTTGGTGGTACAAAGTAGAAATTAAGTAAAGTGAGTGGGGTAAGGGATTTGATGCCCTTATTCGCCGATACAAAAGTTCTACTAGTAGAAGAACAAGAACTAGCTAAAGTGGATGAAGTCACCTGTGGAAGAGCTGTAATTTGGAGGTGGACAGGGTGGTTGTGCTTTGGGCTATCTGGGCTAACACATGCTCTTGAGCTCCCCTTTCCTCGAGTTGGCGGCAAATTGCAAACCTTCCTTGATGTTGGAGGTTTGAGGTGACTCAGCACACAGGGAAAGCTTCTTCGGATGATCTTCTTAGAGGTTTTGGATAAAGAAATATCCCAACCTTCTTTAGTTTGGAAGGAACACATGTGTATCCAAGGATTACCCTAATGGAACTGGATGGTTGTTCCACAAGGTATTCCTTTGGGATAACTACAACACTGGTCTTGAAGCTATGTTCAAGCTAGTCCTTAAATGTGAAGCAATCCTCCAAAATATGGCCTAGCATATGGTGGTAGGGGCAAAAGTTAGGATCATGACTTTTACCTACTTCCTCCGTTCTCCTAGGCTCGGGTAGCTGAAAATCAGGTTTCTTTAAGAGATTTTTAAAGATCTTCTTTATTACATCCCTCTTAAATGAATAAGGTTTGTTAAGCTTAACTAAAAGAGTAGGTGGACCATAGCTACCTGGCGACAGGTATGTGTGCCACTGCTGGTGGTGGTATGGCTGAGGCGGTGGCGGTGCTAGCCATGGAGGCTACTGTGGAGGCCGGTAGGGCAGCCTCGGTGGTGGCAAAATAGGTGGAGGCTATTGAGGATGTGGTCTCTTGGACTGATCTCTAGCTGACTGCTTCCCCTTATCTACCGCTACTACTGCTCCCAACTTCTTCTCATAGATCTTATGTGGCTTTATCTTAGGCAACTGGTCTTGAAAAGGCAACTATTTGGCAACTCCTTGTAGACTAACCGCCTTGTTGATTAGCTTCTAAAATGTTTTGATAGTTAAGCCCTTAAGCATGAAGGCGATCGAGCCATGGATATTCTTTAGAAGAATCTTAATGGCATGTAGCGGCTCGCATTTTATATATAGGTTATGCCATCGGAGAATATAATCAATAAGGGACTCACTTGGGTGTTATTGTGCTACAATGAGATCACCCACAGTAACCCTTTGCTGAGCTCCAGCAAAAATCTTGATAAAGAGTTGCTCCAACTCAACAAATATCTTTACTGAATCGTTGGGCAGTTCAGCATACCAATCGAAAGCAATCATTGCTAGGCTACTAATGAAGAGGTGGAATAGCAAAGCGTCATTGCCACCATCATTACAACAAATATAAATGTGCTTTATGCTTTGGGTTTCCACTACCATCAAAGCTTTTGAAGGAAGGTGGCGTACAAACCCTTGGGATATTGGATTGCATTGAATTCCTCAGGTAGGGTCTATCTTTGGAACCGATGATCCTCCGCTTGAGCCAACGCTTCCTTCACTTGCTCAACCATGGATCAAATATCTTTTTTTTTCTTGTATGGAGGTACTTTCCACTACCTTCCTACATGCTAGTTCTTTGCTCAATGGAGGTAAGGTCTTGGCTAGGTCCAAGACATGCACTAACTCTGGCTGACTAATGCCATCTATAGTAGGATGAACTATTGGAGCTTATTTCTAAAGTACTGAAATTGCTGCTAATAAGTCCTTTAGCTCCTGTGTCATCCTATCCATCTGCTCATCTTTTGCATCAACTAATATCAAAGGTGCTAGGCTAATTGGGCTATGTCTTCTTGATCAACCTCTTCACTTTACATGGCTTGCTGCTCCCTGAGGAGAGATCCTCTGGTATCTACCATACAGACCCCAACTGAGTCTCCCAATAAATTATCTTCATTGGGATCGAAGCTAATCTTCTCCTCATTTGACCAATCATACCACAAAATCTCCTTCTTCTCTACAAGATAATGTGCTACTATCTCCTCGAGAGAATGATCGATCTAAATAAGAATAAATGATCTGGTGGTGTGATCCATGTAATCTTGAGAGGCACCGGACCTTGCCTGCTATTGGATAGTCAATCCTATGAGGATTGTACTCACTAGAGGAGACACACTCCTAACTGTCACTAACTTTGAAAGGGGTGACATTCCTAGGAGGTTCCACTATCATTGGTGTAGCTGGACTATCATCTGCCCCATCTACAATAGCTACTACCATCTCCATATCCTGCTAAACTAGTGGAGTTGCTGAAGGGATGACCACAATGCTTCGGGGTTGCCACTCCCTCTACACCACCACTAGGGTAGAAGGCCAAGCAGAAGAGCTCAACCTTGCTACAATAGGTGGTGTAGATAGAGTAGGATCCCTCGGCCATAGCCGGATCACCAACGGAGTATGGTTCTCCCAGGATACGGCCTTCATGGCCTTTGATGGAACTTGAGATGCTATGACATCGACTGGTGATGATGAATAAGGGGTAGAAGGGTGTGGTGGAGACACCAGTGACTCTCTATGAATATGAGTTATCCTCTTATGATGTCTGGTCCCAGTAAGCAAGATCTTGTATGGTATGGTTGCTGCCGGAAAATCAATAAGTGCGAGCTATTGGCGAACCTCCTCTATTGGTAATATGAGCGATGTATGGGCCTCTCAGCCCTCTCGATGAATATGTTTCCCCCGTGGGGATGATAGATCTCATCAAATTGAGCTCCGACTCAACATCCATAAGCTCCGAAACCTAGTGTAGGCGTCGAGGAGCGCTACGACCTCCTACTTCAATGGTTGATGCTAGACCATTGGTGGAGGTGATGTGCGAATCCTCCTAACATCCTCTCTATTTGACCTAGAGATAGGATGAAAATGGTTTACCGTAGCCAGTGGTGAAGTCAAAATAGGAAACTCCTCAAGCTTAGAGGCGCCTCCATCTCCCAATCCTAGTGTGATGCGCTTGATCATGCGCTTTTTGTTCCTTCCGTGTTTTGGTAGGATGAGAGGAGTGAGAGCTAGACCCAACTCAAAAGTAGGAGGACAATCCCACGAGATCGGAGCCTTACCTTAGAGGGATAATGAGAGGGTGCTAGCCCTCACTAGGCAACACGAGAAACCACAGGGCACACTGAAACTGGGGCTGGTGCTAGTACTATTACTATTAAAGCTAGTGGGACTACCACTGCTTTCTTCTTCAATGAGGAGATATCAAAATCTGAAGGTAGATTGATCACGGATGGTCTTACCAACCACTCTTGATCATGAGGGAGTGCCTCACATGTGATCCTCACTACCTCAAACCCCCTACCAAAATGGATAAGGTATGTATGATCCAATCGAGGGAAGTTGGCTTGGTCCAAGGCTAAATCCATGCCGTGAGGGAAAAGTGAACACGAGCAGCCCTTTCATATCAAGTGTAAAATTGAAAAAGCAGGTATGCTTGTTGAGAATCTACAATAGGAAAATGAGCTTAGATCAGATTTCTGTCTTTATTGATTTTTGAATTTGAATTGAAAATTTAAACCCACATACAACAACTTGGAAGTGTTAAGTGGGGTTCAAATGGATTTTAGAAGATTTAGAAATTTGATTGAAAGAGAAATTTTTTAATATGAATCCAACTTCAACAAATTTGGGTATGTTGAAAAGTGGATTCAAATATTTTAGAAGGATGCTTCCATAGGTTCATGTTTATTTGAATTTAGATTTTGATTTGAGGACTCTTTTCCTTTAACAAATTTGGGTATGTTAAAGTAAGGGTCAATTGATTTTTATTTTGATTGGTGATTTTGCTTACTTAGCAAAGTTGGGTATGCTAAGTCAAGTGTTTGAAAATAATATTTTCTTTTAGTGAATTGTTTTTTGATTTTAAAAATTGGAATTTCCACTTAGAAAATTTAGGTATGCTAAGTGAAGAACCCAAGTGTGTTTTGTTTGATTTTTGAAAATAGGATCCTTAACAAATTTGAGTATGCTAAGAAGATCCTAAAGTGTTTCATTTATTTTGGATATTTTAGTTTTGAAAAAGTAGGATCCTTAGCAAATTTGGGTATGCAAAGAAATCCTAATGTGTTTCCTTTTGGTTTTGATTTGTTTTTGATTGAAAGTGGAGACTTTACTTTAGCAAATATGGTAAGCTAAAGATCAATTTCCGCTTAATTTTGTGAAATGGAAATTTCACTTAGCAAATTTGAGTATGCTAAATGAAATTCAAAATGTGTTTAAAATTTTTGTTTTGGTTTGTTTTGAAAATGGAAACTTCTCTTTAGCAAATTTGGTATGCTAAAGAATGAAGTTCTAAAATGTTTGAAGCTTTTTGGTTTTGAATTTGGAGACTTCACTTAGAAAATTTGAGATAGCTAAATGAAGTTCCAAATATGTTTGAAAATTTTGTTGGTTTTGAATTTGGAGACTTCACTTAGCAAATTTGAGTATGCTAAATGAAGTTTCAAATGTGTTTGAAAATTTTTGATTTTGAATTTGGAGACTTCATTTAGCAAATTTGAGTATGCTAAATGAAGTTCCAAATGTGTTTGAAAATTTTTTATTTTGAATTTGGAGACTTCACTTAGCAAATTTGAGTATGCTAAATGAAGTTCCAAATGTGTTTGAAATTTTTGATTTTGAATTTGGAGACTTCACTTAGCAAATTTGATTATGATAAATGAAGCTCCAAATATGTTTGAAAAGTTTTGGTTTTGAATTTTAAGACTTCACTTAGCAAATTTGAGTATGCTAAATGAAGTTCCAAATGTTTTAATTTGAAAATATGATGTTAAGTTTATTTTGAAGAGACTTCCATTCAACAAATTTGGGTATGTAAATGAAGTCAATCTTATTTTGAATGTAATTTTGTTTTTGATTATTGCTTTTGAAAGAGGAATTCCAACAATCATATGTGGGATATGTTTAATGGATTTTCAAATGATGTTATTTTTATTTGAATGAAATCTTCATTCAATAAATTTGTATATTAAAAAGATGTTCATGTGCTTTTGAAAAATTTAGTTTATTTGAAAATAAAACTTCCATTCAATAGGTGTGGGTATATTGAATGGAAAGGTTCATGTGTGCTTTTTGAAAATCTTATTTTTTGGTTTTGATTATGATTTTTTGGAAAGATGATGTTTATCTTATTTTGAAAATGAATCTTCATCAAAATGAATTGAAAGAAGATGTTCATTTGTGCTTTTGAAAAATATTGTTAGTTTTATTTTTGAAGATTCCTACATATAACATTATGATAATTGTTAAATGAGGGTGATTTAAGAAAATTTGTGGAAAATATTTTATTATGTGCATTTTGAAAGTGCTTTTTTTTAAAAGCAAGATTTTTTCATAACATTTATTTTTTCTTTATTATTTTGGAATGAACCTTTCCCATAAAAATGATAAGGAGGAAGTCTTTAAATGTTTTCTTTAGATCTTTTTATTTTTACCCATTGGAGAACCCAATGGGTTTTAAGACCAACATAGAGTGAGGTCCTAAAACCTAAGGATGTTGGCTAATGAAACTTAAGAATGAAATAAGCTAAGTGCCAATGAAAAAAAAAGATAGTCTTGGATTCATACCAAACTACAAACCAACTATCGATACTCGAAGACAGTGATCATTTACCAAAGATGGAGAGAACCATCCCAGTCAAAAAAATGTGGTGAAATTTTTCTTTAATACATATTCTTACCTTCATCTTCCTCTTTTGAAAAGAAGGATAAATGAAATAAAATATATTATCTTTTGGGATGCCATGTAGATCTGCAAATATTCTTATTAAGGTGATCGGGTATGACATTGAGGAGAGGTGTACTATCTCGAAAGATAGAAGTCACCACCCTACAATGGACCTAATCACCTCAATAAGGACTCTAAGGACAATGGGTTTGTATGTGTACCAGATTCTTCCTACTTTACATGAAAAGTAAATTAGAGTTTATTTTAAACTGAGTTCATTAAGTTCTTTACAGGGGCAAGTCCCCATAGTTAATTACATCCTAAGGAAAGAGATCCCTTAGGAATACTCTCGATTAAGATAAATGATCATGTCTCCAAAGATTTCAATACGGTAGGACTCGATTAGTTATTTGAAGATCAAATGGGATTGATCAAAAGAGGGAGTTATTATCAAAGCCAAAGGAAGATAAGTAGGAGATGCCATGATGCTAGGAAACCTAGCGAGCATCTCAAACTATCCTATGGTTGGGCATTACATTTTTGAAATTGATTTAATTTTTTTGAGTTGATATTTCATTAGAAATTTAGGGCTTATGATTCCATAACAAGATTAAGGAAATGCTTAAGAGGTGAGGAATTTGCTTATGGCCCACAAAGGGAGAAGCAACCTCATAACCTAAATCTAGGGAGCTTTGAGAGCCCTAAATCTAAGGCAAAATGGGTATTTGGTTTGCCTCCATAAGAGGACAAACCACCACTTGGACTTACAACCTACTGGGGCCAACTAACTCCTCGTATGATTTTAAATTAATGTAGGCAAGTCTTATGCTTTATGCAAGATAGCTTGCTATTACTTATTTTAGAAAGAGACTAAGTCCTTAAACTCACTCCCCAAGAGACTAGATCATGTAAGGACATGCTTCAAATGACCTAAATCTAATGCAATTCACATTTCATTTTATTTTTCTTTTTGGACAATCATTTTGACTCGGGATAATAGGATTCATATGCTAATGCATGAGAAATAGATTATTGGCCAAAATCGAGAGAGGAGGTGTGTTTCCACCATGGCTCTCAAAGGTCAAGCCAAGTTTCTCAGCAAAGGTGGAAGCCTCAATCAATAGTGAAAATAATATGCATTTGTGCATGATGTTATAAAGAAGTACTCATCCACTAAGGGGTTACTAATTCTTTTATCTTGATTTTATAAGCTTTAGGTGAGGTTATGAGTTCTTTATTTTTAGTTTTGAATTGTTAAATTTGTAGAAGATTTATTTTTCTAAGAGCCTAATCCACATACCATACATAAAGCAAAAAGAAAAATAGAAAAGGATGCCACTTAATGCACAAGCTAAACAAATCATCAATCAATTTATAAAGCTAATCACAAAAGAATAAGAGGCCATTATGGTCGGGTACCACCGCACAAACCCAAAAACAAATTGGTAGCTGAGCTCTACCCTTATACAACCGATTACAAATGAGTTAAATATAATTAAGCAAGAATTCATTGTTATGGGGTCTTCAAGCTTTCTTTTCTTCTTTTCTTCTTTCTTCTTCTTTTTTTCTTCTTCTTTGGTTCCTTCTTTTGGATGGTTGGAAGGTGGATGCTCCAAAGGCTTCACATGGTGCATAAGATGAGATCTTATGACCAATGTTCATCTTAATCCCCATAACAATCATTCCAAAATCCTAATTATAAAATTTACATGAAAAGGAAAAGTAAATCTAGCTAACACAAAAAAGGTTAGCTAAACAAACCCAAATCCCAAGCATGTATATTGGACTTATCACCCACACATGGGTGACTAAGTCCACGGCCTATTATTATGCTTAGGGGTATAAGCACACAGCAAAGCATTTATATTTTTTTTATTTATTATACTTAAGCACAATCCCTAGAAGATAATGGTTAGACTAAGATTACCCTACCATTCATTCTACACATACATCCTAACATCCAGACTAAAACATATATAAAAAATAAAGTAAGCATCAAACCATGCACCTGCCCAACCTAAAGCTAGAAGTGGTGACTTAGAATGTGTTGCTTTAGGAGGTTTGTGTGGTATGCTTAGATATGACTTTTAGTTAGAATTTTCTAAGTGTGAAGAATGTTCAATTTAGAGGAGGGTTTCATTTAAGTGATTTAATTATTTTGGGTTGATTTTATTTTATGTTTTTATTAGGTTCAAGTGAATCCTACAATTAATTACTAAGTTATAAAGAGAGGGAAAGAGAAGAGAACTTCTCTTTCCTTCCCTAACCTAAGTAATTTCTAAAGTGGATTCATATTTTAGTTTTATTTAGTGAATGTTTTAATTAGGTGTTTTAATTAATCCTAAGTTTAGATGAACTCTAAACAAACCTATTCAAAAAATAAAGGCATTTTAAGATTAAATAAAATGAACTAAATTCACAAAACATACATCACTTCATTTCTTTCCCAACATGTATAACATGCATATGAATGAGTCCTAAGCATATCTATACACACAATGAGAATGTTTACACACTTTATGATGCATGCTAAGTAATTCATTTAAGAAAATTTGAAAGTTTATGATGCATGATTTTCATTAAGTAGCAAAGGGGTTTCTTATCCAACTTTCACATGCACACACATATGTGTATGAAAGAGGCATAAGTGAGTATGCCATTGTTAACTAGAGGTGTAAGGTACAAGACCTACTTAGGGATACTTAAAACCTCATAACCTCCGGGTTGTCAGTTAATATATACTTTCCTTAAATACAAACATGTGTACAAAAGAAATGAATGGAAAAGAAAGAATGCAAAAAATTGATTTATTTTGTTTATGCAATTTATATGTGAAAACATAGGTATCCTTCTTAAGTGATAGTATAGGAATGAATAGGATATGGAATTAGGCAAGTGTTAGGTTCTTTTCAAATGAACCATACAAATCTATATCTATTCAAAATAATACTAAATAGAAGTGAAGGAAAACCTACACTAGCACATCCTTATATTTTACTCACATGCAAGCTTATAATTGATATAAGTAACACTTTTAGTTTTGATAATTGATTCATATATTTTGAAAATAATTTGAATTTAATAGTGATAGCCACTCATTCTTACTTTAGCCAACACATACAATTTGACATAAAGATATATTTTTTTTTTAAATTTGATTTTTTGAAAAGCATGGATGCATGAAACCACATAACATACATATTTAGCATGTTGGGAAGAACTAAAGCAATGAAAGCATGTACACATTCACTTTAATTAAATCCTAAAGACAATCTTATGAAATAAGAAAGCTTAAACTAAATCAAAGTTTTTTTAATATGATTTTTGTTAGACTTTGAGTTTGATTTAACTTTGAAAATGTGAATTGAGTTTGCTATTTCTAACCCATTCTCATGTGTGTTTGATATTTTTATTCAATTTTTAGATGATTAGATTCATTTTGTACTTTGATTAGGTTAAGGTATGAATTAAATATGTTAATTAACCAAATAGTTAACCAAATAGTTATGATCCAATGAGATGACATAAAACCTCACAAGGAATTTGAATTTGCAATGCACCTAGGAAGAAAGGGGCCTAATGAAATTTGGCTCATGATTAATGTCTAATTAATCTAAGGGGTTTAACTTAAGTAATTTCAAAACATCCCTCATACATATGAGTTGAGTTTTGATTTCCTTGATTGAACTAAGGCTCTTGAACACCTAAGCATCTACCCAAAGTAGATTAATTAAGTTGTGGAAAGTTTTATAGAATTAATTAAAATGGTAATTAGTGAATTAGCCCTTAATTAATAGAGGATTAAGAAAGAAAAATGGGGTTTAAGGAATAGCATAGGAGAAATGCCCCAAAATTATTCTCTAAACCTCCTATTCACTGAAACAAACCTTAATCAACTTTAAAAAGGGATTAAAAATACTAATCAAACCCTTAATTATCCTTAATTGCATAAAGGGAGTAATTAGGAAATGAATTTGCAATTCCCCCAATTAAGCCACCAATAAATCCCAAAAAAATTTGGGGAGGCAGAAGTCATCTCCCAAATATACTCAAGAAGTTTGAAATTAATTAGTGGGTTAATTAGAGAGTGATTAGCAAATCAAGATTTCCAATAAAACCCAAAATTAAAGAAAGATAATATTCAAAAACCATTAAAACCAATTTTAGAATATTCTAGATTGAATTATATTTTAGTGGCAATTTACCTCATATTTTCTGATTTTTCTTTAGAGAGATATGAATTTTTGAAGTTTAAAAGATTAATTAGAATTATTTAAACCTAATTAATCTTAATCCGCCCACGCAACGCGGCTTAGATGCACTTTCCTTGCATTGCCTGAGTTTAAGTGTCACTTCATAAGTGTGTGTGGCCTACTTTGGTATCTTTAGATCAAGGATCGAGCGATGAGAATTAACTCATGGTTCAGAGGGAAGAAATAGGATATAAAACATGCATTTAATCTCGACCGATCATTTAAAATGCGTGGATGGGCGCCAGATCCACCAAAAATGAGGGACCGTCCATGTTCTAGGCTGATCCAAACTCGATTTCAGTTGGGATGAAATGCACACCATCTAACCTAATGGCAATCACATTATAGAAGAAGATTCACATCTTATGTCCACAATTGAAATTTATGCCATTAAATTTCTTTCAAAGGACAACACATTGAGTTTAGTGATCAAAAATGCCAAATCACTAGATAATCACCATGCTCGATTCTTGGAGGAGCTTCATTTGGTTGAAGAAGCTGGTGAAAGTTTAGCTCTTGGTTAAATGGATAGCTCATGGACCAACCTTGCTCCCTTGGCTTTGATGGAATTAGATCTCCCTTGCCTTTGGGAACTTGAGAGAGCTTGGGCAAAGACTTGTCCCTAAGGGAGTGTGTAAAGGAATTGACTTGAATTGGAGTGTGGAGAAAGTTTCCAAATTAATGTTGGTCCCCTATTTTTACTTGAGGAAAATTGAGAATGCAAATTCAAATTCCTTATCATAAGCTTAGGATCACTCTAGAATGGTTCCTAACATCTCCTTACTCATCAATTAGCTATATTTGGTCAAGTGAATTAGGGGAGTATATCTCCCCATGGCAATTGGATGGTGACTATACTTGCCATTTTGATCCAATTGATAGATGGGTTGTTTGGTATTTAAAGCTTGCACATGATGGTTTGGGCTAGGGGTGGAGTGGTAACCTCCCATGTGCTTCAAAAGTGGAGGGAGATTTTCCATGGCCAATTTGAGCCATGTGCTCGTTTGGCCTTGGGTCATTAACAAACCCATTGGGTTGGGTGCACCACCCTCCATAGGGTTTACTTGACCTATTAGGAAGGCATCAAGTTGGTATGAAGAGGACTTGACCAAATTCCCTATTTATTTGACCAAAATTTGTTCTATGGCCTAGGGGTAGAATGGTCATTTGGCTGATTTTTGAATTTGGATATGTTGGGTATGTTGAGAAAATAGGTTTGGCCAAGTTTAATTAGATTTAGAGTTCATTTGGTATGGTTTGGCTCATGTTGACCCATTTAGGTCAAAATGGGTCAACTTGGGTCAAGTTAACTAATTTGTCAAATTGGGTCAAACTAAGGTTGAGTTCAAATATGACCATTTGAAATGTTTGGTGGCTTTGGTTTGATTCAATTTGGTTTAGGTTTGAATTTGGTTCATATGACTTCATTTAGGTCAAATGGTCAAGTTGAATTAATTCCCATTTGACCTATTTGAGCTAGGTCATGGGTAGGTTTAGGTTTGGTTAGTCATATGAAGTGGTATCTTTGTTTCCAATCAATTTTAGTTAAGTTTGAATTTGGCTCAACATGACCCTTTAGGTCAAGTAGGGTTCAAGGTCAATTGGGCTAGGTTGGGCTTAGTTGGCTAATTGAAGCTACGGTCAAGTTCAACAAGTGATTTGGAATGAAATTGACCCATTGGTTTCAATCAATTTGGCTTAGATCAAGTTTTGACACATTTTGACTTTTTAGGTCAAGTTGTGTCAACTTGAGTCAAGTGGCCAATTAGGCTAGGTTATGCTCAAATGTTAACTTGGTCAAGTTCAAACATTGGTCATGAATGAACTCAGATCAATTGTTTCAATCAATTTGGCCAATGGTGGATTTTGGCTATGTTGGGTTTCATTTTGGCTAAGTGTTGGCTTGGTCAACCCTTAGGTTTGACTTGGTTTGACCCAATTTGATTGATTGATCATCTCATGATGATTGTTGATCATGATGAGAGGCAAAGGTGAGTTTGATTCAATCCAATTTGGTTAGGATTAGAATTTGGCTCATAAGGGTACTAGGTCACTTTGGGTCAAGTGAGCCTAAGTGTCAAATACTTGGTCAAAGCTTGATTTGAGTTTGATTAAACTTGTATATGGACTTATGATTGAAATATAAATCCATTTGTAAATGGTTTGAAGTCAAATGGGTTTTGATTCATTTAACAATTTCATATTCAAAGGACGAACATGAATGGATTTGGGGTTTGATTTTTGAATTGGATTTTGGTTAAGTGAGTGAAGCTTGTATTTATATTTGGATTCATGATTGTAGAATTGATTGAATCATGAAGTAAAATCAGGAGTTTGGCTTGATTTTAATTGGTTTGGCTAACTTCAAGATTTTGACTTGAAAGGTTTAGGTTAGATTTTGAATAGAATTAAGTTTGATTTTTGGAATTGGTTTTGATTATTTGAATTTATATTTCATTTATATAAGTGAATATAAATTAGAATATAAATGGATTATGAGAAAATTTCAAAGATTTGAAGTGATTTGCTCATGATCTAGGCTGAGTCCTTAAGAGAAGATTTGAGGAACTTATAAAAGATTTGGAATTTTTCGAATTTGAATTTTTGAATCTAGTTTGATTAATTTATATTTATATTTTATTTATATATGTGAATATAAATGAGAATATAAATGATTTATGAGAAAATCTCAAGAATTTGAGTTGATTTGAACATGATTTAATTTAGTCCTTAAAGGACATTAAGGACTTAGAAGGATTTTAAATTTGGAATTTAATGTTTGGATTTGATTTGATTGATTGTATTTATATTTCATTTATATATGAATATAAATGAGAATATAAATGAGTTATGAAAATCTCATGAGTTTGAATTGATTTAGATTTGATTTTGGCTAGTCTTTAAGAAGAACTTTAAGGACTTAAGAAATTTTGAGTTTGGAGCTTGAATTTTGAATTTGATTTGATTGGTTATATTTATTTCATTTATATGTGAATATAAATGAGAATATAAATGAATTATGAGAAAATCTCATGAGTTTGAGTTGGTTTGATTATGATTTTGGATAAGTCCTAAAGAGAATATTAAGGACTTAAGAAAGATTTGGACTTTGGAATTTCATTCATGGGTTTTAATCATGGATTTCAATTATGGATTTCCATCGCATGGAGTTGATTTGAGTTTGGAGAAAATCAAATAAGATTTATTTGGAGTTTGACTTGAAGGAAGGAAGGTGAGGAGTGGCTCAAGCTAAGGGTAGATAAATTTTCCTAACACCCCTAAGGCATGACCTATTCCTATGGCTAACTCTTCTAAGTCTCTAGGGCTAGGTTGAGTGTCCACCTATTCACTACATGTGTCTTAAGACTAAGGATCCCTTAAAGTCTAAGAGAGTCTATGTCTAAGATGGAGGGTTGAGCTCATTCTAAAAATGAGTCAGATCACACCCTATAATGGACTTAATCACCTAATGTGGACTCCTAAGGCATGATGGGTCTTCGGATATACTAGAGATTTTTCTCCAACTTTACATGGAAAAATAAAGCAGGGTTTATTTAAATTGGGTTCATTAAGTTCCCTATAAAGACAAGCCTTCATAGTTAATTACATCTTAAGAAAATCTTAAGATACTCTCGATTAAAGTAGTGATATTTGTCTCAAAGAATTAAAATAGACTATCAAAGGATTAGTTGTATTTTTTGAAAATCAAGTGGGGATAGATCAAAGGAAGAGTTCTTATCGAAATCAAGGGAGATGAATATAGTCCTCATAATATTAGCTAGTGCACTTCTATCTATGGTTGGGCTTTTATATTTGAATTTGACAAGATTTATTTATTTGAGTTGAATTTTTATTAGAAATCCAAGACTTATAATTCCACAATACAAGATTATAGAAATGCCTACAAGATCATAATTTATGCTTGTAGCCCGCAAAGGGAAACAACGACCTCAGATCCTAAATCTAGGGAGCTTTGGTGAGGACCAAAACATGACCTAAATCTAAGGTGAAAATGGGTATATGGTTTACCTCCACAAGAGAGGATAAACCACATTGGACTTATTATACAGAGTGGCGACTAACTCCTTGTATGTTTTAAATCCATGTAAACCATATGCTTTGCAAGATGGTTAGGCTATTATTTACTTAGAAAAGAAAAAAAATCTTTAAACTCACTCCCTAAGAGACTAGGTCATAAAGGGCATGAGTCATGACTTAAATCTAATGCAAATTTTGTCAAGTTTTATTTGATTTATGGAATTTTTATTTTGACACAGGCTATAGGATTTTGTATGCTTAAATGCATGAGAAATTGGTTGTGGGTTAAATTTGGAGAGAAAAAGGTGTCCTTCTATCAAATGCTCTTACAAGTTAAACCTTTATTTTCTAGCATAGATGAAAGCCCTCTCTTAGCAAGAGTGAAAGAATATGATATGCATGATATTATACATTCATTCATGTAGCTAAGGGGTTGCTAAAAATTTTATTATCTTGGTTTAATTCATAGGCTTTTATGTGAGGTTATGAATTATTTTAAAATTTAGTTATGAGTTATTAATGGGATAGAAAATTTATTTTTCTCTAGAGTCTAATCACATCCAACAGCAATCACCAATCATAAAAGAAACTATGAAAATGCATGCTATTTCTAATGCACAAAACAAAATATCAAATAATTTTATAAAACTATCACAAAATAATAAAGATAGTCGCACTACCATTAAAAGAAATGTGGGTAGAAAGTCACCTTATACATCCCAGTACAATGAAAAAATAATTATAATTATGAAATGATAAGTGGGGGTTTTCATTCTTCATCCTACATTCTTAAGTCTTCATCTTTCATTTCTTTACTTTTTGATTTGCTTCATTTCTTTCTTTCCTTTGGCTTAAGTGGGATGTAGCTTGATCCAAAGGCATCACATGGTATATAAGACATGGTTTTCTAACCAATGCTCATCCTTAATCCCCATAACACTTATCCTAATTCTAATACAAAAATTATATTAAAAGGAAGGAAACTAAATCTAGTTACATGTGCAAAACAAATGTTAGCTAAACACACCATACAACCCAAGCAGTTATAGGAATAATTTGGACTTAGCACCCCACACATGGGTAACCAAATCCACTTGTCCTAACTTGGGCTATGCTTAGGGGCTAAGCAACCTGCACAATGAAAAGCATTTATATTTTATTATTACAGCGGCCCCTTAAGCATGACCCCCTGCATAAAACATGATTAAGTTAAAATTAGCCTAATAGATAGGCTACACATATACACCCTAACATCTAGTCTAAAATAATACATCGTAAAACTAAACATTTATCAAACCATGCACTGCCCAAACATAAAGCTAGAAATGGTGACTTATCCTAATGTGCATATGTTAGATCTTGTGTGGTATGTACTAATAAGGCTTTAGGGTTATGATTTACTAAATGTGAGAGATTTAATTTATGAAGGGTTGATTTCTCTTTAAGTGGTTTAGTTGATTTGTAGATTTTACTTAGTAATTTTTTTCCTTTTGTCTCATATAGCCTACACTTAGCAACTAAGTGTTATAAAGAGAATAAAGAGAGGGAGAGTCTCTCTTTTATCCCTACCTTAAGTAATTTCTAAGATAAGTTGATTAATGAATTTCCTTTAATGAATAATTTATTATGTGTTTTAATTAATCCTAAGTTTAGATTAATTCTAAATAGCCCTATTCAATAAGAAACACATCTTGGGATTAATTATGGTGGATTACAATCACATAACACACACCCATCCATTTCTTTCCATCATGTATACCATACACATGAATAATCCAAGGCATACCTATACGTGCAATGCAAATCTTAGCATACTTTGATGATGAATTGAAAGAAGTGTTTTGAAGTTTAAAATCTTCATTTATTAATGAATTATGACTGCATGTCTTTATTATATAGGAAAGAGGGTTTTTTCATCCATTAGCAAAATACACATTCACATTTATAAAAGTTATAAATGAGTACGACGCCATTATTTTCTACACTAGGGGCGTAAGTTACAAGACCTACTTAGGGCTACGTAAAGCCTCGCAGCCTCGGGATGTCTAGACAAATATACCACTTTTCTTAGATACATGTAAATGTATGAATAACTATAAGAATAGAAGAATCCATGCAAAAGTTATGTTTCATTTATTTGATTGTTGATTCTTTATTCATTGGCCAGATCACATATGCATATGTATAAGAGTTTTAAGTGAGTATGACGTCATTATTTTCTACACTAGGGGTGTAAGGTACAAGACCTACTTAGGGCTACTTAAAACCTCGCAGCCCGGGATGTCCAGAATAATATACCACCTTTCTCAAATACATATGAATGTACAAAAAGAACCAAATGGATAAGGAATCATGCAAGAAATTGTGTTTGATTTGGTTGTATGATTTACATGTGTAATATGAAAACCCTTCCTAAGTCTTAACATGGAGATGCATAGGAATAGATTTAGGCAAGTGTTGTGTTCTTTTCAAATGAACTATACACTTGCAAATCCTATGTGAATCCATGTTAAGAGAAGGAAAGAGAGCTTCATAGTACACATCTTATACTATCATCACATGCAAGCTTATAAGTATTTGTAATAACCATTACTTCATTTATAATAATTGATTTATAGTTTTGAAAATAGTTTTTTTTGGTTTAATAGTGATAATAGCACTCATATTCTTAATTTTAAGCCAACACATGCAATTTGACATAAAAGAAGACATTTTATTTAATTAATTTTCAAAAGAAATGAATGCATGATTTCATATGTAAAATAATATTTAGCATGATTGGAAAGAAATAAAGGAATGTAAACACATGATTTCATTCACCCCAATTAATTCCTAAGGATAATGATATCAAATAAGGTTATTTAAAATGAATCAAAAATTTTTAATGGCATTTTTATCTTTGAATTTGATTTGATTTAAGAAATACGAGAAGGGTTTGCTAATCCTAACTCATTTCCCCATGTGTGAATTAGTTTGGTTTAATGAAGAATATTTAAGTTTATTTTATGTTTCGATTAAGTTAAGGTATAAATTAAATAATTTAATTATCCCTTACCTATATCACCTTAAGTTAATTAACTAATTAATGATAAGCCAATATGATATGCAACCACATGAAAAGTAAATTTACAATGCTCCTAAGAAATGAAAGGCTCACAATGTAATTGACTTATGATTAATAGTTAATTAAGCTTAAGGGATCTCACTTAATTATTCTTATGATTTTCTCACACATGTGACTCAATCATAATTTCATTGCCTCTCACCTTAGGTTATTGAACACCCAAGGAGCTATCCAAGATCAATTGAAGGTTGCTTAGGTTAGGGTGAATTGATTTTTAATTTTAATTTCATTAGGCTTTTAATGAATTGATTAAATATTTTGGTTATGTCTTAATTTGAATGATGCAATTAACATAGGGGAAAGGATCAAGGGCAAGGCCTCAATCTTAATACCTAAATCATTTAAACATTCAATTAGATTTTGATTTGCTTATTTTGTAGATTTAACCACTTAATTAATTAATTAATCATTTCATTAACCCATTAATTAATTTGATTTTTAAAGATAAAGAAGACTTGGAAATGAATTAGGAAAAATATTCTTAATCACTTTGCAAGTGATCTTACCTATCTAGGGATAATTTTGTTTCAAATGATTAATCAAATTACTATTCATCCTTAATTAGTAATTAACATTAAGAGAGTTAGGGCTTACTTGATTTTCTAATTAAGCAATCAATAAAATTCCAAAAAATAGAGGAGGTAGAGGTCATCCCCCTAAACATCCATAGAAAATTTGAGATTAATTTAGTACTTAATTAATGTAAGCTAAATTATTTTAATAAAACCTAATTAATCCAAAGTCACTATTCAAAATCAATTAATTATAATTTTCCTAGATTCTCCTCTAAAATGTCTTCAAAATGAGCCAAAGTTTGTATTTTTTGGAATTTTCTATAATTAGTTATGATTTTAGAAAGTTTCAGGATTAAAAACCAATTAATTATTCCTAATTAAACCCTTAATCGCATTGGGCCACGTGGCTACTAATGCGATCGAAAAACCCACAAAGAAAGCGCATCCACAGGTTAAGGGGGAAATCAAAGGATCTACCACAGGATTTGATCAGAGTCGTTCATCTCGATCATGCGATATGGAAGTCCCATGATCTATCCCATTAATGAGCGACGAAAGATGAGCATTGTCCATCTTTCTCCATTCAATTCAAGCTCACCCGAGCTCTGATTGGGATCAAATGGATCTTACACCATCTAAGGGAGCACACAATCACATCCAACGGCTAAAATCACTCGACATAGAGATTCCTTTCACAAAATACCAACACATAGAGGCCTAGAGTTGCAATTTTTTGGAATAACCTCACTCAGAGCTAATTCAGTGCAACTTAGGTAGCTTCACTAGTCAAGTAAGGCCTGAAGAAGTCCAAGCTCAATTTGGCCTGGTGCTCTTGACCAATGCATGCACGCGTGCGCCACTTCAATCAAACTCACACCTCCTATGCTTTGGAAGGCTTAGAAATGGTTTGGTTGGCTTCGATTGGGTATGAGGATGGTGTGGGTGCAAGGAATTTTGATTTGGTGTCATGGAGAGGGAGTATTGCTTGAAGGAAGGGTGTCCTATTTTGGCTAGCACATAAAAATGGAAATGGCTAAACGGAGAGGGCTTGGGTATCCTCAGATTTGCTCTAAGGGAGTTCGAAATATGCTTAGGGACTCACACAAGCTGATTGTGTTTAAAATTGCCTTTGAATTGAGGGGGTATACCCCTCAATTTGCCATCATTGATGGATGGGAGTGTGCACACACTTTGCCATTTTGCGAGTTGTCTCCATTAAAGTCGTTGCGAGGGGATGAGTGGAGTTATGGGAGGAGCCTCAAGGCCTGGTGTGCAAAGCTTCTTTTTCCTTTATCCATGGGGTGCTCAATTTGGCTTGGAAGTAAGTCAACTCACCTCCCAAAGGTTCTTAGCCAACCTAGAGTGGGTTAGGTGCACTAGGTGGGCTAGGGGAAGGTTCCATGTAGTGAAAAGGAGCTTCTATGGGGATAGGCAAGTTGAATTTAGCCTTGATCCATTGGGTTTAAGGTTCAAATCCTATGGTTTGATGGCTAATTCCATTGGCGGGGTCCACTTGGCATTTAGGCTGATTTGGGATGAAGTAGGGCATGATTGGGTCAGGATTGGCGGGGTCCCCATAAGTTGGTTTGGAGGGATTTGGCTTCATTTGGTCAAAATGGGTTCATTTGGGTTAGGTAAGGTTCAGTTGACCGATTGATCAAATTGGGTCAAACCAAGGCTTGGGTTAGGTTCATATGATGATTTGGGATGTTTTGGTTTAATTAATTTGGATTTGTTTGGCTTAGGTTTGAATTTGACTCATTTGGATTCAAAATGGTCAGATTGGTCAAGTCGACCAATTTGACCAAATTAGGTTGGGTTAGGAGTTGAGTCAAGTTTAATTGGTTAATTAAAAATGATTGTAGGCTTTGGTTTGGTTTAGTTTGGAATTAATTTGAATTTTGGTCAATTTATCTTTTAGGTTAATTTGGGCTAGGTTGGATCAAGTTTATCAATTGGTCAACTTGGGCTCAATCATGGCATTGGTCAAGTTCAACAAGTGATTTGAAATGAACTTGAGTCATTGGTTGCAATCAATTTAGATTAAATCATGATTTGACTCATTTTAGCTTTTTTAGACCAATTTGGGTCAACTTAGGTCAAGTGGCCAATTCAGCTTGGTTTGGCTCAATTGATGACTTGATCATGTTCAATCATTAATTATGAATGGGTTTGGGTCAATGGTTTCAATCAATTTAGCATATGGTAGATTTTGGCTAGTTTGGGTTTCATTTGGGCTAAGTGTTGACTTGGTCAAAGGCTAGGTTTGACTTGGTTTGACCCAATTCAAAGTGGTTGATCACCCCATGATGATTGTTGATCATGATTGAGGTTTAGATGGGCTTAGTTCAATCCAATTTGGGTTGGATTAGAACTTGGCTCAAAAAGGGTCCTTTAGGTCACTTTGGGTCAAGTGAGCCTAAATGGGTCAATTTGTTTGATCAAGGCTTGATTGAAGTTTGGTTGAACTCACATATGAGCTTAGGATTGAAATATAAATCCAGTTGCAATTAGTTTGGAGCCAAATGGGGTTTGGTTCATATGATAATTTCAAATTATAAGGGTTAACTTGGTTTGATCTGGGTTGACTTGGTTTTTGGTTTGATAATGGTGGTTTATATTTATATTTGGATCCATGATTGAAGGAATGATTGAGTCATGAAGAAATCCATGAGTTTTGAGTTGATTTGGGTTTTATTTAGCTAAGTTCAAAAGTTTGGCTAAAAGGGCTAAAATTGAGAATTTGATTTGATTTGAGTTTGGTTTTGGTCATTTAAATTTATATTTCATTTATATTTGTGAATATAAATGAAGATATAAATAGGTCATGAGAAAATCACTTGAGTTTGGAATGATTTGGAAGTAAATTTGATTAAGTTTAAGAATGTAGGTTGAAAGGGTTAATTTGAGTTTCGATTTGGTTTGATTTGTTTTTGGTCATTGGAGGGTGGATTTCATTTATATTTATGAACATAAATGAAGGAATGATTGATTTATAAAGAAATCATCATTTTAGTTGATTTGGATCAAGATTTGATTAGTTATGGAGGTTGGTCCATATGGCTTAGAAAGGGTCTTAATTTGGTTTTTGGAGTTAATCATGGGTTTCAATCAATTTGAAATTTTGGAATTGATTTATGTTTTGGAATTTAATTTGAGATTGAATTTGATAATTGAGAAAAATCAATTGGATTGGGTTTGATTTGAATTTGGTTAAGGCTAAGTCAGTAAGATAAAATCAAATGACCTAGGAAGGGATTTGGAGTTTGAATTTGGTGATGGATTTCAATCATTGGATAGTTGGATTTGATTTTGGATTTGAATTTGAATTTGAGGTTTGGTTTGAAAGAAGGAAGCAAGGATTGGGTTTGGGCTATAAGGTATGCAAGCCTCTCCTAAATCCCTAAGGAACAACCTATCCCTATGGCAAACTCTTCTAAGTCTCTAAGATTAGGTTAAGTGTTCACCTAATCACTAGAAGTGTCTTAAGACTAAGGAACTCTTAATGTCTATAAGAGTCCTAGACCTATGATGAAGAAGTTGAGAACTCACTCCAAAAATGAGGTCAAGAGTGGTGTAAACTACTTTCCATCCTTTGAAACACCAAAGTAGGTTTTTTAATAATTAGAAGCAAGATCTTGATTTGGAAAGTTTTAAGATAGACTAACTTTGAAAGAGTTTAAACCATAATTATTCAACGTTAATTGAGGTCTCTCTCTCTCTCTCTCTCTCTCTCTCTCTCTCTCTCTCTCTCTCTTCTTTTTTTTTGCAAGACCTTCAAGCTTTTCAATCGATGCATAGAGTTTTGTAATTTCATTATTTATGATAAATTTTAACAAGAAGAGTTGTGCTCTAAATGGAGGTAGCCTTAAACTAGTGACCTAAAGCGAATGGAGGAGCCATTATTATAGGTGTCATGAAATATTACCATATGCTTTTGAATGAGTATTGAAACTTATCATCCATTAGAACTTGATCTACTATTGTGGTCAAAGTAGTGAATGACTGACACCTACCAAAATGATGAGAGATTAAGTATCTTAGATACGACAACCATCATTGAAATGACTTTAATTGTGTTAAGCCCCTCCCCCCATTTTTTTCCACTTTTTTTATTTTTTATTTATGTTTTTTTTGTTTTTTGGAGGTTGCATCTCTAATATCACTTTAATCTCTTTTAGATAAATTTTTGTTATCCCATGATACTTTGCTACAAGCCCTACAAAACTTTACTACAAGCCCTACAAACTTCCCTAAAGTAATACTAATTATATACTTTAGGGGATTCATCTTAAGATTGTACTATCATAAATAATCGAAGACATCTACTCAGATTATAAAGATGGTCTTCCTTTTCTTTGCTTTTGACCACAAGATCGTCAACATAGCATTCGACTTGGTGATGAATGAGTTCTTCTTAGATTCAAGTCATTTCCCACTGGTATGTGCCTGTTGACTTTACTTTTGGGAGTGAGCTCTCAATTTCCTCATCATAGATCTAGGACTCTTGTATGACACTAAGAGTTCTCTTAGTCTTATGACAGTGATTAGGTGAGCACTTAACCTAGAGACTTAGAAAGAGTTAGCCATAGGAATATGTTATGCCTTAGGGATTTAGGAAGACTCGTCTACCTTATAATATTAAACCCAATCTTCGCTTCCTTCTTCCAAACAAAACCTCAAATTCAAATCCAAGATCATAAATCCAATCCTAAATCAAATGATTGAAATCCATGATTAAATTCAAATTCCAAATCCTTTGATAAGCCCTTTGATTTTATCTTATGGACTTAGCCTTAACCAAATTCAAATCAATCATTAAATTGATTTTCATAAATCATCTCAAATCAAATCCCAAATCATAAATCAAATCCAACTCCAAATGATTGAAACCCATGATTGAATTCAAACTCCAAAACCCTAACCATATGAACCATCTTCATATGTTAGCCTAAACCTCCTTCAAACCAAATCAAATTTGGTTGATTTATTTATAAATCAATCATTCCTTTATTTATATTTACAAATATAAATGAAATCTAAATTAAAACCATTCAAATCATATCAAACTAAATCAAACCAAACCAGACCTTTCTTGCCATATGGACCTACCTCATAAGCCAAATCTCAATCCAAAGCAACTTAAATTGATTTCATCATAAATCATTCCTTTATTTATATTCACAAATATAAATGAAATATAAATTAAACCATTAAAATCAAATCAAACTAATCCAAACCAAATCAATTCCCAACTTAAGCCCTTTCGACATACATCCCTCAATTTGGTCAAATTTGCTTCCAAATCACTCCAAACTCAAGTGATTTTCTCATGAATCATTTATATCTTAATTTATATTTACAAATATAAATGAAATATAAATCCAAATGTTCATAACCGAACCCAAATCAAATCAAATTCCCAATTTTAGCTCTTTTAGCCAATTTCTTGAACTTGGCTAAATGATATCCAAATCAACTCAAAACCCATGGATTTCTTCATGATTCAGTCACTCCTTCAATCATTGTTCTAAATATAAACATAAATTTTAATTATCAATCCAAATCTAAGTCAAACTATGTCAAGCCCATGTTGACCTCTTTTGACTTGAAATTATCATATGAACCAAAATCCATAGAGCTTTGAACCACTTGCAATTGGATTTATATTTCCATCCTAAGTCAATATATAGAGTTCAATTAAACTTGAATCAAGCCATGATCCAAATTGAGCCATTTAGGTCAACCAAAGTGACATAAAGACCTCTTTGAGCCAAGTTCTAATTCAACCTAAATTGGATTGAACTAAGCCCATCCAAACCCCATATCATGATCAACAATCATCCTAGGTTAATCAATTATCTTGAATTGGGTCAAACCAAGTCAACCTATTGACCAAGTCAACCTTTAGCCCAAATGAAACCCAAACTAGTCAAAACCCACCATATACCAAATTGATTGAAGCCATTGACTCAAACCCACTCATAATCAATGATTGAACATGACCAAACTCTCAATTAAGCCAAACCAAGTCCAATTGGCCATTTGACCTAAGTTGACCCAAATTGGCCTAAAAAGCCAAAATGGGTCAAATCATGATTTAATCCAAATTGATTGCAACCAATGGCTCAAGTTCATTCCAAATCACTTATTGAGCTTGACCAAAGCCATGATTGAGCCCAATTTGACTAATTGATCAACTTGACCTAACCTAGCCCAAATTGACCTAAAGGGCAAAATTGCCCAAAATCTAAATTAATCCTAAATTAAACCAAACCAAAGCCTACAATCATTTTCAATTAACCAATTGAACTTGATTCAACACCCAATTTGGTCAAATTGGTAAACTTGACCCATTTGACCCTTTTTAATCCAAATGAGTCAAATTCAAACTTAAGTCAATTTAATCAAAACTAGTTGAACCAAAACATCCCAAAAAATCATATGAACCCAACCCAACCTAACCCAAATGAACTCATTTTAACCAAATTAAGATAAATCACCCAAAACCACCTTATCAAACCTTGGTGGCTAACCTAACCTTACCCAAATTAACCCTGAGTCAACCCCAAGCCAGTTCAAACCTAAATGGGGCCCAATCCAAGGGACTTGACCATTGGACAAGCTCATTTGCATTGGATTCTTTCCATATGAGGCAAAGTCCACTTTGCCTCTCCCATGACAACCCTGCACTTGCTAAATGAGGCATTCATAAACTCCCCTAGCCCAATCTAAGCCACCTAGCACTTGCCATAAACTAAGGGAAACAAGCCAAGCCTCCCTCTCATGGTCGAACCCCATGGGAAAAGGCAAAGATCAATCCCACACCATCAGCCCATATCTTGCCTTGAGCTCCCTGCCACCACTTCCTCCACTCTTGGCATGCCACATGGAGCTGATGGTGACCCCTCCGATTACTCGACGGTGGTGAATCAATGGATTTTCAGGGATGAATCCCATTCATCCATCAAGTGTAATTGAGGGGTATACCCCTTCAATTAGAGGTATACCTCTTCAAGATTCTTCATTGCATTGTGAGACTTCCCTAGCCTTTTTTGAAACCCCACAGAGCATTTTCCATGCGATCCTGGAGATTCATCGAATGGCATTCTTCCTCCCCAAGTAAAGGTAAAATAGGATGACCTTCTCCCATGCAATACTCCTTCCTCACTTGATCAAACCTCAATTCCTTGCACCCACACCATCCACATACTTCATCAAAGACAATCGAACCATCCTTGAGCCTTCCCTACCACTGGAGACTAGAGTTCGATCAAAGCCAAGTCTTCTACATGCGTGGCTTGGTCGACCGAGAGCTTTACACTAAATCAAACATTAATCTCCTCAATAAGGCCTCACCTCAACTAGGAGAAGCTACCTCCATCGATCCCACCACCGAACATTAGCTCTGGAGAGGTAATTTCTCAAAATCGTTGGCTTATGAAATTTTTTGTTGAATTTTTAATGGCATGCATTTTTGTTAAATGTGTTCTCTCCTTCTCAAGGTGTGGGATCAATTTGACCCAATCCGAGCTTGGGTGAGATTCATGGGAAAGATGGATGACATCTTTTTTCAATGCAAAGAAGAAAGAAAGATCAGGACATCCATTCCACGCGTGTCGGAAACAAGCGGCGTGATTAAATCACATTAGATCCACTAATTTCTCTTCTAAACTGGATGAATCATTTCGTCGATCTTAGATGGACGGTCTATGAGTTAAGCGTCACCATAATTTGAGTCAGCGAGAAATGTGAAACTTAAGTAGCCAATCTCATCGTGCCATGTGAAAAGCATGATGTCAGCCACCACATGGCCCAATGGGATTAAGGCTTTAATTAAGCTTAAATAATCTATTTTTATGGTTTAAACTTCCAAAAATCATAATTAATCCTAGAAAAATCCAAAAATACAAACTATGGCTCATTTTTAAGATATTTTAGAGTAAAATCTAGGAAAATTATTATTAATTGATTTTGAATAGTGATTTTGGCTTAATTAAATTATTAAAATTTTTAGCTTAATTACTCTTTAAATTAATCACCCAATTAATCTTAAATTTTCTATGGATATTTGATGACTGCCTCCCCCTATTTTTTTGGGATTTTATTGGTTTGCTTAATTAGAAATTAATTAAGCCTTAATCACTCTTTAATTTAATTAGTGAATGAATAGTGACTTGGCTTATTTAATCTAATTACTTATGTTGAACTGTAAGGGAGCTTAGGGAATGTGATTGGGATATTTTTTCTAATTCATTTCCTAAGTTTTTTCTTTTCTTTTAAGATCAAATTAATGATTAATGAAGTAATTAATTGCTTAATTAATTAATTAATCTCAAGATAAAATTAGAGCTTAAGTGATCAAATATGGGACTTAGGGATTGAGATTAAAGCCTCTATCTTGATCTCTTTCTTTAAGTTAATTTCATTTCATTAATTGAACATACTTAATACTTAATTAAATAGATTAATATGCTTAATTAACCTAATTTGAAATCTAATTCACATCTAATCACCTTTAATCAATTTTGGGTATCCCTTTAGATGTTTAATTGTAAAGGAATTTAATGAAATTATGGTTAGCTTACATGTGTAAGAAAACTATAAAAGTAATTAATTAAATCCCTTATGCTTAATTAACTATTAATCATGAGCAAATTGAGACTTTCATTTCTTAGGAGCATTGCTAATTTACTTTTTTTGAATTGCATATTATATTAATTAGTTAATTAACTTAAGGTGATGTAGGTAAGGGTTAATTAATTGACTTAACATGCATACAACCTAATTAAGACATAAAATCAACCTAATTATTCTTCATTAAACTAAATTAACTCACACATGAGGGATGGGATTAGATTAAAACCTCTTTCACTTTCCTTAAATCAAATCAAACATGAAAATGAAATGACATTAAAGAACTTTGGTTTTAAATAACTTATTTAGTTTGATTATGCCCTTGGGAGTTGATTTGAATGAAATCACATATGTATTTTATTTCTTTTCAATCATGCTAAATATTGTATGCCACTTGTACTCATGCTGTCTTTCAAATTAATCAAATGAAAATGATTTTCTTTATGTCAATTAGCATATGTTGATTTAAATTAAAATATGTGTGGCTAATATCATTATTAAATCTCAAATATATTTTCAAAAGTTTTTATGATTGAATATACATATATATTTATAAATTTAGTTATATATATATATATATATATATGAAATGAAAGTGAATATAAATTTAGTGTGTGAAATAAAGTCTCTTCCTTTTCATTCATGCGTTGATTTGTATAAGTAAACATGTTAGCGAGTATATTAAGTTTGGACATCCAAGGGACACACGACTTTAGGTAACCCTAAGGAGGTTCCTACCTCATCCCTTGGAGTGAACAATATGGCTCTGCTTTTCCTTCTATGCATTTGGACATTAGAATTTAGATATAGCTTTAATTCATTTGAATAAATAAATCAATCAAAAAAATACAATTTTTGCATGATTTTTTATTCTTGTAGTTATTTATAAATCCATATGTATCTAAGGATAGTGGGTATAGTCATACATTCCAAGGACACATGACTTTTTAACTAGGAGGTTCCTACCTCTTGGTGTAGAACAATGGTGATTGCTTAAAACTTTTATACATGTGGATGTGTACTTCATTAATGAATGAAACCCCCCTTTCCCTGTTAAAAAGGCATGCATTCATACTTTATTTATTTGGTTGATTTGATTAGTCATGTGCTCTAAGGTTCTTTCCTTATGCTTCTGCATAAGAATTTAGATATAGCTTTAAATTAGTATGACAAAATCATTCAACCAAATGAAATGTTAGTTCCAAATACATGTACTCACATTCATCATTTAAGTGTGCTAAGATACAAATTGCATGTATAGCTATGCTTAGGATTTAATCATATGTATGATATACATGATGGAAACAAATGATCAAACATGTGTTATGTTATAGTAATTCATTCAACTAACCTTAAGATGCCTTTCTTATTGAATGAGTTTATTTAAAGTGAACCTAAACTTAGGACTAATTAAACATGCAATAAGTCATTCACTAAAGGGAATTGATTAATTAATTTGTTTTAGATGTGACTTAAGGTAGGGTCAAAGAGAGTGGTCCTCTCTTTCTTTCTCTTCATAACTAAGTTATTTTTTGTGTAGGTTGAAATGAAACAAAAGAAAATATTAAGTAAAATTTGTAAATTAATTAAAACATTTAAAGTGCCACCCTTGATAATTAAATATCTTTCATACTTAAAAATTCATAACTCTAAAGCATAGCTAGGACATACCACACAAGCCTTAACACACACATTAGATTATGTCACCACTTCTAGCTTTATGTTTGGGTAGTGTATGGTTAGATGTATACTTGTTTTGTGATGTAATGTTGTAGACTGGATGTTAGGGTGTATGTTTCGTAGACTGGATGTTAGGCCGTGATTAGCCTAATCATATTTTTTGCAAGCGATTATGCTTAAGGGGCACTTAAAAAATATAAATGCTCTCTTTTGTAGGTTTCTTAACCCCTAAGCATAATCTATGTTAGGACATGTGGACTTTGTTACCCATATACAGGGTACTAAGTCCAAATTATTCATATAATTGCTTGGGTTGTATGGTGTGCTTAACTAACACTTATTTTGCGGGTGTAGTTAGATTTACTTTTCAATTTTTAATGTAATTTTGCATTAGGAATTAAGATTAGTGCTTATGGGGCTTAGGATAAATGTTGGTTACAAGACCAAGTCTTATGTACCATGTGATCCTTATGGAACTTGCCCAACCAAATGAAAGAAGGAAATGAAGAAAGAAGGAGGTTTGAAAAGACATAGCTCCCATTCATTTGTTGTAATTAAATGTAATTATTCTTTCATTATACCGGTTATATAAGGGTAGAGCTTCGACCCATTTTTTTTTTTGGGTTGTACACCGCCCACTGTTATTCTTTCATGTTGAGGTTATAAATTATTTGATGATTTGTTTATATTGTGCAATAGAAGTGGTCATGTATTGTTCTAGTTTCTTCATGGTTGTTGATTTAATGTAGCTTGATGCTATTAGGCTTTTAGGAAAAAATAAATTTTCTCTAACTACAACTCATAACTAAATTTTCTAAACAAACTCATAACCTCATATAAAGCCTATGTATTAAATCAAGATAATAAAATATTTAGCAACCCCTTAGCTGGATATTATATGCTTAATATCGTGCATATCATTATATTTTACTCTTGCTAAGAGAGGGTTTCCATCTTTGCTAGATAGGAAAAGGCTTGACCTTTGAGAGCCTATGATGGAAAACACCTCTTTCTCTTTTGATTTAGCCCATAATCAACTTCACCATGCATTTAGGCATATAAAATTTTATAGCCTGTTTAAAAATAAAGAGTCCAAAATCAAATCAAATTTGATGATATTTACATTAAACTAAGTCATTATTCATACCACTCATGCTCTAGTCTCTCAGTGGGTTTAAGGACTTTAGTTTATTTCTAAATAATAATAATCTAGCTATCTTGCAAATAAATGACTTGACCACATGGTTTTAAATCATAGGAGTAGTTAGTCGCCACTTTGGATGGTTATAAGTTCAGCAGACTGGTGGTTTACTCTCTCTTGTGGAGGGAAACAATATACCCACTTTTGCCTTAGATTTAGGTCGTGCTTTGGCCCTCACTAAAACTCCCTAGATTTAGGATCTGAGGTTGTTATTTTCCTTTGGGATATAAGCATAAATCCTCACCTCTTGCATTTCCACAATCTTATTATTATATATCCTAGATTTCAAATAAACTTTCTACTCAAAAATATAATTCTCTTCAATTTCAAACATATAAAGCCCAAATGATAGTTTGGGATGGTCACTAGGCTTTCTAGTATCATGAGCATCCCATACCCATCTCCTTTTGTCTCGATAATAAGTCTTTCCTTTTGATCTATCCCATTTGATCTTTAGCCAATTTATTTATATCCTATCTTTGAATTCTTTGGACAATAATTGCCTACTTTTAATAGTATTCTATGGAATTCACCTTCCTTAGGATGTAATTAACTATGGGGCTTGCCCATAGGAACTTTAGAACCATTTAAATAAACCTTACTTTATTCATCCATGTAAAGTAGGGAAAAAATCTCTAGTACATTCGAAGACCCATCATGCCTTAGAGTCCTTATTGGTGATTAGTCCATCATAGGGTAGTGATTTCTATCTTTTGAGATAGTACATACCTTGATGTCATACCGATTAATAAGTACTGTCAGATCTACGTGGTGTCCCCCATACACACACATACACATCAAGCAAAAATAAACACCATATGGTGCTAGCATTTTAAGGCTGAAAGGCATGACCTTATAACAAAAAATTCTGATGGAAATTATAAATGCAAATGGCCTTACATCCTTCGGCATCATTTGACCCATCCTTGAATGAGGAGACTACATGCAAAGAGGCTATGTCCACTATTAAATTTGATATAAGTAATGTGAATTCGTCTTCAAAGCATGCCTATCTTTGATCTTCGAAATTAATATGTGTGGATTTGAATGTTCTTTCTTTTGCCAGGGAATAATGTTGAGAAATCATGGTAGTATCTTTCTTCTTCAATAAGGTTAACTTCAAACTTTGATCCTCTTCTTCATGTCAAAAGTTTGTAAAATAGGAATAACAATAGGTTTAATTTTGAGTTTATAGACTATTACCTTTGGAGATGTATTGTGCACTTTATAATGGTCTTGGGTAAAGTAGTGTTTAAACTACAAAAGTAACCTAACCAAGTCGTTGGCATTTTCCTAACTTATCATATATGGATGTTAGAGGGTGGGTGGACTCTCTTTATGTTTTGAGGTTAATTTCTTGAAACTTATTATTAATGATCGGTTGAATTTCTTGGGAGGGTGGGTGGACTCTCTCTAGCAATAGGTTCAATTTTTTTTTACAACTTAGAGTGCATTCTCTACTTGAAAGTCTTCAAAATTCTTTGAGCAAAGTAGATAGACTACATAAAAGATGATTTTATTACTTCATTTGAAGGTCTATCTACAAGCATTTAATTATATATATATATATATATATATATATATATATATAGTTAGAGGTTAGGAGCAACTCTTAACTTCCAATCCTATAATAATATCATGAGATAGAAGAATTGGATTCAATGAGCTTGCATACTGTGGGTTCCAAAAATTTGCTATCGACCTCTCTCTGAAGAGAGTGATCTAAAGTGTCGGTGAAATTTTTAGAAGGTAGATGGAATATTAGATAAGACACTACCTAAAGATTTTATCTTCATTTTGTGAGGACATTAGATCTAGTTCAGTTTCCTATAGGCAAGCCTATAGTTAATTACATATCTCAATAAGTGAGAGAGAACTTTCAATTAAGGCTAGTCATTGGGTCCTTAATGCATGGCGTGTAATAGCATATATGGAGTTTTAAGTATTTATGATTATAAAATTCATCATCTCTTAATCGGATGGTTGGGGAATGATGATGTGCGAACTAGATCTCATGGTTGCATCATCCCGGGGTGGTCCCTACTACTTAATCGAGGAGGTAGTCGACTAACTTGACCAAAGGATCCTTATCGACAACACTGGATGTCATCCAAGAAATCTTTTATAGACTTGGGGTGGTGTTTGCCTAAGAAGACAATCTTAAGTCCACCTTACTAAAGGTTTGTTTGCCCTATGTGCCCTATGATTCACAACTCAAAAAGGAGCCATTTTAGAGCATACAGTAGTGGTCATAATATAATGGAGCCTTACTGGCCAAACCACTTGATCAGAGGACTCTAGTTGTAACTGCTTCATCTATGGAGCCCACTGGCCAAGCCACACAGTCAGAGGACATGGGCTACGTCCTTAATAGCATGAGATTGATTGAGAGTGAATATAGTATAATACTTGATTTGACATTGCCTCATTTGTGAGCTAGAGTTTTCTTAATTTGTCACCTCCGACAAACTGATTTGGAAGGTGGATTGGATTTTAACTTTAAGTATTTAATTGAATTTCACTTTGACATTTAGAACTTAGTGATTTGCATGATTTCATGTTTGTATTAATATTTGAATTTGATTAATTTGACTTGAGCTTGTGAGCATATTTTGATGATAATTATCTCCTTCGGTTGAAATCACCATTCAACCTAGACATCATTGAAGTAGTTAGTTGATTGACTCGAATATATTTGAGAACTTATCTATCAACTGTTTAGCTCTACAGAGGATCAAATCCTTGTCACATGAAATAATTAACTTCTTAGATATTTTACTAAGTTGAAATTCTTATAATAGATTTTAGATTTTGTTAACCTGACCCAGTCCCCAAGACTAAACTAGGTAGCATCTGCTAGCATCCTTTGAATTTAAGCATTCAACGTGTGTCAGGGCTATCGTGTACTTAAGAATGCCTTAATTAACACCTTCTATTGTACATGCGATGTGTTGCAAATCGTGGCATAGAAGCGGCGGCAAAGTCAAAAGTTAAGGACAAAGTGTGAGTGGCTCGATCCACCACTATATTCACATCCTAATTTTGTAACTAAATGTTCTGAAGGTTGCATTTGAGTTCTATTATTACTTGAAAGTAGAAGTTGATATATTGTAGATCCCATATGCTACCACCTTAAATTCAATTTAAGCCTTCTTCAATTCATTTGAATTGATATATTATATATATGCATTCAAAAGGCGACTTATTGGAGAGCTTTAATTTGTTATAAATTTTATTTATATTTCTTCAATTTTATTTCAAAAGTATGAATTAGAACATAATTCATTGTTAATTAAAAAGTCACTTTACAAATCATTTCACAGATTTCATTTGGACTTCGTTAATTTTGAAGACAAGCAATAAATATATCACAAATGCTTCAAATTCAACTTTAAATGAAAGCTCCAAATGCTCTTTTAAAGGCTACATTCATGGTTGCGCATGAGTTGCCTAATTAAACTTGTACTCTCTAAAGAATCTTCAAACGTCATATAGATTTTATTTTGAAGCCTTCTTCATATTATTTTTTATACATTCAATATGCTGCATAACTATTTTTGTGTTTTAGAAGACATTTGATCCCATTGCAAATTCTATCCAAACCACTTTGACACTCTCATTATAATTGTAACACTTTAACAGTATACAATATCCTATTTATATTCCTCTTGTTTAAGAGTGAATTTTTAGTCTCAATATTAATGATCAATCACTTAAC